>CM038678.1:639665632-640080333 GCA_021605205.1 Aegilops longissima | reverse complement strand
TTGTACTTGTGGTAGCGGCTCGAAGGAGAAGGTAACGATCGACCTGCACCTCGTCGTCCTTGCGGATTGGAATGGATTCGTACTTGGTAGATCTTGGACTGCAGCTAAGCCTCCAGTGGGAGGTTGCTCTCCACTCGGTAGGATTTTTGTTTTACTTGGCGAGTCTTGGACTGCAGCTAAGCCCCAGTGGGAGTTTGCTCTCCACTCGGTGGGATTTTCAAACTTAGGCAAAGTCTTGGACTGCAGCTAAGCCCCAGTGGGAGGTTTGCTCTCCACTCGGTGGGATTTTCAAACTTAGGCAAATCTTGGACTACAGCTAAGCCCCAGTGGGAGGTTGCTCTCCACTCGGTAGGATTTTCAAACTTAGGTGAGTCTTGGACTGCAGCTAAGCCCCAGTGGGAGGTTGCTCTCCACTCGGTGGGATTCAAACTTAGGCGAGTCTTGGACTGCAGCTAAGACCCAGTGGAAGGTTTGCTCACCACTCGGTAGGATTTTTCAAACTTAGGCAGTGCTTGACTGCAGCTAAGCCCCGAATGGGAGGTTTGCTCTCCCTTTCAGTAGGATTTTCAAACTTAGGCAAATCTTGGACTACAGCTAAGCCTCCAAGGAGGATTTTTTGTGTCGTAGCTCTGAAGGGGAAGGCAACGATCGACCTATACCTCGTCGTCCTTGCAAAGTGCACATTGTATTAAATACTTGGCGAGTACTTGGACTGCAGCTAAGCCCCCAAGTGGGAGGCTGGCTCCTCACTCGGTAAGATTTTGAGATACTTAGTGAAACAGATTCGCAGCTAAGCCCCGAGTGGGGGCGGGCTCTCCACTCGGTGAGGGATTTTTACAAACTTAAGCGAAACAGGTTGGCGGATAAGCCACCACTGGGAAATTTCTTATGTAAGCAGTAATAACAATCACTTGGGAAAATTATAACATTCTTGTCTTTGATAAACAAACTGCAGAAGTACTTTTATTACATCTCACCCGGTGATTTCTTAAGTGTAAAAGGCGGAGCAGCTCCGCATTCGAGGCTCGAGGCTCATCGATCTGGCATTCGACGTTGTAAGATGGTAGGCTCCATTGTGGAGAACCCTGGTGACGATGAAGGACCTTCCCAAGTGGGAAGCGAGCTTGTGTGGTTTCTGTTGATCCACTCGGAGGACCAAGTCCCCTCCTTGAAAGGCTCGGCTCTTCACATTTCTAGCATGGAATCGGCGCAAGTCCTGGCGATAGATGGTCGGCGGATCAGGCCATCTCTCTCTCCTCTTCAAGGAGGTCGTTGCATCTTGCGGGCTTGCTCGCTTCAACTTAGAGTAGAGTTCGACTAAAGGCGCATTGTGAAGCAGGCCACTCGGCGAGAACTGCTTCAGCTCCATAGACCATAAAGAATGGAGTTCTTCTAGTCGACCCGATTAGGAGTGGTCCTTAATCCCCAAAGAACCGACGGAAGTTCGTCGACCCACGCTCTGCTACATGCTTGAGATCACGCATCGATCGAGGTTTGATCCTTTGAGAATTAGACCATTTGCTCGTTACGCTTGTCCATTCATTGAGGGTGAGCAAGCTGAAGCATAGTCGACTCGCATGCCACGAGGCGCAAAAGGCTTTGAACTTGCCGGAATCGAAGTTGATCCATTGTCGATGATGATCTTGTGCGGAACTCCATATCTGAATATCAACTCTCGATGGAAGCGATAGCGATTGCATGCATCAAGGTTCTTGATAGGTTTAACTTTTGAGTCGACTCGTGAGCGATGCTCGCCGATCCCACAGGAACACTCGGCATGTCGGCAAGCTTCCATGCAAAGATGTCCCGGTTCTCACGAAAGGAACTGGATGGCGTTTCTTCCTATTTGGGTCAGTGTTGTTGAGATGTGAGTCGAACAGCATTGGGATCAATCGGATGAATATGAATCGGTTTCGTCTCCCGGACGGCGAAATCTTGACTCCGTGGCGGGCTTTTGGCTCATAACAAATCCTTTCTGGTCTGCGGTTTTACGGTACTCTTGCAGCTCGACCCTTTGTCATCCGAGCATCAGCGATCTTAGAGCCTTCTGGAAACACTCTTCTGCCTTTTCCGATTGCGGTGATAGTGATCACACCTTTGGGACTGGCATCTTGACGAGGTACACAAAACATGGTCGAGCCATGAAGCAGCGCATATGCGGCCTCCCGAGGATAAGCGTGATAAAGCGCTCACGAAAATCCACGACCTCAAGGTCAGCTTTTCCTTCTGAAAATTCTTGTAGTCACCAAAAGCACATCGAGAGCAATTTGGCGAGTGACTCAGCCTTCTTTCGAGGAATGACTCCATGGAAGCTCATGTTCTTTGGTCTTGAGTGCGGACATCGGAATACCCATCCTTTCAACGTCTCGCATACAATATGTTGAGCCCACTGCCACCATCCATCAAAACCTTCGTTAGTCGAGTGCCTTCGGCGGTTGGGTCGACCACCAAGCTTGCCTCCCGGGGGTGGCTATGTGTGTTGGTGATCGGGGTGGTCGAGCGTGATGGCATTCTGCGACCATTTCGAATGCTTGGGTGTCGCGGGCGACCATATTCACCAGCGGTTGATAACTTTCAATCGACTTTTGCTTTCAACGTCGGCAAAAATCATCAGTGGAATTGACTGAGCATACCCACCGTCACTATCTTCCTTGTCCTCAACTTTGTCGACTCCTTTTCCTTGTCCTTGGGCTGCTTCCTGGAATTGCTGAATCAAGAGCGGCCTTTGTCGAGTGGTATGCTTTGGGTAAATAAGTTTACCCTCTTCATCTTTCTTCGTGTGAATGTGGCATGGCAAGTCAATACATCATTTCCATCTTGGTCTTTCACTTTCTTGGGGTTCCAAGGTCCTTGGGTTTCCCTTGAACTTTCAGTCACTGACCAAGGCTTCTCCGGGAGCAGCTAGCTCGACTTTCCTTCTATTTCATTGGAGTTCCCTCCACGGTTTCATTAGCGGCTGACTTGTACTTGCCACTCGGGCCGATCCTCTTCTTCACCATTGGGCGTGCTTGGTGGCAATCTCCATCATTCGACTCATGGTCATGTCTCTTGTCAGGCCAATTTCAGACTCAACTCTCATTCTTAACTCCTTCCTTGAAGGCCTGACTTGCTGATGATGGATACATTCTCTCTTGTGTGGTGCAAAGTGATCCATCTCTGGATGTAATCCCTCGAGTTTCATTAAACTTCTACACACACAATGCAACTCTGTCAACCTATTTGGTAAACACAAGTTCCTTCAAATGTCTGACAAACACTCGGGCAAGATCTTCCCAAGTGTAAATGTTCTTTGGGTGCTAACTGAGTTCAGCCATCTTTGTGGCGATCCCTCTAACATAAGAGGCAGGTGTTTCATGGCCACTTCATCGTTGCCGCCGCTAATCTGGACCGCCACTCGGTAGTCCTCAAGCCAAGTATCCGGCTTGGACTCACCGATGAACTTAATGACTCGATCGCCAACTTTGAAGTTGGGAGGAATCACATGACTCGATGGCTCTGCTAAAACACTCTGGTCCCAAGGCGTGTACTCTGCGCTGATGGGTGCATTTCATCATGACCTTCACGGTTAGCTCTGTTCTGTCGACCAGACCTTGAGCGATGGCGGATCTCGCATCAAAGCACTGGTTCCACAGGGTCGTTGGAACCCTTCGCCCAACTTTCTTGTCTTGGCGTCTGTCATCTTCTTTGCCGGCGCATATGACCCACCCTTGGGGAGGAGTGGGCACTCGGCGTCGATCATCACGATCGAATCGGTCCTCATACTAATCACGCCCGGCTTCCATGTCCCTCACGCCTCGGGGCGATCTTGGGCTATGTGCCCATTTGGATGTTATATTCGCAGCGGCGGATCTGCTTGTGAATCTGTTCATGACGTGATACAACTGAATTTTGATCTCCTGCTGCGGAGCAAATCTACGATCTGGAGTAAGCCCACCAGACCTCCATTAGGAAGGCTGAATGGACTCTGCTATCACGGGCTCTGCTGCTAGATTCGAATGGGAGTTCGGTATACTGAGTCGGTTGTGGAAAGAGTTGACATCGGTGGGCAGACGAGGACCCGTTCTGCGCTCGTTCGCCGAGCTTTCATTGGAATTTTCGGTAAGTCGCTCGACCAAGTTATTAAGCAGCGCATCTTCTAAGCCACGGGCCTCGGGGTTTCTCCAACGATAGGAGTGTGAAGCACATCCATGTTAAAACGGCGGAGCTCCTCCCTCTGCGCGAAGTGAGGGGCTGGGTTGGTACTCTTCATGAGCTGCGCCCGCTTCGCCTCATAGCGCCTCCGTCGGTGCGAGGAAACCAGGAGGACTGCGTGGTCCGTCGACCATCGAACCTCCCCCGTTGGATCGCTCTGTCGCTTTCGGATGCAGTCTCTGCGGAGCGGTCGGCAGATCGAACATGTCGTAGAGAGATTCGTCGGGCTCGATTGCGCGACTTGGGGAGTGGCATTGGCGGAGCCCCGCGTGCCTCACCACCGCTTAAGCCTCGACCGGCCGGGCGCTTGCGCGGCTTGAGACGGGAGGAGGGAGGGCGGCACAAGCCCGACCGATCTTGGGTCGGCAGGCTGCGGGAAGGGCGCCCATGAGCCTTGCAGCAAAAGTGCCTCGCTCCGCAGACGAAGTGCGTCTCGTCGAGTGGAGCCTCCCGCAACCAAAGCCAAGGTCGTCGGCGATGAGCGTGGCGCCGAGAAGGATCTCGTGACCCTCAATCAAAACTCCGCTTTGAAACCATGATGAATGGGATGGGAAAAATGCAACTTCTCCAACAAGTCGCTAAGACACACCCCCACGGTGGGCGCCAAGCTGTCGTGGTTCTAAGCTGACAGTAGAATGGGGGTGAGTATGGAGAGGCAAGATCCTAGCTATGGAGTAGTTGTATCGCCAAGATGTTTCTGAGTTCAGGCCCTTCTGGAGAAGTAACAACCCTCGTCTCGGGCGGAGGCGGTCAACTATATTATGTGCATAAGAGTTACTGAGTGCGAACCCTTGGCTTGAGGAGGGGGTGGCTTATATAGAGTTAGCGAGACCCCTCCGGCCCTCGATTATCTGAGTTAAAGGTACATTAAGATAGGGGAGTTCTTGGTAGCATACATAAAGTGCTATGATGACCATAAAAGCTACTTAATGACCGACCGTTTGAGTGCTGAGGCTGGCTTTAGATCTCTGGCGGTCGAGTGGTTGGCTTCATGGTTGAGTGTCTTTCGGTTGGTCGAGTGGAACCCTTCGGTCGTGAAAGGTAGTTTCTTCTAGAGATGTCCTTGGGAGGGTATCTTAGAAGCAGGTCCATGACCCTACCTAGGTACATGACTTCATCGGTTGGCATGCCATAAATCACAAACATGTAAATCGATGGAAACATGATGGCATGATATAATTCACGGATAGAATGACATCATTTAAAATATGATGACTATGTAAACAGGATGAGATGATATAACTATATTATGTCTTTAGAAAATGGGTTGGCATGCCATAATTCAGATACATGTTGTCTATGTAAACATCATGGCATGACATAATTCAAATATATGATTTATATACTAAGGAAGTGAGCGGAGGGCAATTGCATATATGATGTGTCAACTAAGGAGATGGCATTCAATATTGTGTATATGATGTAAAAATAAGCATTGCAATACAAAATATGCATTATATGAGTAATATAACCTGCCAAGTTTGAGTATACACCTCGGGGATAATAGGACTGGTCATCGCCTCTGAATCCTCCTCTGGAGAGCTATCTGTAACCAACAAGATATCTGCTTTAGCGAGTAGCATTATACTGCTCTGAAGACCTTGTTTTCCTCAGTTTCTCCATCACCAATTCAAATGGCTGATGCACAGGAAGAAGCAGTTGAATATACAAACATTGTCGACAAAAGCAATGAGAAATACAAAAAAAGGGCGTCATGATATAATTCACATATATGGCGCTTGGCTAAACAACATGGCATTGCATAATTCACATATATAATGCCTTGCAACAAGATAACATTGCATAATTCACATATATAATGTCTTGCAACAAGATGGCATTGCATAATTCACATATATGGTAATTAGACACTAAGCAGGTGGCATTCACACAAAGCATGTCTAAACTAAGCAAATGACATAGCAATGCAAGATACCATCATACGATATGAGCAACATAACCCCGCCAAGTTAGGGCATGCACCTCGGGAAATATGACTGGTCATCTGTCTACGAATCCTCCTCGAGGAGCTATCGGTAACCAACAAGACATCGCTTCATCGAGATAGCATTATGCGCTCTGAAGACCTTGTTTCCACTCAGATTTTCCATGACCTGCTTAGAATGGCTGATGCACAGGAAGAGTAATTGAATATACTAAAATTGTTGACAAATTTAACACATAATAAAAGATGATGGCATTATATAATTCACATATAAGATGGTGGCTAACCAGGGTGGCATTGAAAAATTCACATATATGATGCTGGCTAGACAAGATGCCATTGCATGATTCACATATCGATAAAGAAACAAAGCAGATGGCATTGACACAAAGCATGTCTAAACTAAGCGGATGACATCTTTAATGTATCGATAAGCAATGCAAGGCACCATGTGCATGATATTACCAACATCGGCATGCCTAGTTAGGCGAAGACCTCATGGGGTAAATAGGGTGGTCTTCTCATACGAATCCCCCCGAGCAGTTATCTTCCTCTTGATTACGATATGAAATGGGTGGAGGGGGCTGCCTTTCGCCCACCATGGAGCAGCGTCTGCATGAAATTTTATTGCCACGCAAGGCTCGTCTCTTTTGCTCTACATGATCAGTTCCATTGTGTACAATAAGCGGCATGCATAGGAATAAAACATAGTGAGATTATGTAAGGAGTGCATGCACAAATCCGAGTGATGGTAGCAAAGCGTGGATAGACCCAAAACCAATGATAGCAGAGCGGATAATAGCTTTAGTTAAAAATACAGATAATGGCTCCTTTAATGTTTGTTTGCACCCAACATGAAACTCATAGTAGACACGGAGATTAACGGATAGTAGATAGATAGTCTTGATTGCTGCCCCAATATGTACCCCACAACCATTTAAAACTCAAGTTTCAGCATTAGTTTGGACTGACTCGAGTCTAATAGGTGAACACGGCGATAATGTAGCATGTCATCATATTAAGCGGCGCATAATGTAGCGGAACCACGGAAGAGTGCAACCTCTCTTGCGGACCGTGTAGTCCTCAAGGTCATCTGCTTTCGATTGATGATGGTAATGCGGTTATCGTGGCTGCGGGTAGGGAAGAAGATCGAGGCGGCGAAAGCAGTCTGGAGGCGGATCCTGCTGTGGTGAACCCTTAAAATCGTTGGTGCGGTGAGCTAGGGTGGAACACAGCGCCTTGCGAAGCGGGACAAACCACACAAGGTTTTCTTTGACACATATCATGTGAAGTAATTGAGTAAGGGCTTGTTTGAATTTGAGGATTCTAACAATGCGAGGGATAGAAATATATAGGAATAGGATAGGAATGCGCGCAAAGCAGAGAATTTAAAAACACAGGATTTACGCAAATCTAGGTGTTTGATTCACAACAATTGGAAGATCACGGGATGCAAAAAGCATGGTGAGATTAAGTCAAACCACAAGAAAATGTCACGGTTATAATGCTATTATGCTACTATCTCTTAGTCTTGTGCTTGATGAATAGGAATATGAAAAGGAGGAGAAGTGGAAATTAGAATTCCTACGGTTTTTCTTTCAAGGAGACACTAAAGAAACAAATCCTACAGGTTTCCTTTGCTCCATTCCTTTGCACCAAATTCATGAAAAGTAGTACCATAGGAAACTTTCCAATTCCTATGTTTTCATTCACTTTTCCTTTCAAGCACTTGGCGATTCTAGTAGGCAGGCTTGAGCAAGGAAAATCCTACACTAAAAAATGTTTTTGTGCTACTTCTATTACTTTGGACCCAGCCCTTTGCCATACTAGCTCAACTCCGGGCCCATCGACAAATGCACAGCTCAAGCAGAGAGATAAATAATGATGGTGTTCAAGAGTGTCCATCACGGATAGCTAAGTTGCTGGTACCTCACTTGCTTGTCATATAGTAGGATAAAATAATCGTATTTCCGTTACTCACGAGTGCTCGATGGACAATATATATAACATGTAGAGTAAAAAGAGATGCAACAAGTGTACAACCTCTTTGGCGATGCCATGTTGATCTCAGCGTGATTGGGTTGGCGGTGAGGATGCTCGGCTGACTTTGCTGTCGGAGGAGGAAGAAGATCTTAGGCGTCTGGAGATGGAGCCAGTACTGCTCCTTTGTGATGGAGGTTTAAATCGTTGGAGCAGCTCCGGTGAGTTGTCTGGCCTTGAGGCTGAAGCGAGGACAAAGAGACAACGAACAACGTTAACTTGGTGGAATTCTAATAGCATCTCAATACATGGCGTAAAATACATAACCACAAAGTGCTAGATGTAAAATACATCAGCCGCTCATCTCTGGACTTAACTATACTGAACTTAGCGCCGAAACTGAACCTAAGCTGTTGAAACTGAATTTTCTTTGTCGAAACTGAATTTTCTTTGTCGGCTGAGCACTAGCAAGGTGAGGCTACGCGTCGGTCGTGACTTTTCATCTCTGGTCGGTCGATTTTATAGCCGTTGAATCTGAAATCAAGGGCCTGCGGTTCATCTTCAACCTCCACCCCACGAGCGCCCGACCCCCACCCAAACAGCAACCCCCGCCACCCGCTGACCAGTGATCGCCGCCCCCCGCCGCCAAACCCCCACCACCGGTCCGCCGCCGCCCAGCCATCCCTCTAGGCCCCCCGTGCGAGCTTTTCTTTGGCGATCCCCCGCCACCGCCCATAACGCCCCCACCACCATGGCGACCGCCCCATCCTGAACCCTAAGATAGATAGTGGGGTACCTCTCCGTGAGCCCCCCTTCCCTTGTGGCTGGTTCTTCCTTCACCCAGTGAGCCCACCCCATGGAAATCGGTGACCCAAAAGTCGATTCAGTCGGTGAAGTGTAGCCAAATCGGGCAGCGGCATAAGCAAGAGCAAAGCGAGAGCAGCAGCGTGAGCAAAACAATAACAAAGCAGACCAGGCAGGGGACCGAGAGCAAGAAGCGAGCAGCAGCGGCGAAAGCTAAAGCAGCAGCAGCTCCTCTGATGTGGGCGTCGCCGCCGAGGGCGATGCCGTGGAGGAAGTGGCGGCGGCGCCGCCGTGGATGGAGCAGCGCCGTGTCGGCTCGGGACGGCGCCCGGCAGCACCGTGAGATCGAATCAAGAAGAAAATCGGCGATTAGTGTACAACCTCTTTGGTGGCGCCGATTAGGCGCAGCTTCATCGAGAAGCGGTGATGATGATGCTCTTCGGTGGTGCGGTGAAAGGCGGCGGTGTGGGAATGGAGGTGGCGCGAAAGGCGAGGAACCTCGGGGCAGCTCCTTGGAGGTGGAGGGATGGGGTGGCTGAACCGGCGGGGCGATGAGATCGACAGCGGATCCTCATCGATGCGGTGGATGAGGGCGTCGAGTGTTGTTGTGGGCGGCGTCGTCGGGGAAGAAGTTCGGCTGGGTGGCGGACGGGGCAGGGTGTGGGGTTTCGTCGCGGGTTTCGCGGCCTCGGTGTATGAATGGGTGGGCGGATGGGATGGCGGTGGGGAACCATGGCTTAGAGCAGCTTGTCGAAATGTGGGGTAAGTTATGAAAGTACCCCCACCGATTTGGCGGTTCTTTCGGTTCGAGGGTACCACGGGCATTTCGCGTGTCGAATTTCAAAGGAGGTGGGAGTTTTAGCGCGTTGTAATTTGGAATAGCAAAGCGCGGGTTGAGATGGAGGAGTTAGCCGAACTGTGAGACAAAGATATATCTTAAATATTTCGGGCTAACAAAGCGCGGGTTGAAGAAGCGGGAGTTTAGCGGCACGATAAGCGAGCGCTAGCTTCAATTTTCGGCATAACAAAGTAGCGGCTTGAAATTTCGGAAGAACAAGCTTACGTGTACCCCAAAAAGACAATTTGCACCTCAACACGCACAACACACACACAAACACCATTTAGACTAGAGTAAGGTACCGTGCATTGCCGCATGAGATTTAGCAACAAATTATGAATAAATACCACATTATAGCATGCAAGCTTTGAGTCATATATGCATGATGTAGATGTTCATTTAATTCTTATAGTTCATTTCATTCAAAATCATCTAGTTTTTATAAGAAAGCTAATCTATTTTAAGATTCATGGAATTGTGCGTTGTAAGACATAAAGTAAAAACAAATAATGGCAAATCATGAAGAAAAACATTTGGGAAATTATGATACGGAAGATTCTAGAACAAATAAGAAGTGCTTGTGTTTTGATGTTTGTGCATTATGCTTTAGTTCAACCATGGAGTCTTCTAGATTATACATGTGGCGAAATCTAGTGGAATCTAGATGATATCCAACGGCCAATAGTGCTCAAATTTGCCATCTTTGGACCATAGGATTCGCCTCATCCAACGACCATCTTTCAAAGTTAAAGTTACCCGCTCACAGTATAAAAAAATATATAATATATATAGGGGTATAGATATAGATATGTGATGCGAAAGCCGCCCATCATCTCCAATTACATGCACGGATGCGACATGGGCAAATGATGTCTGCCATCGGTATCTCAAATTCAAATCAGTGTGACCTTGTTCAATGTGTATACATTACAACATGCTCGTTTCCAAATCACACCTCGCAGATCTCCGTTATATTCATGCATGCATGGGTTTCAAACATCAGGATCTCTTATTCAAATATTTGAATTCAACTTTACATTGATTATGACCTCACCTATTCTTTTACACCCACGCAGTAGTCTTCTCTTTATAATTGTACCACTAACTTTCTCTCGTGCATGCATGCACACACACTACCGATCGGCATTATCTATCATACGCATGCAATCTTTTTCTTCAGGTCGGTCTCCCATGAAGGCACACACCCACACATCCCCTCTCCCTCATACCGGGCATTCTTTATCTCTCAGCGTGCATGCAGCGATCGATGTTCCTCTATGTATGTGTGTATATAGCTAGGTCTTTCATAGTTTTCCACACAAACCGATCAATCGATATATCGGTGAGGTCTCACCCTCTTTCCCATCGTCCACATCGATCAATCTGTACCTCTCTATATAGGATTAACATAAATAGCTAATACACCCACATTAATTATATATCCAACGTCCCCTCTCATCATCCATGCCTTCGCTTCATCTCTCGGATCGTGCACAATGGCGAAAGGCGAGGCGATGAGGCGGCCTGCCCCCCCTAACATCACTATATATCGAGGCTAATATGAATGTGATCATTAGACAATTGCTGCTAAAAAGGTTTAATTTCATGAATTGACCCTCCTCGTAAAGGATTAGCAATGCTTGGCCCCTAGCTCATTTATTTTCATGGCTCCGCCACAGCATTCAACAAGCTGCGTGTTCGCCCCTCTCTCTAAATATCGATCTCGCACTTGTGCATTCCTTCATAGTCTCCCTCCACTCGGCCCCTCGCACCATCTTCTAGCCCCCCACCGGATTTTGCCACATGTACAGTCTAGCAGACTCCATGGTTGAACTTAAGCATCATGCACAAACCTCAAACGAATAGTGGTTCTCTTTTGTTCTAGAATCTTCCGTATCATAACTGCCCAAACTTTTTTCTAGTTGAATTGCCATTATTTGTTTTTACTTTATGCTTTACAACGCACAATTCCATGAATCATAAAATATATTAAGGGCTTCTTTGGTTCAAAGGATTCTCAAAGGAATTTTGGAGGATTCTAATCATTAGGAATTTTTCATATCTTGGTTGTTTGATTCGTAGGATTGTAAACCATAGGAATTTTTCCATATGATTCATTTGCACTAGATTTCATAGGAAACATCCATCCTCAAACCTCTTTGAAAGAATTCTGCGTTTTTCTATGCACAATCAAACACTCGTACAATCCTGTAGGATTCAATCGACATTCCACTATAATCCCATGTTTTTCCTATTCACGCGTTCTTAGATTTTTTATAAAAACTAATTTGATTTTGAATGAGATGAACTATAAGAATTAAGCGAAGGGCTACATCATGCATATATGACTAAGAGCTTACATGCTATAGTGTGGTATTTATTCATAATTTGGTTGCAAAATCTGATCGTGCAATGCGTGTAAATTACTAGTACTTGGTATGTGCAAAACACGTAAATTAGAATACCAATGGCACGCTACGGTGTCTCTCTTACAGTTCATGAAGCCACGTGGCACATGTGGAGGCGTTATCGCGACCTCCTTGCGTGGATTGATCACGATGACGTCTGTTGGTTCGAGAAGAATGTACTCGTCCTCCACGAGCCATCTTGGCGGTACATGCCTGAAGCGAAGATGTGCCGCGCCGCATGCACTCATTCCCTCGCCATGCGCTGCAGCGGGTACAGGCGGACGCAATTTTGTACCAAGATCCACCCATGTGATAATTTGGGCGTGTAAAGTCGTTCACTTCATTGATGGTCAATTAATACAGCGCATGCAAATTGAGTGGGCGTGAGGCGGAAGAAAGACATTATTACTCCACTGCGGCGCATGCGAGTAGTTAAATCGTGGGTTGCTAGTAGTACTTCCATTGGTCTCCTTCGTATTTTGTGCCAATTTTGACAGTAACATAATATTTACGCATTTGAGCGGTGTAGTCTACTTGAAATTTATGTTCCACTAAACTCATCGGGGAGCCGTTTGGACCTCGAAACCAAAACCATCAATTAATCTTTACCTTGTTCCCATCACATTGAAAGCCTGCTCACACCTACTAGTACTACGTACCAAACCTGAGCGTGTTCCCACTATGCAGGTATTAGTACTACTAGTGCTAGTACTTAGGTTATAAAAGGGAACTACCTAACGAAAATTACTCTACCTTTCCTCCTCATAAGTGCTTCTTCTTAGTCCGTCGTTGCCATGGCGGTGAGCGAGCTCTGGGTGAGAACTACTCGTAACAAGGGAGGCGGCAACCAAGGCTGCGGAAAAAAAAGAGAGGCTCGCCGCCACGAGAGACCTCGAAAGATCTCTCACAGGCGGCGATGGCTCCCGGAGGCGCCCTAGCAGCGAGGCGAACATGCGAGCGGCGGGCTGGAGTCGTTATCCCTCGGCGGCATGCCCGATCAGCTCAATAAGCACCTCAATAAGCGAAGGAGTTCATCCAAGGCTTGGCGGAGTTCTTGAAGGAGAGCCTCGGCGACATGCCGCTGAGCTCAATCAGCGGGGAGTTGACCGCCCGGCTTGGTGATCTTGCTGAAGAAGAGCATTGCCTCGGAGAAGAAGGCGACCGGTGAAATCCTGCGACCAGGAGGACAAAGCGAAGCTCGCCACGAGATCGACCTGTTGAAGGAGAAAAACGCCGGCTGGAAGAAGCTGCATGAGAATAGTAGTTCCTCGATGAAGATCTGCAGGCCCTCGTCATGGAGCAGAAGGAGGAGTTGGCGAAGCTCCGCGCCGAGCACCGGCTCTTTGTCAAGGTGCGTAATGCGGCCGTGGAACAGATGATGAAGGCTCGCGTCGAGAAATCGCGTCATGGACAGAATGAAGAAGATGGCGGAGGAGGCGCGCAAGGAGATGGAGGTCGTGGAGGCGATGAAGAAGCGATTCACGACTCGCGGCGAATTAGATCATTTGGGGTGATAATCTTCCTTCTTCTTTTGCTGATGTGTTTCATCTTTTGCTTGGTGTTTACGCCGCGTGTCACGTTCTCTGCGAGGCATGAATAGAACAATGGTTTTTTAGGGAATGAGTAGAACAATGCTAACAATGAGATGACTAGCAAATTAGATCATTTTTATCGCCATATGGCCTTTGGGCTGCCGTGTTTCGTGCTCCTCCGTCATGTACTACTCGATGGAAAACTTGAGTATACCGCGGTTCTTTGCTCCTCCTCGATCAGGTCGTCGGCGCATTTATCTGACAGTCAAATCACAAGGCCCGCCTTCCAGCAGATAATGAGCCGTCAAATCACAAAGGCCCTCGCCTCTCGTGAAACCGACCAAGCTAGACTGCCCGCCCTCTAGCCTTTTAAAAATGTATACTTTTGTACAACAATAGTATCGATGGATTGCGCCATGGAGCAAAACTTGAAATTAAAAAAAGGTGGTACATATAGAGGCGCTCGTTGCCAAATTATGCATATAGTACTATTAAAAGGCTAGTCACAATAATGGTGTCAGCACAACCCACCCCTCAAATAAAACTAAGCACCACAGAATTCTTTGACAAAACTAAGCACCCTGAAATTCTTTGACAACTAAACTGCTGGCTATATGATGTTGGCCATATATTATGCGTATATAATGTGAATAAGCAGTGGTAGTACTATACCAACTAAAAGATGAAATGTAAGAAATACTAGTATGTACTTCTTGAAGAGTTAAAGTAACAAGAAGAAACATAACATAGTTACTGCTGGGGCTCAGCACAACACACCCCTCAAATTAAATTAAGCACACCTGAAATTAAACTTTGCAACTATTCCGGTATACCTTTGCATTAGAACCACCATGAACAGCGACACTTGCCACCTTACTCGGAGTCCTCGTCCCGTCCTCGACTTAGTCCTTGTCCCTCTTCCTCTTGGCGATACTTCTTTGCTTGAACCGCCAACTTGGCTGTTGCTCTTCATCCAACCCTTGTAGATATTGAAACAAAGGTAGCCATCCATTGCAGCATCTTGGATGTGGTCTATATCTAGTACATTCGCTGCCATGCATGGCGATGAAAGCGTGTATGGAGGTTTCTCCGGTTTACGTCTGAAGGATGAACCATGGCTCTGCCGGTCAGCGTGAAAGGTGACGAGAGGACACCGGCCGATTCTTTTGGAGGTCGAAGGTGTTGCCTACAGCGAGGCCTATCCGGCAGCGGGACTTCTTTATCGTTACCAAAGTCTCTGATAATGAATTTGACTAGGTTGCTCTCGAGAAGTCCTTAAAATCCTGGCACTCAACGTCGGCATGGCATATGTGGTAGACCAAGCATAAGTCATGCCGCAAACCTGGATCATGGCGGGCTTCTTCCTCTCTTCGTCCTTTAGATCCTTCTCTCGTCCCACACTGTGGTGTACTCAACATCTAGCCGGTGACCCACTCATCATGTGAGTCTTGAACATGCGCTGAAGCGAAAGGCATCCTTTCACCGTCGCGGAAGAAGCGGGTGTAGATGACGTCGAACTCATCGCGGTGATGGTTCTAACCTTGTACTCACCGCCGATCGGGGAGATTTGGGGCGCCATGGATTTGAGAGGAGGTTAGGATTAGTGGAACTGCCGTAATGTGAATGGGCGGGACCACTAGGAAGCGAACCGCCGTAGTATTAAAGGGCGTGCGGGGGCGAGTAGGAGGCGAACTGCCGGCGTGCGAGCGGCAGGGTAGTGGCTTTCCATTCTCCCATGATCACGGGCTTCAAGAGCCCTTGGATCGGAGATCGAGCGGTTGCATGGCGTGATTCTAGACCAATGGGTGAATATCCTATCACGGAGGTTATTACGCAAATTTTCAGCAACTTAGCATCGACCGTTTGATCTCAGATCCAAGGGCTGCCAACAGCCCGTATCATGGTCGCGCCTACCACGACCGTCGCGTCGCTTTCGCGGTCGCGCATATGGAGATTTAACACGGTGCGTTAGGCTATCGATGTTGGCATGTCATACATAGTCATCACTTAGTCACTCATACTACAACAAGGTTGGCTATAAGGTTGGCTATAAGTGTATTTTTTACTCCTCTCTATCTCTTTCTTCGTACTCCCTCCGTCCCATAATATAAGAACGTTTTTGACACTAGTGTAGTGCCAAAAGCGTTCTTATATTATAGAACTACAATACTAGTATTATTGCATTTGCCAAGGTGACCTCTTCAATGAAATGGTGTTGCTAAGTTTGCTTCATTTAATTAGCTATAGACTCGGGCTGGTTGTAATGGGAAGTATCATATACTAATATCATGCATATGATACTAGTGTATGACACCTCATCAAGTACTACCTCCTAATGCATATACATATGATACTATGCATTATGCATTAGGAGGTAGTACTGATATAATTAACTATAGACTCGGGCTGGTTGTAATGGGAAGTATCATATACTAATATCATACATATGATACTAGTGTACTACCTCCCTAATGCATAGTATCATATACTAGTATCATGTAGTACTTTATTTATTACCATGCATGACACATAGTAGTATAGCATTTATTATGATATAGTATCATGATATGATACTCAACCCTCTTTTCTTCATTTAATTTTATGACACCTCATCAAAATTGCCTAGTTGACATGCATGATACTAGCTATGATACTACCATTACAACTAGCCTCAAAATTGTCTTTTCACCTAGGTACAGCGCTTAGCACCGTTTCTTCCTTGGGTCACCAAACTAGTCTCTCTCTTCTTGATTAACTTGCCACATCGGACTTTATGCCTATGTGGCAAGCTTAAACACTGCAAGAACAAGTAAGTACAATAGTGCGCTTTGCGCTTTACATGGCATTTTGCATATGTGGAGGAAAGAGGCAAGGAAAAAGTGGAGAAGTGGGCTCTCATGCAAGAGCCAGCCTCTACTACTACATGGTGGAGCATTGGGAGAGGCACTGTATGGAGGTGGTCGGGAATCGGGAGACTCACGCCGGTCGTGGCGCCTTGATTAAAATGATAATGGCAAGTCAAATCACGGGGCCCCACCTGTCCATGATAACTTCATTTGTCAAATCACACAGCCCTCGTTTGCAGCAGCCTACTCCCTCGTCTTCTCGCGTCTCTGTCGAACCGACTAAGCGGAACTATCCGCCGCCTACCGGGCAGGAAAAGCCCGCCCTCGACTTTTAAATAGTATCTGATATACTAATTTTGTATCCATGGATTGCGCCCGCGCCATGGAGCAAAGCGTCTAGAAAATGGCGGTACACATATGCGGAGTATACAACACGCCGCGTCGCGTTCGCGTCGCACCCAGACGGTCGGTCGATGCAGCACGCTGCTCTCCGAATGGAGCAGCGCGTCATATTGCGTTCGCACACACATGTGGGGCGGCAATTGAGAACCGACCATAGGCACACTCCCGGCCCATAAGTCGGGTGACTTAATAGAAGAGGAGGCGGCGATAGTACTAGAAAGTGTTGTACTACGTTGGTGCTGGGCGATCCTGCAAGACCACGGAAGATCAGTTCGTCCATGCATGTGACGGACTCCAGCGAACACGCTGGATTGGCTATCGTCTACATATCGTGCGGCTGTGTTGTACATGGCTGTAGTTGTGGTGAGAAATCTAAAAAAGGTTTCTTGTCATCTCGCAAAATTATGTGTCATGTGCTTGGATCACTGCGAGGTTAAACAGCGACAAGTGAGTTGGGCTAGTCATTGGGGCACATGCACGAGCGGTGACTACTCGGCTGCCATCTAGGTCAAGCCGGCTATGTTAATTAGGACATCTGTCGGCGGACCCCTTTTCTCTGAGTTTATCTTTAATTTGAGCTTTGTTCCTCGTCTAGTTTGTCCGTCGGGATTCATGTTGTCTCCTTTGGGCGGTGAGGTTATGATTTCTTGTCATGTGGCATTTTTACGTGTTATATGTTATAATCCGGTGCTTGAGATCAAAATGGCGACAAGCTGCGCCTCGGGCCACGTGCATGAAGACTTCTCGGCAGTCATTGGCGAGTCAAGCCGGCTCCGTAGACAAAAGAAAACTAAGTACTACTCCACTATATAGGCAGGAGCCTCGCGCTTGCTTGCTAGTGTTGCTCTCTTCACACCGTCTCGGCCTCTCCAGATCTAAACACGACAGCGGCGGTGGCCTCTCTCTCTCTCTCTCTCTCTCTCCGCTGGTCACAGATCCAGTCGGATCCTCTCCGCCGGGGAAGGTGAGAAGGTGCAACGTTCACTGTGATGCGTCCTCGGCGGCTCTTACCCTTCTTTGGCGCGTCGATCAGCCTGCCTTGCCGTTCTCTCCCAAGCACCCTTTGGCGAGGAGGGCCTCCGACCTCTTCTTCCTCGCTGCCGTAGTGTGGGCAGATCCGGCCTCCGCCGCCCACCTAGCGACATCCGGCGACCATCGGTATAACTTCCTTGAAACCGGCCTTGCTCTACTTCCGAGCTCGGCGTCGCTGCATTTGTAACTTTTACTATTTCTCGGGCCCCTCGTAGATAGGATCGATCGGCTGTTGAAAACCACCTAATTTTTTACGTTTAAGAGGTAAAACTAGTTCATGCACTCGAATCTAGTACTACTTGGTTCAAACAAGGAAGAAAGGGGTTAAGGGGTGGGGGTGGGGAGGATTTGTTACTGAATCTAGGACTTGGTGAAAGAGGAAATAATGGGGGCGAAAAGTAGTAGAGGTGGCTATCAAGCTGGTCTCTAGGTCTAATAGGAAATAAAGGAAACACAGTACAAACTCAATATAAACCCGATCTATTGGTTGAAAAAGGAAAGAAAGTGGGGACTGGGGACAAGTCAGCGAGTAAGTCCAGCACTAGATTTGCTAGCCTCACACGGTATAAGGTGGCTATACCGAACAAAAATGGGACCAACCGGATATCCATTACGATGTTTGTTGCCCGAGCCACTCTTATGTAATGCCCTTTGGTAAAATGTAGCGATCGCCTTTGTTAAAAAGTAAGGACACGTTAAACCAATGTTGTTTTCAATGTAATGCCTCGATAATATGAATCAATGGCACTTCTTTACATGTCTGCTAAAATTTCCCATTAAGATAAGTTGGTTCTTTTCGTTAGAAATGCAAGCTGTCTGGTCCGCCTACTCTCCGTGCCCAAAGTAATGTCGTATTTAACGGTTGTCATAGTTAATCCTGATGCCCACACTAATATCTAGCAATGCCCTTTGCTTTAGAAATTGCTATTGTCCTTGTAGGATTGCCATTAGGATAAGGAACATGCTTCTTTTCATTTGATGCATGTTTCATCACTTATTACTTATTAGTCACCCTCCTTTCCACCTTTTTGTGCAAGCAGAGATATACATTTCACGCTCGATCTTAGTTGAACTGCACAAATGATATCAAATTATAGTTGAGCATTCGGGAGCTTCACAACCAACCTTGATGTTGCTCAATTTTATTGCAACTAATGAAGAAGAAGCTCTGTGGGTTTCGTTTTCGATGGAAATGGAACGGGGCTGGAGCCCTTTTCTTAAAAAATTGAAGAAGAAGCTGCTAGCTCACGGGACATTGCTTCATTTTAGGTGAACTGCACCAAAAGGTCCCATGAATTGAATCATCCATGTTGGTGATTGAAAGAGCCAACTTGACATCGATCTAAGCACCCGGCCTCCATCCTTGCGGCCTTACGGTACACCTCGTTTGCCACCTGTTTGACCCTAGTGTCCTTGATAAAATGAAGTAATAATACAGTTAAAATAGGCGAGTGTCATCTCTATCATTTCATTTCAATGTAGATAAAGAAAGTGCTTCTCTTTGTTAAAGTATGTTTCATCAACTAGTCCCATTGTTAATGTTTAAGCGTTTACGCAAACTAGGGTGCTTAATTTTAGTTGATATGTACAAAAATAGAGATTTGAATGTCTCAAAGCGCCTCCTTGTACTCTTGTTGTACTGATGTTCATCCTTTGGCGGAAGGTGTATCTGGGAGACTTGGGGCGATGTCGATATGAGGCGTACCATATGAGGCGTCATGAGGCCCATCTCGCCCTCATGACATGGCATACTATGATACTATCGCAATATTTTCTTCTATTTATTTTGTGTGTTTCATCAACTAGTGCCACTATAATGTAATCACGCTTTTTCATTATCTGTGCAAACAGGGTTATTCAGCTGCATTTTGGTGGAACTGCACAAATGTACGTATGGAACCGGCATATATCAGAGTGCGAGGTGTGCCAAGTAAAATTACCGACACCAACCATGCTGCATGCGCATTGGCATCCACCACAACCAGTGGGATGTGTGGCGCTCTCGTGGACGGATCTTTCTCGGCAGCAAATCCTCTAACCAAATACTAGTAGCTTATATTGGCAGTTTTCTAGGGAGTACTCTTTTACGAAAGAAGCACCAATCTATTTTCTTTATTTGTACCTTTGTGTCACAACTTTGACCCAAGGTCGAGAGCTATTTTAGGGTGATTGGCGTAGTACTCGGAGACTGATTGTAAGCATGATTTTCATTAGCTGTCTGCTGATTGTAAGCATGAGCAGGTGGAAGATTAGGTTAGTCTGAAGCTTACCTTAAACCCTACGCCGCCGTTGAAGCGAGGCGAGCGTCGAGGAACCGTGGAGAGCGTCGGGGAAGCGGCGTCGCGCCATCCGGCCTCCTCTTGCGGTGGGAGAAGCGAATACTCCTGTGGCTCGGCTGGCTCTGCACCCTCACGAGCGGCACACCATACTCGATCGATTCGTTATCCTCTGGGTGCTCGACCTTGACCTGTCGCCCACCACCTCCGCTGATTGTCGCCTCGGGCGAATCTGTCGCTCCATCGCCCATAGGAGATACTCGATGAACTTCGGAGGACTGGCGTGGCTGCCGCCGAGGAGTACATGTACATCGCCGCCCTCATCGCCGCCGTCTCGCTCTTTCGCATACATTGCCACATGGCCCTCACCGTCCTCGAAATCTCCCACTCATTGTCAAACCAACTAAGGATCTCCTTCAACCTGGCTAACTTTGCACAGTGCGCCGCGATCTGCTGCTGATTCTTGCTGCATCCTCTCCATAGATGTCGTTACAGGTGGTCGGTGCTAGCTTTGGAAGATGGGAGGAGGCGGTGGTCTTGCAATAGAGAAGAGGAGAGGAGAGGAGGTGGTTTTGGAATGGAGATGATGGAGAGGAGAGGAGGTGGTTTTGCAATGGAGAGAAGATCGAGAAGAGGGAGGCGAGGCGGTGGTTTTGGAATGGAGATGATGGAGAGGAGAGGAGGTGGTTTTGGAATGGAGATGATGGAGAGGAGAGGAGGTGGTTTTGCAATGGAGAAGATCGAGAAGAGGGAGGCGAGGCGGTGGTTTTGGAATGGAGATGATGGAGAGGAGAGGAGGTGGTTTTGCAATGGAGAAGATCGGAAGAGGAGAGGCGAGGCGGTGGTTTTGGAATGGAGATGATGGAGAGGAGAGGAGGTGGTTTTGCAATGGAGAAGAGGAGAGAGGCGTCTGGCAGCGATTTAGGATTAGGCGAGAGGGCGGTGCGCTGTGTTGGATCAAAATCAAAATCAATTTACCCTTCAATTAAAGCGACCCACATTAACTAGTCTCCCTTTTATTCTAGGTCATAATTGACCATGATTTTTGCACATAAAATATATGTTATCGTTGCAAAAATAATATAATTTGAAAGTACATTCGAGATCTGAACCAAGCGATACAATTTTTGGTGACATGCATTCACATTTTGCTTGTCACATACGATGCATGGTCAAACTTTGACCCAAAATCATAAAACAACAAAAAATACTTCCAAGACCAGCGCCGCTCTTCGCTCTTCTCCTGTTCAATCTAAATCCACCGCCGCTCCTCTCTGTTCCAATCTAAATCCAGCGCGCTCCTCTCCTCTTCCATTTCAAAACCACCGCCCCTCCTCTCTGTTCGGTCCAAAACCAGCGTCGCTCCTCTCCGTTCTAATCCAAAACCAGCGCTCCTCTCCTCTTCCATTCAAAAACCACCGCCGGTGAGTGAAGGTCTTGTGGAGAAATAGATCGATGGAGGTACAACCGATACGTGAGGATCGTGAGCGGCGACCTGTGAAGCTAGCTAGGATGTTGGAGATCTGATCTTGGTTTGACAACAAGGACCAACTAAGCGGCGGCGGCGACATCCATGGCCAAATATCTGCAGCAGAGCGAAAAGCGGCGATACTCCGGAGAAATCGCGCGAGTACATAGAGCTGCTCCTCTGGGCCATGGAGCAAACAGATTCACGAATCCGATCGTGAGGAAGCGGTGGTGGGATATCGATCCCAGATGGAGCATCCACGAGATTGAAGGATCGAGCATCTCTGAGGTGCCGTTTGTGAGGTGTCCTGCGAGGCGAGCGGTGGAGTCTTCGTCGACCGAACCCAACTGCAAGAGGAGAAAAGCAGTTGGCCGGCGGCTTCCCGCCATCGTCTCCCTCGCCGTTCACATCGTCTCACAGGCGGGTCTGCGCGCCGAGGAATAGGAGGGACTGCCCCCAGCCCAATAGTCGGGCAGGTTGTGAATTGTCGGGGAGGAGCTTAGGGTTGTCGGTATTTGCAGGTTGTGAATTGTGTTTTGTGTTGTGTATTTTGAGAGTACTTTCAGATATGAATGTCTTTTGAATTTCAGATTTGCAGTATTGAGCATATGAAGAATTTTATGAATTCTAGAGATCTATTTTAGCACTTAAAAATGTAGTTTCATAGGAGTATAAAAGTGCAGACGAGAAAAGCGCAAGTTTCAGTTTCAGATAAGCTGCAAGTTCAGTTCGAGATAAAAAGCTGCAACTTTCATAAGCGAGCATTTATATTAACACGGCCTTTTCAAACAGGGTTAACATCATGTTGGAAGTTTTATTCATGGTGAAAATGGAACTACCAGCCAGTTAACATCATGCTGATCAACATTCATGCATAGCACATCTTCATATGATGCATAGTCAAAATGCCCACACAATGTTGAGTGTGCGAAACACGAGAAAAGCGAGGGGCGGAGTTTTGGCAAGTGTTGGGCGTGGTTTTGGGCTGCCCGTCTAGGCTTTCATTTTAACATCGCAGCCCACGACCTCGGATGGGAGGGCCTGTTTGTATTTTCTTAGGGCCGTCATGTATCGACCGGCCTATGGACCTCCATCCGAGTTTTATTTTGGCAGCCCAATTTATGTATTTTTTGAAGAAAAGCAGCGGTCTGTTCTATTTTTCTATATAAGAATAGGAGCATGGGTACAACTTATGTTTCCTTTTAACTATATTATATATATTTAAATTATTTTATATGTTATTATATATTATTTTATTGTCATCATATATTTATGAGATACTTACATATGTAAGAAAACAATATCCCACATCTTATTAATTATAAAATAATTTCTTAACAAATAAAATCCTGGATTGTTTTGTACGAAAATCCTAGTGATTGTGTACAAAAGCTTGGTAAGATTTAAGAACGAATGTAATAATATCACTTATTATTTAAATATATTTATAACAAAATGCTCAGCCCTTTTTATTTTTTGATAACATTGCTGGCCCAACCCAACATTATAATTAGAATCAGCCCAGCAAAATCGTGTATCTAGATAAAGTGCAAATGGCCTGTAATTTTTAGGAAATAAAATAAATGGGCGCATGAAGCTACATTAATTGTTCACCCAGCCCAGCTAATGGCTGTAATTCAAAAAAAGATCAAATTATTGTAAATTCTACGGCATAAAAAAGATTGTAAATTCTGAAAAATGGGTTGAATCGTGCCACATTTTGGAGGCTGAAATGTGGGCCAATAGGTGAAGCCAACACAAGTCGTTGTAAATTTAGTCAACAAATGATTACGACATGTTAGCCGTTGGATTTACATCCAGCGGCGGCATCCATCTTCAATCTCTCGTCTTCTTCCTCCAGCGCGCCGGGACCACCTCCGCCTCCTGCTGCTAGCAGCTCTGCTTATGCAACCGCTATGAGCGCTACTCCACCGTTGGCCAGGCCATCCTCCAACCCTCCACACCTCCTGTTCTTCTCCACCATTGCCGAACCACACGCACTAGAACGATTAACCCTCGTACACCTCTCCGTCTGCGACTCTACTCCGCGTCTTCCCATCTCCGGCTCGTTGCTGTCAGGGGCCTCGCCGTCGTCCACCACCTTGGATCGCTCGGTGCGGCGTGGTCAACATGGTCAGCAAACGACACCATCGGAGTAGGCTGTGCGTGGAGAGGTGACAGCTGGGTCCTGACCGCACACAAGAAATGCCTCCTTATTACGCGCAAAATAATGATTCCTCCACGACATCAGGACCCACGGAAGGGCCTCGTATTCGTGAAAAAAGCGTGCCCCCGCTGACTTGTCGGACCCACCAGCTATCTTCACATGCGCAAGAAGTGCCTCCTTATTACGCACAAAAAATGAATACTCCCCTGCGGTGGAACCCGGCATCTTGGGAGGCTGACTTGTGGGCCTACCAAGTTGGCAGGGACGGAGGGCTTTGTCAACTTAGTCAATATGAGCGATTCTAGCTCCTGTTACCGTCGATGTTCATCCAGCGGTTGTAGTGCTTCTTCAACCTCTGGTCTTCTTGCTCCGGCCGCCCAAACCAGCGCCGGTCATGCAGCGTGCTCTTGCCTCCGTGGCGGCTGTGATGCACGGAGAGCCTCACCGCCCCTACTACTCCCACTGCTGGCAGGCCATCCCTCTACTCACCCACCCCTGTTAATCTATGGCGGCAGCAACCTCACATGAAACCGGTGAACCCTCGTACTCCTCTTGGCGTGGGCATCCTTTGCTGCGTCTTCCCGGTTCAAGTCGTCCCCTTCCTAGGCCTCGCCGTCGTCCACCGCCGTGGTGCTCTCGTGCGGCGTGGTCAGCGTGGTCAGGAACGACTTCCATCGGACGTGGACTATACATGGAGAGGTGACAGCTGGGTCCTGGCGCTGACAAGGAAGTGCCTCCTTATTCGCGGAAAATAATGATTCCTCCACGGCGGCGGGGACCCACGGACGGGCCACCGTATTTAGCGAAAAAAGTTTCCCACATTGGACTGCTAGGACCCACCAGCTACATCTTCGCGCAAGGAAGTGCGTCAGGGCTAAAAAAAGCGATTCACCCCATTGCTGGGACCCACCAGCTACATCTTATATGCAAGGAAGTGCGTCCGGGCAAAAAAAAAATGATTAGCCCCATAAACAAGGAAGTTGCTGGGACCCCCAGCTACATCTTATACATAAAGGAAGTGCGTCCGGGCAAAAAATGATTAGCCCCTCATTGCTGGGACCCACCAGCTACATTTTTACGCAAGGCTGCTGCGGTCGGGACCCACTGGTCGAGCGTCGTAGCCTTGTCATTACAGTGTGACGTTATGCGTACATCTTTGGGCGATGTAAGCGGCGCGCGTGTCGTAGATGTAGAAGCGCCGCGTAGCATGTACATGTCGTACATCGGCGGTGTAAGAAAGAAAATCTGACCACATGCGTACATCTGGCAGGGTCTCTAACGCCTATCGCGCATCACGTACATGGCTGGGTCGGAGCGGCTTGCGTGTCGTAAATGCGTGTTCATGGGGAGCCAACCGGCTGGGTCGGAGCGGAATGCGTGGTCGTGTTCATTGGGAGGCTTGGGCCGGAGCAGGCAATAGAAGCGAGGCATGGCGTGCCGCTGGCGGAGAAGCGGCCTTGTGTTCGACCGGCCACGTTCAAAGCAGGGTCTTGTTGATCGGGAGGGGCTGGCGTACCGCCAAAGCGGAGAAGCAGACCTCCTACGGTCGAAGCAGGGTCCTGTTGATCGGGAGGGTGTGGCGTACCGCAAAGCGGATGAAAGCAGGGGGAGGGTGTGGCGTACCACAAAGCAGGACTCCACGGGATCTGTTCATCTCCACCGTTGACCTCCTCCGGCCTCCACGGGCTACCGCCCGACCTCCTCCGGCCTCCACGGGCTCCTGTTCATCCAGCCTCCACCGCGCTTCTCCACCAGCTCTTGTTCAACCACCCCTCTCATGGGCACCCCTCCACCTTCTCTGTTCATCCAGCCCTCCACACCACGGGGTCTGTTCAACCACCCCTCCACGGCCACCCCTCCACCGTCTGCTGTTCATCCAGCCCTCCACACCACGGGTTCTGTTCATCCGGAGAAACAGCATGGCGCTCCTTGTTCATCAACCCCCCCATAGCGCTCACCTAGCAGCGATGGCGAAGAATCGCTCCATCGGGTTGATTAACAGCCATCGATCGATCGCTCGGGTTCGATGTAGCGTAGCCTGCGGTCTGTCGCTCGGCTTGATTAAACCAACGCCTACGCACACCGCAGCAGCGTCGTCTGAGAAAGCGCACATCGCTCCGCCCCGACCTCCCCGTAACAAGCAACTCCACGAAATTTTCCTCCCCTCGCTTCTACCACGGTTTTTCCGTCATGGGCGGCCCAAAGAATGTCATGCAGCTGCGTCTCCGGCCCGCCAGGATGAAAAGCCCATTTTGTCATGATTTTTGTCATAGAAATAAGGCCCACCACATCTATGATGATACGGGTTTTGTCACAATTATCGTCATAGAAGTGTCATATGTATGACAGAAATTTTTTTCGTTCGACCCAAAATGTCACGGATGTGTCTTTTTTGTAGTGTCAGCGTGCCACCGGCGAGTAGCTCCGATGGGCGTAGTGAAATAGCAAGATCGTTTGCACTCGTCCACTTGACAACGAGCGGTCGGTATGTCAAGCGCTCTTTGGCGGAGGAGGAGTACTACCTCCCATTTGGGAAGACATCGCGCACCGAGGGGCTGCTGGCGAGGGCTGCGGAATCTGCCCTCGGGAGGGATTATTTGTTTTAGTATTGTTCGTTTTCAATTTTATGCATTGTACCTAGTAGTTAAGTATCATCACGTATATGTGATGATATTATATATATTCTATGATGAACTAATGAACAAGTAATATATATATTATGAATTCTATTTTCTATCTGTTTTTTGTATACTAATTTGTATCTAGTTGTTATCACCCACATATACATAATGGAAGCGTATATACACACATTGAAGCAGAACATATAAAACGAAGCAGTACACACATTGAAATAGAGCAATAAGCGAGCAATATTATGATTGATGTGAATACATAGCTATCACGTCAAAATGACTCAACAGAATAAAAGCAGCGTCCATGAGACCAT
Source organism: Aegilops longissima (assembly GCA_021605205.1). Lineage (NCBI taxonomy): Eukaryota > Viridiplantae > Streptophyta > Magnoliopsida > Poales > Poaceae > Aegilops > Aegilops longissima. Next base: position 640,053,497 of record CM038678.1, on the reverse strand, counting down.
GACCAGCAGCCCTTGCCTCACGGTAGCTCTTGGCTCTGCTGAACTTCGTCGGCGTTAAGTCCAGCGATCGACACACTCGCGGTACATACGGGCGCGATATCGAGCTCAAGTTGGCTATTTCGCCGAGAGATCACCAGCTCGAGGATCGGCGGCCATGTTCCTCTCATGCCCGGTGGACACTGGACCAAGTAAACAATCGAGCCTACCGACCAGCGTGTTGGCATCGGCGGGCTGCGGACAAAGCGACAGTGCGACCCATGCGAGCAGCGCGGCGGGTGTCCGGTGCAAATGCTGGCCGACCCGACCTACTGGTGCAAGTATGGCGTGAGGGCCTCTGCCCACTCTGGCGAGAATGGGGCAGCGGCGGGGCGTGTACCCAGCTGCGGCATACATGCCGGCGGCGAGCAAGCACCGATGGATCCGCTCTTGCATGCGGTGTGCCGCGCCTCTCGCTCTCTGGCGCTCAGCGGTCTCGCCGTTGAAGGAAATATGCCCTAGAGGCAATAATAAAGTTGTTATTTATATTTCCTTATATCATGATAATTTTTTTATTCATGCTAGAATTGTATTAACGGAAACTTGATACATGTGTGAATACATAGACAAACAAAGTGTCCCTAGTATGCCTCTACTTGACTAGCTTGTTAATCAAAGATGGTTAAGTTTAGTAACCATAGACATGTGTTGTCATTTGAGAGCAGGATCACATCATTAGGAGAATGATGTGATGGACAAGACCCATCTGTTAGCTTAGCATAATGATCGTTAAGTTTTATTGCTATTGCTTTCTTCATGACCTATACATATTCCTTTGACTATGAGATAATGCAACTCCGAATACGGAGGAACACCTTGTGTGCTATCAAGCGTCACAACATAACAGGGTGATTATAAAGATGCTCTACGGTGTCTCTCAAGGTGTTTGTTGGATTGGCATAGATCGAGATTAGGATTTGTCACTCGAGTATAGGAGAGGTATCTACAGGCCCTCTCGGTAATGCACATCATGATAAGCCTTGCAAGCAATGTGACTAATGAGTTAGTTGCGGGGTGATGCATTCTGAGCGACTAAAGAGACTTGCGGTAGCGAGATTGAACTAGGTATGAAGATACCGATGATCGAATCTCGGGCAAGTAACATACCGATTACAAAGGGAATAACATATGTTGTCATTGCGGTTTGACGGATAAAGATCTTCGTAGAATATGTAGGAACCAATATCGGCATCCAGGTTCCGCTGTTTGTTATTGACGGAGATGTGTCTCGGTCATGTCTACATAGTTCTCGAACCCGTAGGGTCCCTTTATAACGTTTGATGGCGATTTGTATTATGAGTTATGTGTTTTGGTTACGAAGATTGTTGGTCCGGATGAGATCACGGATATGCGAATTGGACATGGAGTCCAAGTCGGTTTCCTCCCCATGGCGCGCCCTTGGCGGCCTCCTCCTCTCCTCCTTTATATCAGGGGCACCCCAAAGCACATCAATTGTTCTCTTAGCAGTGTGCGGTGGCCTCCTCCACAGTTTACTCCTCCGGTCATAGTGTCATAGTGCTTAAGCGAAGCCCTGCACGGATCACATCACCATCACCGTCACCATGCCGTCGTGCTGACTAAACTCTCCCTCGACCCTCTGCTGGATCAAGAGTTCGAGGGACGTCATTGAAGCTGAGCGTGTGCAGAACTTCGGAGGTGTCGTCGTTTGGTGCTTGATCGGTTGGATCGAGAAGGCGTTTGACTACATCAATTGCGTTAAACTAACGCTTCGCTTTCGGTCTACGAGGATACGTGGACACACTCTCCCCCTCTCGTTCCTATGCATCTCCTAGATAGATCTTGCGTGATCGTACGATTTTTTTGAAATTGCATGCTACATTACCCAACAGCCGTGCGGCGAGCCGCATCCTATCGGCACGGACGCGCCTAGCTTGCTCTGTGGCGCGCCATCGATCATGTTGTGCGGCGGTAATCGTCTCCAACGTATCTATAATTTATAAACATTCATGCTATATTACTATGTGTTTTCAATGATTACGGGCTTTATTATCCACTTTTATATTACTTTTGGGACTAACCTATTAACGAGGCCCAACCCATATTGTTGTTTTATTACTGTTTGATATTTGAAGAAAGGAATATCAAGCGAGTCAAAGGAATGAAACCTTGGCAGCGTTATTTTTGGGAAGAATATGATCACGGAGACTTGGAGTTCAAGTCGGAAGATCCTCGAGGACTCCACGAGATAGGGCGCCCCCCTGGCTGGCGCGCCCTGTCTCGTGGGCCCCTCAACACTTCTGACCGACTTCTTTCGCCTATATATTCCTCGTGCCCTAAAACCATCGAATATCAAGATAGATCGGGAGTTCCACCGCCGCAAGCCTCTGTAGCCAAAAACCTCTAGGGAGCCTGTTAGGCACCACTGGGAGGAACCCTCACGGTGGCCATCTTCATCATCCGGCGCTATCCATGGCGAGGAGGAGTAGTTCATCCTCGGGGCTGAGGGTATGTACCAGTAGCTATGTGTTTGATCTCTCCCTCTCTCGTGTTCTCTCTTGTGCTCCCTCTATGGCACGATCTTGATGTATCGAGCTTTGCTATTGTAGTTGGATCTTATGATGTTTCTCCCCCTCTACTCTCTTGTGATGAATTGAGTTTCCCCTTTGAAGTTATCTTATCGGATTGAGTCTTTACTTTGAGAACACTTGATGTATGTCTTGCCGTGTTTATCTGTGGTGACAATGGGATATCACGTGCCACTTGATGTATGTTTTGGTGACCAACTTGCGGGTTCCGCCCATGAACCTATGCATAGGGGTTGGCACATGTTTTCTTGACTCTCGGTAGAAACTTTGGGGCACTCTTTGAAGTACTTTGTGTTGGTTGGATGAATCTGAGATTGTGTGATGCATATCTTATAATCATGCCCACGGAAACTTGAGGTGACAATGGAGTATCTAGGTGACATTAGGGTTTTGGTTGATTTGTGTCTTAAGGTGTTATTCTAGTCTGAACTCTTGAATAGATTGATCCAAAATAATAGCTTTGAGGTGGTTTAGTGCCCTACCATAATCTCTCGTTTGTTCTCCGCTATTAGTGGCTTTGGAGTGACTCTTTGTTGCATGTTGAGGGCTTGTTATATGATCTATCTATGCTATTATTGTTGAGAGAACTTGCACTAGTGAAAGTATGGACCCTAGGCCTTGTTTCCTATCATTGCAATACCGTTTACGCTCACTTTTATCATAAGTTACCTTGCTGTTTTATATTTTCAGATTACAAATACCTATATCTACCATCCATATTGCACTTGTATCACCATCTCTTCGCGAACTAGTGCACCTATAAAATTTACCATTGTATTGGGTGTGTTGGGGACACAAGAGACTCTTTGTTATTTGGTTGGAGGGTTGTTTGAGAGAGACCATCTTCATCCTCGCCTCCACGGATTGATAAACCTTAGGTCATCCACTTGAGGAAATTTGCTCTGTCCTACAAACCTGTGCACTTGCAGGCCCAACAACGTCTACAAGAAGAAGGTTGTGTAGTAGACATCAAGCAGTTTCTGGCGCCGTTGCCGGGAGGTGAGTGCTTGAAGGTATATCTTTAGATCTTTCCATCGAGTCTTTTAGTTTCTTGTTTTATCACTAGTTTAGTTTATAAAAAAAACTACAAAAAAAATGGAATTGAGTTTATCTCATACGCTTCATCTTTTTAATATCTTTCGTGAGTATGAAGAAAAGGAAAATTGTGCTCAAGTTCTAGAAGAAGAATTACATAGAATGCTTGGCATGAAATATGTGAATGATGAGCATGATTGCAATGTTGTTAGTATGAATTCCTTGAATATCTATGATGCTAATGATATGCAAAGCCACAAGCTTGGGGAAGCTATGTTTGATGAATATGATATGTTTAGTCCCCCAAGTTTTGATGAGAATATTTATTATGATGAAAGCATGCCTCCTATTTATGATGAAAGTGGATTTGGGAGAGTGTCAACTTTATTTAGTGATGATTCCACTATTTCGGAAGAGGTTCCAATTGATTATGAGAACAAAGTTGCTATCTATGATGATTATTGTGATGACTTGTATGCTATTAGGAATAATGATAACCATGAAACTTGTCATCATGATTTTAGTTTTCAATTGGATTATGCCTCACATGATAATTATTTTGTGTAGTTTGCTCCCACTATTATTCATGAGAAGAAATTTGCTTATGTGGAGAGTAGTAAATTTTCTATGCTTGTAGATCATGAAAAGAATGCTTTAGGTGCTGGTTATATTGTTGAATTCATTCATGATGCTACTGAAAATTATTATGAGGGAGGAACATCGCTTGTAGGAATTGCAATAATATCAAGTTTCCTCTCTATGTGCTTAAATTTTGAAGTTATGCTTATTTTGTCTTCCTTTGCTTGTTGATTATTGTTCCCATAAGTTGTTTGCTCACAAAATCCTATGCATAGGAAGTGTGTTGGACTTAAATGTGCTAGTCATATTCTTCATGATGCTCTCTTTATGTTTCAATTCTTATCTCTTATGTGAGCATCATTGAAATCATCATGCCTAGCTAGGGGCTTTAAGCGTTAGCGCTTGTTGGGAGGTAACCCAATTTTATTTTAGTTTCTTGATTTTTGGTTCTGTTTAGTAATAAATAATCCATCTAGCTTCTTGTTAGATGTGTGTTCATGTTTTAATTAGTGTTTGTGCCAAGTAGAACCTTTGGGAAGACTTGGGTGAAGTCTTATGATCATGCTGTAAAAACAGAAACTTTAGCGCTCACGAGATTAGCTTCAAACTTTTACTGGAAGTGATATTTAGTTGATTCTTTTTGCACATGATTACTAGACAAATTCCTCAGATCCACAAATTTATTTTATAATTTTTGGAGTTCCAAATATTGCGTTAGTTACAGATTACTACAGACTGTTCTGGTTTTGACAGATTCTGTTTTCATTGTGTTGTTTGCTTATTTTGATGAATCTATGGCTAGTAAAATAGTTTATAAACCATATAGAAGTTGGAATACAGTAGGTTTAACACCAATATAAATAAAGAATGAGTTCATTGCAGTACCTTGAAGTGGTGTTTTGTTTCCTTTAGCTAGCAGACTCACGAGTTTTCTGCTAAGTTTTGTGTTGTGAAGTTTTCAAGTTTTGGGTAAAGATTCGATGGACTATGGAATAAGGAGTGGCAATAGCCTAAGCTTGGGGATGCCCAAGGCACCCCAAGGTAATATTCAAGGATAACCAAGAGCCTAAGCTTGGGTATGCCCGGATGGCATCCCTCTTTCGTCTTCGTTCATCGGTAACTTTACTTGGAGCTATATTTTATTCACCACATGATATGTGTTTTGCTTGGGCGTCATTTTATCTTGTTAGTATTTTCTTGCTGTTATTTAGAATAATGTTTTGAATCTTTAGTTTATAAAAAGTCAAGGATAGCCTTTGCCATGCTTATTTTGCTACTATACATGTTGCTGTTTGAAAACAGAAAGTTTACGCTGTTGCAAAATTCCCTAGAAAAGTAAGAGAGTGGTATAATGTTGAATCTTTTGCATATTGATCTATGATAAATTTATTACAGTGGGAATTTTAGTTAATAATTTTTGGTGTCAGGGAAGTATTGATACTATTGCATTCTCTACAGACTGTACTGTTTTGGCAGATTGCCGTTATGTTTGCATTGTTTGCATATGTTTGCTTGTTTAATGATTCTATTTAAGGATAGGAGTGTTAAATATGCAGAGGCATTTAGTATTAAATGTTGAATAATAATTTTAGTGATTTGTTACAGTAGGAAATGATAAGGTTTTGCATTGGTTTATATTAACCTATCTCACGAGTTCTTGTTGAGTTTGGTGTGGATGAAGCTTTTGAGAAATAGAGAAACCATGATATGAGAGGAATTAAGGAGACACAAAAGTTCAAGCTTGGGGATGCCCAAGGCACCCCAAGATAATATTCAAGAAGTCTCAAGCATCTAAGCTTGGGGATGCCCAGTAGGCATCCACCTTTCTTCTTCAACAACTATCGGTTGAGCCTAAGTTTTGCTTCTTCACATGATTTGTGCTATCCTTGCAATGCCATTTTATTTTGTTTTGCTTGCTGTTTGAATACAATACCAAGATCTGAAATTCTTTAATGAGAGAGAGTCTTCGCATAGTTACATAATTATTTAGCTACTCATTGATCTTCACTTATGTCTTTTGGAGTAGTTTGTCATTTACTCGTGTGCTTCACTTATATCCTATGAGTAAATGGTTGAATGAGTTGATTGTCATAAATCTGAAATTATATATGCCTCATTTGCTTATCCATGGGGAGTAATGACTTCACATCTAAAAGTAGAGGTTGTAAATTTATTGAAGGTTAGCAAGCATTGTATTGGTCATTTGAACAATTCATGAAAGAATATTGAAGGAAGAGATTTCACATATAAATACACTATCCTAGACATCTTTTATAATTGGGAGCACTCATTAAGTATGACATGCTAAAGAGTTGATATTGGACAAGGAAGACAACGTAATGGTTTATGTTTTCCAACATCTCAGTTAAAGTATATTATCATGGATCATTCAAACATGTTGAGCTTGCCTTTCCCCCTCATGCTAGCCAAAATTCCTTGCACCAAGTAGAGATACTACTTGTGCTTCCAAATATCCTTAAACCCAGTTTTGCCATGAGAGTCCACCATACCTACCTATGGATTGAGTAAGATCCTTCAAGTAAGTTGTCATCGGTGCAAGCAATAAAAATTGCTCTCTAAATATGCATGACTTATTAGTGCGAAGAAAATAAGCTTTGTATGAACTTGTTATGGAAGCAATAAAAGCGACGGACTGCATAATAAAGGTCCATATACAAGGGGCAATATAAAGTGACGTTCTTTCGCATTAAGATTTTGTGTATCCAACCCTAAAAGTGCATGACAACCTCTGCTTCCCTCTGCGAAGGGCCTATCTTTTACTTTATGTCTTTTACTTTATGCAAGAGTCAAGGTGATCTTCACCTTTCCCTTTTTCATTTTATCCTTTGGCAAGCACTTTGTGTTGGGGTGATCCTGATATATATATCCAATTGGATGTAAGTTAGCATGAACTATTATTGTTGACATCACCCAAAGGTGAATTGTAAGTGCATCTAGTGCCCCTTAGTGATTTTGGTGTATTGAAGACTTATAGGTTAAGTAACTAATGCGTTTGTGAGTGTACAGGTCTATAAGTCTATGAGGAGTTTGATATTCTGATGAAAGTCGACCCTAAAATGAAGTTCTTCAATGAAGAATTTGATATTACGAAGACTTTACGAAGACTTTGAAAGTGAAGAAATTGGTGTGACCTTGAAGACTTGGTATTTATTTGAGGAACATGAGCGTGAAGACTTTTGTTTTCGTAGTTTCATTTCTCTTTCTTGAGTCATAGGAAACACCGTCTTTGTTAAAGAAATTGAGGAAATACTAAGGAAAAATTTCCATTTGATGCTCAACTCAAAATCCTACACCTACCAATCCCTTGAGTGAAGCTTTTGGAAATCTCATACTGATTCAGTCAATTTCTTGATGTGAGAGCGAAGTTCTTACAGTCATTTGAGAATTTATTCGGCGAGGAGTTAAAATTCGCCGGTCTGAATTGCCTACGATGAGAACATGATAATACGAGAATTTGATATTCAAAATTCCGACCGTTCTTTATCTTCTTGCTTGACTGTCCAAAATATCTTATCCACCTAACGGTCATATCATTGAAGGGCATTTATGTCTTATCATGTCGGGCTGCTCCCTAGGCTATAAATAGCCGCCCCTACAACCACTAGTTGGTTGGCTGCTCAGAAGAACTTAACACTTGTCATTTGAGAGCAACCCATCCTCTGAGGACTTTGAGAGAAAATCATCAAGTGAGGAAAAACCCAAAGTGAGGAAAAACCCAAAACCAAACCCTACAAACCCAAGTGATTGAGCATCCTTGAAGAAATTGATCAGCGTGGATCCGGCGCTTTTACCTTTGAAGACTGTGCTTCTTCCAGACGGTTAGGCGTCACGGTCTAGAAACATCAAGAGGAATTGTGGATTGCGGGTGACCAAGTATGTGAAGGTTTGGAAGTCGCTGAAGACTTACCACAGTGATTGGGCGAGTCTGCGTGACCTTAGTTCAAGGAGAATATGGTGAGGACTTGGTGTCTGAGCTGCGTGCTCGGTGGTTGGGTGTCGGGACTGCGTGTCCTCGAGTTTAAATACTCGGCCGCTCCAACAGGGACGTACAAGCTGAGACAGCGATTGGAACTGGTCTACCAAATCATTGTCTTCACCAACCTAACTGGTTCTATTTCCTCAACCCTTTCATTTCCTCATTCTTGTGTTGAGTGTTTGTCATATCTGTGTTTGAGGACTTTGGTGAAGACTTTCTCAATTTCCTCAGTTCAATTTCTTGATCTGTTTGTCTTCATCTTGTGTTATCCTGTGACTCGCTTTACGTACTCTGTGATTGTCTTCATTTCATCATGATGACTATGCATGTAATCTGCTATGCTTACTTACGAGTACTTATTCCGCTGCATGTATTTCTTAGCTAAGGAATTTCCTCACCAGCAAATTCCTCGATGAAGAATTTGTAAAATCTCTAAAATCTCCTATTCACCCCCCTCTAGTCGATATAGCACTTTCAATTGGTATCGAGCAAGGTACTCCTTGTTACGTGTGATTTAGTTTAACCACGGAGTTTTAGTTATATGGGCCGCGAGTATGATCAAGGTCTCGCGGGGTGTCCTACCTTGATGGGACGGACTACCCCTCTTGGAAGAACAAAATCGAATGCATCTTGAAGCAATTGACAACGATCTACGGTATGTTGTGACAAAGGTGTTTCCTCGGTAACACCCTCTACGAATGATCTGATGTGAAGAGATTCAAGCAACTCGATTCTCAAGCGAAGAATATCATATGTGGCCATCGAGCAAAGGTCAATATGGAAGAGTGAGTGCTTTGGAATCGCCAAACTCATACAGGACAGGCTGTCCAAAGTAAATGAAGGTGTTTCAACTCAAGCGTGACTCTCGAGTTGATGTTCTTGGAATCTCTTCAACGCTTCAAAAGACTCGACAACGAAAATGTTCAACAAACCTTGATCGCCTCATGACATCTCAAATGAGCTTCAAGCCTTTGGGTTTGACATCACCGACCATGAGGTGGTGAAGAAATTACTAAGATAAACTTGATTCCTCATTTGACACTCTGGCGATGATACAAGAGCAGCTGACTACAAGTCTCTTGATCCTGCGATATCCTCGAAGGCTAAATACTCACGAGTTCCGACTTCTTTGAAAAAGAGATCTCTATGGTTACGGCTATGGAAAAACACGTGCCACGAAGGCCAAGGCTGAATCTGAATCGAGAGTGAAGAATCTGGTAGTAGCCTTGGAGATCTGAAGAATTTGGCGAGGAGCTAGCTTTGCTCGTGAAGAAATTCCACAAATTCACAAGGCGTGGTCGTTTTGGAAAATCCTCAAAGCAATGATTCCTCATCTAGTGACTATAAGCGAAGACTTTGCCACAAATGCAAGAAACCTGGTCACTATATCCAAGATTGTCCTCGATGGGAAAAGGAATTAAGAAAGAAGAAACACAAGGATTACAGTTACGATGGCGTGAAGAAGAAGAAGAAATCATCAAATCTTCATCATCAAAATCCTCAAAGCCTTCTTCTCACAAGAAGAGCAGCTCAAAAAGGCTCGGGCATTCATTGGCAAGGAAATGGACTACGAAGCTGAATCTGAAGAAAATGAGGAAGAGGAGGAGTGCGAAGAATCCGAATCTGGTGTGGCTAGTCGGCTCTTGCTCTGCTTATGTTAGAAAGTCCATCTTCAACACTGAAGAAAGCGACTCCATGACAAGCACGATGAGGAAAATGATGATTCGCTCCCACCTATTGCTTCATGGCAAAAGGTGCTAAGGTACTCAATTACACCTCCTCTGAATCTAGTGAAAATGAATCGATGAGGATCTCAAGCCCACTACTCTAAACTTGCTAAGATTGCTATAAAACAACAAAGGGCTTTTGAAAGGTTCAAAACATGCTAGATAAGAGTGATGATATGTTAGGTGAAGAAATGGATCGCACTCAAGCCCTAATGAAAATCTTGAAGAAGTTAGGTCTAGGCTTGACAGCCTTCAAGGTCATCATAACACTCTCTTATCGATCATGAAAACTTTCTTATGAATTTCTTCAAAAGCAAGATCTTGAGAAGCTAAGCGAGTTATGAAGATCTTGAAGAAGGGCGCGATTCATTACTTGCTCAACAAATCAGCGCTTCTCAAGAAGAATTTGTTCCTCCATGCTTAAAGTGCATTGAGCGTGAATCGCTAATTCTTCACTGAATGTTCAAATGCTTCAACTGTTACAAATTCTTCACCTGCCTTTGCTACCACTAATTCCTCACACGAGGACATTGCTAGTATCCTTGGCGATGCAGGGTGAAGGAATTGTACATGACGAGCATGTACAAAAGTCTCAAAGGGCATCAGACTCTTTGTGATGTGCTTAAAAGCAGATCCTCAACGAAACCCTAGGAAAGAGGTATTGCCTTTGAGAGAAACTCAATCTTGATGGAACATCTTGGAAGCTTTGGCGGTATCCCAAAACCTCATGGGTTGCTGCAAAGGACCTCGATTGATCCATCTACCTTATCTGGTTTTACATGTGAATTTCCTCATTACGATGATGAGTCATTTGACTCAAACTATAAACTGTTCAAAAACGAATGGTGAAGTATTTGCTAGATATGTTGGCACTAAGCTGCGAGAGCGGTCCCCTATGAAGAAAATCTGGGTTCCCAAGAAATGTCTTGAAAGTCTTCAAGTGAATGTCCTCATGACACCACAGTGAAGAAAAGGAACCCCGGATCAAATTCTTCATATGGACAAAATTCTTCATATGGATCCAAGTCCTCATACGGACCAAATTCCTCCGTGGATCAAATTCCTCAAAAGGATCAAAGTCCTCATATGATTATCATCGTGCTAACAACTCTGTTTTGCGAGGTAAAGCCAAGGGCTATGAATATGTGCATTATTCTTCAAACAAATATTTTCATAAGTCTTGAAGAATTTCTGCTTATTCATATGCTTACCTAACCCCTCTTATGTGGAGCGAAATGGTTTGGCCTCTATGCCACCATTCTCATATGGTGCTTTCATGAGAATGATGAACTCTTTGCCACCTTAGATGTGGGTGGTGAAGAAAAGAACTAATCTCTTCTGCAGGGTCAGGTCTCGAGGCGTGTCTTAAGCGTCTGAAGAATTTCTTTGGGGCGACAAAATTGCACGAAAGGGCGAGGCCAATCATGATGAAATGAACTTTCATTTCATGCGTCCTCATCTTGCTTATCTAAATCTTGGTGATGAAATTCATCGATGAACTTGATACCATATTCTTCGCGATGAAGTATATGAGATCGTAAGTTGTACTAATTCATCTGCGGGATGATCAACCCAAAACCAGCGAGTGGGTTCTTGATAGTGGATGTACAAATCACATGGTGGTGACAAGAATCTATTGATGGATGCTCCTTATCACCGTCACATCTGAAGCATATCATCTTTCTTGACAAAGGAAAAAGTCGGTATTGGGACTTGGTAAGGTTGCTATCTCTAAGGACATGCACATGGACAAAGTCATGCTTGTTGAGTCTTTAGGATATAACCTCATGTCGATCTCAATGCTTTGTGATCTTGATATGGTAGTTATCTTTGGCAAGTATCGTTGTGTTGTGATTATGGAAGGTGACAATTCCAAAGTCTTGAAGGCTTTAGGAGAGGAGACTTGTATATTGTTGATTTTCCACAGGACCACAACCAGCCGTGTGCCTACTTGCAAAAGCTTGGAAGGCTGGCTATGGCATCGACGACTTAGTCACGCATGAGGCATGAGGAATTTACTGCGCTTGAAGAAGAAGCATGTCATTGGCATTGAGAATGTCAAATTTCTCAAGGATCACTTATGTGGAGCACTGTGAAGCTGGAAAAATGACCAAGGCCAAGCATCCAGTGAAGACTATCATGACCACTACTCGTCCTTGAATTGCTTCACATGGACCTCTTTGGTCCCAATCATTACTCATTTGTCACTAATGATGCATCTCTTTATGGCTTTGTTATTGTTGATGATTACTCTCGTTACACTTGGGTACACATTGTTGCTTACAAAAATCAAGTGCAGGAAATTTTCAAGCGATTTTCCTCGAGGGCTTCAACCAACTTTGGTGTGAAGATCAAGCACATCGGGAGTGACAATGGAACTGAGTTCAAAATTCGGTCTTGATGATTATCTTAATGAACTTGGTATTACTCATGAGTTATCTGCTCCTTATACTCCTCGGCAAAATGGCGTCGTGGGCGCAAAACAGAACTCTGGTTGAGATGGCTGCACTATGCTTGATGAATACAAAGCGCCTAGTCGTTTACGGATTGAAGCAATTGATATTGCGTGCCACATCATCAACAGTATATCTTCACAAATTCTTCAAGAAAACTGCCTATGAACTCCTCGCGACAAGAAACCCAATGTAAGTTATTTCAAAGTCTTGATTGCTAAATGCTGGATTAGAGATCCTCACCACACCTCTAAATTTGCACGAAAGCACATGAGGTTTTATGCTTGGTTACGGAAAGGACTACGCACACCTCTGAGTCTTCAACATCACTCTTCACAAGATTGTTGACACTCTAGATGTGCGATTCGATGAAACTAATGGCTGCAAAAGAGCACCTACCTACGTGTTAGGCGAACCAGCACACGAGATTCCATCAGGTTCAAGGCAAGCGAGGATGTCATTCCTCTTGAAGAAACTGCTGAAGAATTCATTCCTGTCTGTGAAAAGCGTCGAGTGATGCACTGAAGATAATCTTTGAAGAAAATGGTCTGAGGAAAATGATCAAATTCCTCGAAGACAACTAGCTCACCCTCGCGTTGCAAAAGAAGTGCAAGTTGACAAGATCATCGATGACATTGAAGCGCCAGGTCCTCTCACTCGCTCAAAAGCTTCACATTTATCTAACTTTTGTGGGCACTATGCTTTTGTCTCTATCACGAGCCCACTAAGGTAGATGAAGCATTTACTGGGCGGAGTGGATTCAGGTGATGCAAGAAGAATTACATCGATTCGAGCTCAACAACGTCAGGAACTGGTCAAGCGTCCAGATCCTCATAAGCATAATATCATTGGCACAAAGTGGATCTACCGCAACAAGCAAGATGAAAATGGTCTTGTGGTGAGGAATAAGGCACGACTAGTAGCTCAAGGCTACGCGAGTTGAAGGAATTGATTTCGATGAAACTTTTGCACTGTTGCTAGACTTGAGTCTATTAGCATATTACTACGCCTATGCTAACCATCACAATATCACTTTATATCAAATGGATGTGAAAAGTGCATTCCTCAATGGTAAGCTTGAGGAAGAAGTATATGTTGCTCAACCCCGGGTTTTGAAGATCCAAGAATCGACAAAGTCTTGAGACTAAACAAGGCCCTCTATGGCCTCAAGCAAGCCCTCAGGCGTGGTATGATACATTGAAGGAATTCTTCGTGAAGAATGGCTTCACACCAGTTCACTCGATCCTACTCTTTTACTAAATCATATGATGGTGAACTTTTGTGTGCCAAATATATGTTGATGATATTATCTTTGGTACATCTTGACCAGCGTTATAGTGATGAATTTGCCTATATGATGAGTGAAGAATATCAAATGTCTATGATGGGAGAGTTGAAATTCTTCTTAGGTCTTCAAATTCGTCAACAACACAATGGCATATTCATATCTCGGAGAAATACCTCAAAGATGTCTGAAGAAATTGGCATGCAAGATTGCAAAGGCGTCAAAATTCCTATGCCCACAAATGGCCATCTATGCCTTGATGAAAATGGTATTGACTTGATCACAAGGTATACGCTCCATGATTGGTTCTTTATTGTACTTATGTGCATCTAGGCCAGATATAATGCTTAGTGTTTGCATGTGTGCCCGATTTCAAGCTACAGAAGGATTCACACCATAAGGCTGTGAAGCATATTCTTGATATCTAGCTCACACACCAACACTAGGATTATGGTACCCCAAAGGGCTCTACTTTTGATCTCATTGGATATTACGACTCGACTATCGGTGATCGTGTGGATCGCAAGTCAACATCTGGTACTTGTCATTTCCTCGGACGATCTTTGGTGCATTGGTCCTCGAAGAAAGCGAACTGCGTATCACATCTCTGCGGAAGCTGAATACATTGCTCTTTGGCTCGTGTTGTGCTCAATTACTATGGATGAAGCAAACCCTCAAGGACTATGGCATCAACGTGAAGAATGTGCCTCTCTCTTGTGACAATGAGAGTGCCATCAAGATTGCTCACAACCAGTTCAGCACTTTCGAAGACAAAGCACATTCAAATTCGTCATCATTTTCTTCGTGATCATGTGTTGAAGGCGACATCTCCATCGAGCACGTGAAGGTGAAGAACAGCTAGCTGATATCTTCACTAAGCCCTTGGATGAGAAGAGATTTAGCAAGTTGCGGTGTGAGCTAAATATCTTAGAATCTTGAGCGTTCTTTGAAAAGGACACACATCCTAACACCTATGCAAAATTGATGACTTAGATGTGCAACACATGAAGAAAGCGTTTTCTTCAATCAATGAAGAATAACACTCTAAATGTGAAGAAATTAATGAAGAATTTGATTCTCGAACCCTCGACAATTATGCAGCGGTGTCTGAAATCATCATTCTTATCTGATGAGTCACGCCACCACCAAAGTTGAAAATCTTCAATTTGAGTTTTCCTCGGTTTTGAAATTCTTGATTTTTGAAATTCTTGATTTTTCAAATTCTTCAACTTTGCAAATTCTTCCTTTGTTTCGTCGTCTTTCTTCATTGGCTATATATATATATGGATTTATGTCCTCTCTGACATTCACTTATGGCTATTTCTTCAAGTCGCTTTTTACGCTAAGTGAATGTGATCGGACCCTTCCCCTCTATGCTATACTCAACCCAATCCATTCACAAATTCTTCATATGCGTTCTACTTTGAAACTCGTTCAAATTCTTCCTTGTGTCCTTGACAGTTGAAGAAATTGCGAGCGGAACTTTAAAGCGAATCTTATCAAACTTGATTTTACCGCTCAAACCGTTCCGCATCCCGATGCATTATTATATCCACCCACGATGCTTACGATCTCCACTACCGATGCGTGGGTGACACATGTCGTGAGAAGGGAAGCGGTCGAGGGCACGTTAGTCCTAAATCTTGGACGAGCCGTTTTTCACCGTGGCTATAAATACCCTCTCTCCCTTCCTCACTCTTTTACTTCGCTCGACCTCTCTCCCGCTCGAGCTCCTCGAAACCCTAAGCGCCGCCATACTCCATCGTCGCCGGTGAGGAAAAGCTTCACTGCCTTGACCTCTTTGCCGGCGTACTCGCGCCGACAGTGGAATTTCTTCACTCCGCCCGTCGCCGTAGCTGATTTTCTCTTCCAAGTTAGGCGGAGAAGATCTGAGCAGACGAACTTATCAACTGTTCATCTCAGTTAATCGTGTTCTTCACTTTGGGTAAATTAAAAGTTACTTTTATTACTGCTTTGATTCTCAAATCTTCTTCAAATTCTTCAAAGGTGTTTATTTCAAATTCCTCACACATATGAACACCTCAAATCTCTTGACTCATTTCTCTAAGCAATGATTTTCTTCAAGATTCCTCAATTGTGTGGATCTTGATCTATACAACTCTGGAACCTAAGATAAAAGCGCTTATTGAAATTCTTCAAAGGCTCATCTGGTCAAAATCCTCAAACTTGTTCTTTTGAAAAACCCTCGAGAAGCGCATATGACCTCTTCAAATTCCTCGCACCTATACTCATTCACGGTACAAATGTCTCTTCTTTGAATCCTAGGTTCTCATCAACTTAACTCATTTGCAGCGTTCCTCGAAGAAAAACTGCACACTTCTTGAGAGAACTCAATTGTTCAATTTCCTCACACGAAGAAAATGGCGAGATGGCAAGAAGCCATGAGAAGGAGAAAAGAAACACGAGGTCATGACAGCATTCGAAATCCACGAGAAATATATCTGACTCTTGTACATCGAGATGAGGAAAGAAAAAATCAGCGCAAAGGTGCGTTATCTGAAGATTGAGCGGAGATGGGCACGGGAATGGAAGGAATACCGATATGTAACACCTAAGTACATGAAGAAATTAGCGTTAAATCCTCCATGCCCAAGAGCTCCTTTGGCACCGGGCCAAATAGCTGATCCACTAGCGTCAAGCGGTGAGGACTTTCACGATGAATGGGCTAGCGCCAAGCAAAATTGGCAAAGCAAGCAAAGGAAGCGGTGAAGAAATTCAATGAGGATTCTGCAGCTGCTGCTGCTTGAGGTCTCGGTCAAGCCGAGAAATCGATGCAAAAGAAGTCGCTAACAAGCCAAGTACTTCATCATACATGCCCTCACGGCCAAGTTCCTCGGCAGCTCCTTCGAGGCAAATTCCTCGGCAGACAAATTCCTCACACTGCTCTCTGTTCCATCAAAGTCCTCAAACTGCTCCGTCCAAACCTTGAGTTCTGTGCTGGCCACATGTCAAAGGACTGCTGGTTTTCAATTACCTCGAGCATCTCTGCAAATTCCTCGGTTGCTCTCAATTCTTCATCGGCCCGACTTTCTTTGAAGACAAAAGCAACATTTGGGCGTGGTCCTCGGCCTAGCCCAAGGAAGAAACGACTTGTAGTCCACGTGCCATCGATGATGAGGCATCGATGAAGAACTTGAAGAAATCATCGAGAGACCGCCAAGTTAGAGCCGCAGAGCCAAGGAACATCGTGCCCTTGCTTTTGGACCGAAGAAAGTCCTCGATTTCATCGACCTCGGCACAATGATCCCAATACCCCTCTGCTGATCTTCCTTTGACACCTGGTCAAAGTCATATATTGACTCACTTCATCGCTGAAGAAAATGGAAGTTCGAGAAGCGAAGGAAATCAAGAAGGCTCAATACAGGAAGGAGAGGTTCTGAAGAAAATGTTGTCAAGATGACACGAGGAACTCCTTCAAATCAAAGCGACATTGAGAACCTCGGTAAGAATTTGACACATACTATGCTGATTGGCAAGTAGTCAAGACCATATTAAATCGATCGACGAAGAAACTCACAAATGTTCTGCACTGTGCAACATGAAAATCCTCGGTGAAGCCTCTGTAGCCTAATGAAGAAAATGCCGACAGCGCTGAAGCTCAACCTGCTGAAGAAAATGCTGATTCGAGGCTGATGAAGAAATTCCAGCATTGAAGAAAGCTGCGGGGCACCCACTAGTGGTGCGCTGAAGAAAGTACTCAAAGGCAGAGGCTGCATCGGTTGCTCTGAAGAAACAACACCAAATTCCTCGGCTCCTCCGCGCCAACTCCAACTCCAATTCTTCCATCTGCCCGATGTGAAGAAAACCAAGGCTCTTGAGCGAGCTCTTTGTGAAGAAAAGAAAAGCATCAGCTGCGTCAGATTCTTGACGCGAAAATGAAGCCAATGACCAGCTCTGTTGAGAACCCGATTGATGCTATTCCAATTTCCTCGATACCATCAAAGGAAGTAGTTCCTTTTGGAGAAGAATATGAGTGCCAACGGATCGATGAAGAACATCAATCTCTGCTTCGTCGGAGAAAATTGATGAAGAAATTGAAGTGGAAGCAATCCCTTCAACCCGGTCATTCCCTCATCGGACCATGAAATTCCTCAAGCTGATGCGAGGAAAATGAAAATGAAGATGTGGATATTGGATGCACCACTCCGGTGATCAATGATGACTTTTGGGAAAGTCAGCATCCCAATACTCCTCTCTTCACCCGCTTCAACAAGTTCCTCACTCCCCTGCAATTTGTCGAGATAGACTCGAAGAAAATCAACCCTTTGGTTACGTGCATGAAGAAATTCCAGCCACTAAGCGCTGATGAAGCTGCTGCTGCTCTTGCTGAAAATCCTCGGTGCACAAGTTGAGGACCAAGAAATTCCTCAAGTTGAAGAACCTGAACTTACGATTCTGAGGTGGTGATGCAATGGTGACACCCACCCTGCCAAAGCGGAAGAATCCGTTCTCAACCAAACAAAAGTTCAAGGCTGAAGATTTCTTTCTTGAGCACGTGTTCTTCTTGAATATAATCCTATGATTACTGCTCGGATTAGGAAGAGGCGCTTACGGACTGCCGGTCAAGCCAACTTCTATTCCTCGGTGCTTTTCAACAAGGACAAAATCTTGATCATGCTCATATTCCTCATGTGGATATGGAGTGCTGCCGAACTTTGAGCCGTCCTAAGTGTTCTTCACGATGCAGGTCTTCTAAACTTTTGCCTTGATATTTGTGATTGGAATGAAGAGCTAATTCTTGATTCTATGCAACCCTTCACATCACTGAAAGTCGTTATATCGACTAGAGGGGTGAATAGGCGATTTTATGAATTTTACAAATTCTTCTTTGAGGAATTTGCGGTGAGGAAATTCCTTAGCGAAGAAATACATGCAGCGGAATAAGTACTCAGAAGTAAGCATAGCAGATTCTTGGCATAGTCATCATGATGAAATGAAGACAATCACAGTACAAAAAGCGTAATCACGAGGATAACACAAGATGAAGACAAAGCAGGTGAAGAAATTGAGCGAGGAAATTGAGAAAATCTTGGACCGCCACGTTAAAGCAGGGTCTTGTTGATCGGGAGGGCTGGCGTCCGCCAAAGCGGAGAAGCGAACCTCCTACGGTCGAAGCAGGGTCCTGTTGATCGGGAGGGTGTGGCGTACCGCAAAGCGGATGAAAGCAGGGGAGGGTGTGGCGTACCACAAAGCAGGACTCCACGGGATCTGTTCATCTCCACCGTTGACCTCCTCCGGCCTCCACGGGCTACCGCCGACCTCCTCCGGCCTCCACGGGCTCCTGTTCATCCAGCCTCCACGCGCTTACTCCACCGGCTCTGGTTCAACCACCCTCTCCATGGGCACCCCTCCACCTTCTCTGTTCATCCAGCCCTCCACACCACGGGTCTGTTCAACCACCCTCCACGGCCACCCCTCCACCGTCTGCTGTTCATCCAGCCCTCCACACCACAGGTTCTGTTCATCCAGAGAAGCAACGCCGCTCACTTATTCATCCAACCCCCCATAGCGCTCACCTAGCAGCGATGGCGAAGAATCGCTCCATCGGGTTCGATTAACAGCCATCGATCGATCGCTCGGGTTCGAGAACGCGTAACTGCAAAGTCAATCGCTTCGGCTTGATTAGAAATAACGCCTACACACCTGCAGCAGCGTCGTCTGAGAAAGCGCATCGCTCCGCCCCGACCTCCCACCGTAGCAAGCAACTCCACAAATTTTCCTCCCCTCGCTTCTACCACGGTTTTTCCGTCATGGGCGGCCCAAAGAATGTCATGCAGCTGCGTCTCCGGCCCGCCCGGATGAAAAGCCCATTTTCTGTCATGATTTTTTGTCATAGAAATAGGAGCCCACCACATCTATGATGATACCGGGTTTTGTCACAATTATCGTCATAGAAGTGTCATATGTATGACAGAAATTTTTTTCGTTCGGCCCAAAATGTCACGGATGTGTCTTTTTTTGTAGTGTCCAGCGTGCCACCGACGAGTAGCTCCGATGGGCGCCCAACGAAATGGCAAGATCGTTTGCACTCGTCCGCCAGCAACAGGCAGATCGGTATGTCAAGCGCTGCGAGGCGGAGGAGCCGGAGTACTACCTCCCCGCTGGGAAGACATCGCGCACCAGGGAGCTGCTGGCGAGGGGCTGCCGGAATACTGCCCTCAGGAGGGATTATTTGTTTTAGTATTGTTCGTTTTCAATTTTATGCATTGTACCTAGTAGTTAAGTATCATCACGTATATGTGATGATATTATATATATTCTATGATGAACTAATGAACAAGTAATATATATATTATGAATTCTATTTTCTATCTGTTTTTGTATACTAATTTGTATCTAGTTGTTATCACCCACATATACATAATGGAAAGCGTATATACACACATTGAAACAGAACATATAAGAACAGAAACAGAGTACACACATTGAAATAGAGCAATAAACAGAGCAATATTATGATTGATGTGAATACATAGCTATCCACGTCAAAATGACTCAACAGAATAAAACGCGTCCATGAGACCATGACCAGCAGCCCTTGCCTACGGTAGCTCTTGGCTCTGCCTGAACTCGTGCAGGCGTTCGTCCAAGCAGTCGACACACTCGCGGTACATCTGGAGCGCGATATCGAGCTCCAAGTTGGCTATTTCATCAGAGATCACCAGCTCGAGGATGCGACGGCCATGTTCCTCTACTGTGCCCAGGTGGACACCTGGACCAAGTAGGCAATCGAGCCTACCGACCAGCGTGTTGGCATCGAGCGGGCTGCGGACAAGGCGAACGGTGCGACCCATGCGAACGGCGCAGCGGGTGTCCGGTGCAAGTACGGCGCGGCCGGCCTCTGGTGCAAGTATGGCGTAGAGGGCCTCTGCCCACTCCTGGCGAGGAATGGGGGCACTGACGGGACGTGTACCCAGCTGCGACGCCCTGTCGACAGCAGGCAAGCACCGATGGATCCGCTCTTGCTGTGCGGTGCACCGCGCCTCTCGCTCTGCGGCGCTCCAACGGTCTCGCCGTTGAAGGAAATATGCCCTAGAGGCAATAATAAAGTTGTTATTTATATTTCCTTATATCATGATAATTTTTTTTATTCATGCTAGAATTGTATTAACCGGAAACTTGATACATGTGTGAATACATAGACAAACAAAGTGTCCCTAGTATGCCTCTACTTGACTAGCTTGTTAATCAAAGATGGTTAAGTTTCGTAACCATAGACATGTGTTGTCATTTGAGGAACGGGATCACATCATTAGGAGAATGATGTGATGGACAAGACCCATCTGTTAGCTTAGCATAATGATCGTTAAGTTTTATTGCTATTGCTTTCTTCATGACCTATACATATTCCTTTGACTATGAGATAATGCAACTCCCGAATACCGGAGGAACACCTTGTGTGCTATCAAACGTCACAACATAACAGGGTGATTATAAAGATGCTCTACCGGTGTCTCTCAAGGTGTTTGTTGGATTGGCATAGATCGAGATTAGGATTTGTCACTCCGAGTATAGGAGAGGTATCTCTGGGCCCTCTCGGTAATGCACATCATGATAAGCCTTGCAAGCAATGTGACTAATGAGTTAGTTGCGGGGTGATGCATTACAGAACGACTAAAGAGACTTGCCGGTAACGAGATTGAACTAGGTATGAAGATACCGATGATCGAATCTCGGGCAAGTAACATACCGATTACAAAGGGAATAACATATGTTGTCATTGCGGTTTGACAGATAAAGATCTTCGTAGAATATGTAGGAACCAATATCAGCATCCAGGTTCCGCTGTTTGTTATTGACCGGAGATGTGTCTCGGTCATGTCTACATAGTTCTCGAACCCGTAGGGTCCGCACACTTAACGTTTGATGGCGATTTGTATTATGAGTTATGTGTTTTGGTTACCGAAGATTGTTCGGAGTCCCGGATGAGATCACGGATATGCCGAATTGGACATGGAGTCCAAGTCGGTTTCCTCCCCCCATGGCGCGCCCCTTGGCCGGCCTCCTCCCTCTCCTCCTTTATATACGGGGGCACCCCAAAGCACATCAATTGTTCTCTTAGCAGTGTGCGGTGGCCTCCTCCACAGTTTACTCCTCCGGTCATAGTGTCATAGTGCTTAAGCGAAGCCCTGCACGGATCACATCACCATCACCGTCACCATGCCGTCGTGCTGACTAAACTCTCCCTCGACCCTCTGCTGGATCAAGAGTTCGAGGGACGTCATTGAGCTGAACGTGTGCAGAACTCAGAGGTGTCGTACGTTTGGTGCTTGATCGGTTGGATCGAGAAGACGTTTGACTACATCAATTGCGTTAAACTAACGCTTCCGCTTTCGGTCTACGAGGATACGTGGACACACTCTCCCCCTCTCGTTCCTATGCATCTCCTAGATAGATCTTGCGTGATCGTACGATTTTTTTGAAATTGCATGCTACATTACCCAACAGCCGTGCGGCGAGCCGCATCCTATCGGCACGGACGCGCCTAGCTTGCTCTGTGGCGCGCCATCGATCATGTTGTGCGGCGAGTGATACGTCTCCAACGTATCTATAATTTATGAAGCATTCATGCTATATTACTATGTGTTTTCAATGATTACGGGCTTTATTATCCACTTTTATATTACTTTTGGGACTAACCTATTAACCCGAGGCCCAACCCATATTGTTGTTTTATTGCCTGTTTCAGTATTTCGAAGGAAAGGAATATCAAACGGAGTCCAAAGGAATGAAACCTTCGGCAGCGTTATTTTTGGGAAGAATATGATCCTGGAGACTTGGAGTTCAAGTCAGAAGATCCTCGAGGACTCCACGAGATAGGAGGGCGCCCCCCCCCTGCTGGGCGCGCCCCCTGTCTCGTGGGCCCCTCGAGCACTTCCTGACCGACTTCTTTCGCCTATATATTCCCTCGTACCCTAAAACCATCGAATATCAAGATAGATCGGGAGTTCCACCGCCGCAAGCCTCTGTAGCCACCAAAAACCTCTCGGAGCCTGCTTAGGCACCTCACGGGGGGAACCCTCACCGGTGGCCATCTTCATCATCCCGACGCTATCCATGACGAGGAGGGAGTAGTTCATCCTCGGGGCTGAGGGTATGTACCAGTAGCTATGTGTTTGATCTCTCCCTCTCTCTCGTGTTCTCTCTTGTGCTCCCTCTATGGCACGATCTTGATGTATCCCGAGCTTTGCTATTGTAGTTGGATCTTATGATGTTTCTCCCCCTCTACTCTCTTGTGATGAATTGAGTTTCCCCTTTGAAGTTATCTTATCGGATTGAGTCTTTACTTTGAGAACACTTGATGTATGTCTTGCCGTGTTTATCTGTGGTGACAATGGGATATCACGTGCCACTTGATGTATGTTTTGGTGACCAACTTGCGGGTTCCGCCCATGAACCTATGCATAGGGGTTGGCACATGTTTTCTTGACTCTCCGGTAGAAACTTTGGGGCACTCTTTGAAGTACTTTGTGTTGGTTGGATGAATCTGAGATTGTGTGATGCATATCTTATAATCATGCCCACGGAAACTTGAGGTGACAATGGAGTATCTAGGTGACATTAGGGTTTTGGTTGATTTGTGTCTTAAGGTGTTATTCTAGTACGAACTCTTGAATAGATTGATCCAAAATAATAGCTTTGAGGTGGTTTCGTGCCCTACCATAATCTCTACGTTTGTTCTCCGCTATTAGTGGCTTTGGAGTGACTCTTTGTTGCATGTTGAGGGCTTGTTATATGATCTATCTATGCTATTATTGTTGAGAGAACTTGCACTAGTGAAAGTATGGACCCTAGGCCTTGTTTCCTATCATTGCAATACCGTTTACGCTCACTTTTATCATAAGTTACCTTGCTGTTTTTATATTTTCAGATTACAAATACCTATATCTACCATCCATATTGCACTTGTATCACCATCTCTTCGCCGAACTAGTGCACCTATAAAATTTACCATTGTATTGGGTGTGTTGGGGACACAAGAGACTCTTTGTTATTTGGTTGGAGGGTTGTTTGAGAGAGACCATCTTCATCCTACGCCTCCCACGGATTGATAAACCTTAGGTCATCCACTTGAGGGAAATTTGCTACTGTCCTACAAACCTGTGCACTTGCAGGCCCAACAACGTCTACAAGAAGAAGGTTGTGTAGTAGACATCAAGCAGTTTCTGGCGCCGTTGCCCGGGAGGTGAGTGCTTGAAGGTATATCTTTAGATCTTTCCATCGAGTCTTTTAGTTTCTTGTTTTATCACTAGTTTAGTTTATAAAAGAAAACTACAAAAAAAAATGGAATTGAGTTTATCTCATACGCTTCATCTTTTTAATATCTTTCGTGAGTATGAAGAAAAGGAAAATTGTGCTCAAGTTCTAGAAGAAGAATTACATAGAATGCTTGGCATGAAATATGTGAATGATGAGCATGATTGCAATGTTGTTAGTATGAATTCCTTGAATATCTATGATGCTAATGATATGCAAAGCCACAAGCTTGGGGAAGCTATGTTTGATGAATATGATATGTTTAGTCCCCCAAGTTTTGATGAGAATATTTATTATGATGAAAGCATGCCTCCTATTTATGATGAAAGTGGATTTGGGAGAGTGTCAACTTTATTTAGTGATGATTCCACTATTTCGGAAGAGGTTCCAATTGATTATGAGAACAAAGTTGCTATCTATGATGATTATTGTGATGACTTGTATGCTATTAGGAATAATGATAACCATGAAACTTGTCATCATGATTTTAGTTTTCAATTGGATTATGCCTCACATGATAATTATTTTGTGTAGTTTGCTCCCACTATTATTCATGAGAAGAAATTTGCTTATGTGGAGAGTAGTAAATTTTCTATGCTTGTAGATCATGAAAAGAATGCTTTAGGTGCTGGTTATATTGTTGAATTCATTCATGATGCTACTGAAAATTATTATGAGGGAGGAACATACGCTTGTAGGAATTGCAATAATATCAAGTTTCCTCTCTATGTGCTTAAATTTTTGAAGTTATGCTTATTTTGTCTTCCTTTGCTTGTTGATTATTGTTCCCATAAGTTGTTTGCTCACAAAATCCCTATGCATAGGAAGTGTGTTGGACTTAAATGTGCTAGTCATATTCTTCATGATGCTCTCTTTATGTTTCAATTCTTATCTCTTATGTGAGCATCATTGAAATCATCATGCCTAGCTAGGGGCTTTAAACGTTAGCGCTTGTTGGGAGGTAACCCAATTTTATTTTAGTTTCTTGATTTTTGGTTCTGTTTAGTAATAAATAATCCATCTAGCTTCTTGTTAGATGTGTGTTCATGTTTTAATTAGTGTTTGTGCCAAGTAGAACCTTTGGGAAGACTTGGGTGAAGTCTTTATGATCATGCTGTAAAAAACAGAAACTTTAGCGCTCACGAGATTAGCTTCAAACTTTTACTGGAGAGTGATATTTAGTTGATTCTTTTTGCACATGATTACTAGACAAATTCCTCAGATCCACAAATTTATTTTATAATTTTTGGAGTTCCAAATATTGCGTTAGTTACAGATTACTACAGACTGTTCTGGTTTTGACAGATTCTGTTTTCATTGTGTTGTTTGCTTATTTTGATGAATCTATGGCTAGTAAAATAGTTTATAAACCATATAGAAGTTGGAATACAGTAGGTTTAACACCAATATAAATAAAGAATGAGTTCATTGCAGTACCTTGAAGTGGTGTTTTGTTTCCTTTCGCTAACGGAGCTCACGAGTTTTCTGCTAAGTTTTGTGTTGTGAAGTTTTCAAGTTTTGGGTAAAGATTCGATGGACTATGGAATAAGGAGTGGCAATAGCCTAAGCTTGGGGATGCCCAAGGCACCCCAAGGTAATATTCAAGGATAACCAAGAGCCTAAGCTTGGGTATGCCCCGGATGGCATCCCCTCTTTCGTCTTCGTTCATCGGTAACTTTACTTGGAGCTATATTTTTATTCACCACATGATATGTGTTTTGCTTGGAGCGTCATTTTATCTTGTTAGTATTTTCTTGCTGTTATTTAGAATAATGTTTTGAATCTTTAGTTTATAAAAAAGTCAAGGATAGCCTTTGCCATGCTTATTTTGCTACTATACATGTTGCTGTTTGAAAACAGAAAGTTTACCGCTGTTGCAAAAATTCCCTAGAAAAGTAAGAGAGTGGTATAATGTTGAATCTTTTTGCATATTGATCTATGATAAATTTATTACAGTGGGAATTTTAGTTAATAATTTTTGGTGTCAGGGAAGTATTGATACTATTGCATTCTCTACAGACTGTACTGTTTTGGCAGATTGCCGTTATGTTTGCATTGTTTGCATATGTTTGCTTGTTTAATGATTCTATTTAAGGATAGGAGTGTTAAATATGCAGAGGCATTTAGTATTAAATGTTGAATAATAATTTTAGTGATTTGTTACAGTAGGAAATGATAAGGTTTTGCATTGGTTTATATTAACCTATCTCACGAGTTCTTGTTGAGTTTGGTGTGGATGAAGCTTTTGAGAAATAGAGAAACCATGATATGAGAGGAATTAAGGAGACACAAAAGTTCAAGCTTGGGGATGCCCAAGGCACCCCAAGATAATATTTCAAGAAGTCTCAAGCATCTAAGCTTGGGGATGCCCTGGTAGGCATCCCACCTTTCTTCTTCAACAACTATCGGTTGAGCCTAAGTTTTTGCTTCTTCACATGATTTGTGCTATCCTTGCAATGCCATTTTATTTTGTTTTGCTTGCTGTTTGAATACAATACCAAGATCTGAAATTCTTTAATGAGAGAGAGTCTTCGCATAGTTACATAATTATTTAGCTACTCATTGATCTTCACTTATGTCTTTTTGGAGTAGTTTGTCATTTACTCGTGTGCTTCACTTATATCCTATGAGTAAATGGTTGAATGAGTTGATTGTCATAAATCTGAAATTATATATGCCTCATTTGCTTATCCCATGGGGAGTAATGACTTCACATCTAAGAAGTAGAGGTTGTAAATTTATTGAAGGTTAGCAAGCATTGTATTGGTCATTTGAACAATTCATGAAAGAATATTGAAGGAAGAGAGATTTCACATATAAATACACTATCCTAGACATCTTTTATAATTGGGAGCACTCATTAAGTATGACATGCTAAAGAGTTGATATTGGACAAGGAAGACAACGTAATGGTTTATGTTTTCCAACATCTCAGTTAAAGTATATTATCATGGATCATTCAAACATGTTGAGCTTGCCTTTCCCCCTCATGCTAGCCAAAATTCCTTGCACCAAGTAGAGATACTACTTGTGCTTCCAAATATCCTTAAACCCAGTTTTGCCATGAGAGTCCACCATACCTACCTATGGATTGAGTAAGATCCTTCAAGTAAGTTGTCATCGGTGCAAGCAATAAAAATTGCTCTCTAAATATGCATGACTTATTAGTGCGAAGAAAATAAGCTTTGTATGAACTTGTTATGGAAGCAATAAAAGCGACGGACTGCATAATAAAGGTCCATATACAAGGGCAATATAAAGTGGCGTTCTTTTCGCATTAAGATTTTGTGTATCCAACCCTAAAAGTGCATGACAACCTCTGCTTCCCTCTGCGAAGGGCCTATCTTTTACTTTATGTCTTTTACTTTATGCAAGAGTCAAGGTGATCTTCACCTTTCCCTTTTTCATTTTATCCTTTGGCAAGCACTTTGTGTTGGGGTGATCCTGATATATATATCCAATTGGATGTAAGTTAGCATGAACTATTATTGTTGACATCACCCAAAGGTGAATTGTAAGTGCATCTAGTGCCCCTTAGTGATTTTGGTGTATTGAAGACTTATAGGTTAAGTAACTAATGCGTTTGTGAGTGTACACAGGTCTATAAGTCTATGAGGAGTTTGATATTTACTGATGAAAGTCGACCCTAAAAATGAAGTTCTTCAATGAAGAATTTGATATTCGAAGACTTTCGAAGACTTTGAAAGTGAAGAAATTGGTGTGACCTTGAAGACTTGGTATTTATTTGAGGAACATGAAGCGTGAAGACTTTTGTTTTCGTAGTTTCATTTTCTCTTTCTTGAGTCATAGGAAACACCGTCTTTGTTAAAGGGGTCGAGGAAATACTAAGGAAAAATTTCCATTTGATGCTCAACTCAAAATCCTACACCTACCAATCCCTTGAGTGAAGCTTTTGAAATCTCATACAGTTCAGTCAATTTCTTGATGTGAGACGAAGTTCTTCCGTCACCGAGGAATTTGTTCTCGACCGAGGAGTTAGGAATTCGCCGGTCTGAATTGCCTACGATGAGGAACATGATAGCCCCGAGGAATTTGATATTCAAAATTCCGACCGTTCTTTGTCTTCTTGCTTGACTGTCCAAAATATCTTATCCACCTAACGGTCATATCATTGAAGGGCATTTATGTCTTATCATGTCGGGCTGCTCCCTAGGCTATAAATAGCCGCCCCTACAACCACTAGTTGGTTGGCTGCTCGAGAGAACTTAACACTTGTCATTTGAGAGCAACCCATCCTCCGAGGACTTTGAGAGAAAATCATCAAGTGAGGAAAACCCAAAGTGAGGAAAAACCCAAAACCAAACCCTACAAACCCAAGTGATTGAGCATCATGAAGAAATTGATCAGCGTGGATCCGACGCTTTTACCTTTGAAGACTGTGCTTCTTCAGACGGTTAGGCGTCACGGTCTAGAGCATCCAAGAGGAATTGTGGATTGCGGGTGACCAAGTATGTGAAGGTTTGGAAGTCGCTGAAGACTTACCACGAGTGATTGGACGAGGTCTGCGTGACCTTAGTTCAAGGAGAATATGGTGAGGACTTGGTGTCCTGAGCTGCGTGCTCAAGGATGGGTGTCCGGACTGCGTGTCCTCGAGTTTAAATACTCGGCCGCTCCAACCAGACGTACAACCGAGACAGCAGTTGGAACTGGTCTACCAAATCATTGTCTTCACCAACCTAATCTGGTTCTATTTCCTCAACCCTTTCATTTCCTCATTCTTGTGTTGAGTGTTTGTCATATCTGTGTTTGAGGACTTTGGTCAAGACTTTCTCAATTTCCTCGTTCAATTTCTTGATCTGTTTGTCTTCATCTTGTGTTATCCTCGTGACTACGCTTTCAGACTGTGATTGTCTTCATTTCATCATGATGACTATGCATGTAATCTGCTATGCTTACTTCGAGTACTTATTCCGCTGCATGTATTTCTTCGCTAAGGAATTTCCTCACCAGCAAATTCCTCGATGAAGAATTTGTAAAATTCTCTAAAATCTCCTATTCACCCCCTCTAGTCGATATAACGACTTTCAATTGGTATCGAGCAAGGTACTCCCTTGTTACGTGTGATTTTAGTTTAACCACCGGAGTTTTAGTTATGTCGACCGCAGGTATGATCAAGGTCTCAGCAGGGTGTCCTACCTTGATGGGACGGACTACCCCTCTTTGGAAGAACAAAATGCGAATGCATCTTGAAGCAATTGACAACGATCTACGGTATGTTGTGACAAAAGGTGTTTCCTCGGTAACACCCTCTACGAATGATGCTGATGTGAAGAGATTCAAGCAACTCGATTCTCAAGCGAAGAATATCATATGTGGCCATCGAGCAAAGGTCAATATGGAAGAGTGAGTGCTTTGGAATCGCCAAACTCATACGGGACGGGCTGTCCAAAGTAAATGAAGGTGTTTCAACTCAGCGTGACTCTCGAGTTGATGTTCTTGGAATCTCTTCAACCGCTTCAAAAGACTCGACAACGAAAATGTTCAACAAACCTTGATCGCCTCACCGACATCTCAAATGAGCTTCAAGCACTGGTGCCACCGACATCACCGACCATGAGGTGGTGAAGAAATTGCTAAGATCGCTTGATTCCTCATTTGACACTCTGCATGCGATGATACAAGAACGAGCTGACTACAAGTCTCTTGATCCTCGCTGATATCCTCGAAGGCTAAATACTCACGAGTTCCGACTTCTGAAAAGAGAGATCTCTATGGTTACGGCTATGGAAAAACACGTGCCTCGAAGGCCAAGGCTGAATCTGAATCGAGAGTGAAGAATCTGGTAGTAGCCTTGGAGATCTCAAGAATTTGGCGAGGAGCTAGCATCGCTCGTGAAGAAATTCCACAAATTCACAAGACGTGGTCGTTTTGGAAAATCCTCAAGAAGCAATGATTCCTCATCTAGTGACTATAAGCGAAGACTTTGCCACAAATGCAAGAAACCTGGTCACTATATCCAAGATTGTCCTCAGTGGGAAAAGGAATTAAGAAAGAAGAAACACAAGGATTACAGTTACGATGGCGTGAAGAAGAAGAAGAAATCATCCAAATCTTCATCATCAAAATCCTCAAAGCCTTCTTCTCACAAGAAGAGCAGCTCCAAAAAGGCTCGGGCATTCATTGGCAAGGAAATGGACTCGAAGCTGAATCAAGAAAATGAGGAAGAGGAGGAGTCGAAGAATCCGAATCTGGTGTGGCTAGTCCGGCTCTTGCTATCGCTTATGTTAGAAAGTCCATCTTCAACTTCAAGAAACTGACTACCGACAAGCCCGATGAGGAAAATGATGACTACGCCCCACCTATTGCTTCATGGCAAAAGGTGCTAAGGTACTCAATTACACCTCCTCCGAATCTAGTGAAAATGAATCGATGAGGATCTCAAGCCCAGCTACTCTAAACTTGCTAAGATTGCTATAAAACAACAAAGGGCTTTTGAAAAGGTTCAAAACATGCTAGATAAGAGTGATGATATGTTAGGTGAAGAAATGGATCGCACTCAAGCCCTAATCTGAAAATCTTGAGAAGTTGGTCTAGGCTTGACAGCCTTCAAGGTCATCATAACACTCTCTTATCGATCATGAGAAACTTTCTTATGAATTTCTTCAAAGAAAGCAAGATCTTGAGAAGCTAAGAGCGAGTTATGAAGATCTTCAGAAGGAGCGCGATTCATTACTTGCTCAACAAATCAGCGCTTCTCAAGAAGAATTTGTTCCTCCATGCTTAAAGTGCATTGAACGTGAATCTGCTAATTCTTCACCTGAATGTTCAAATGCTTCAACTGTTACAAATTCTTCACCTGCCTTTGCTACCACTAATTCCTCACCTGAGGACATTGCTAGTATCATCGGCGATGCAGGATGAAGGAATTGTACATGACAGCATGTACAAAAGTCTCAAAGGGCATCGACTCTTTGTGATGTGCTTAAAAGCAGATCCTCAACAGAAACCCTAGGAAAGAGGGTATTGCCTTTGAGAGGAAACTCAATGCTGATGGAACATCTATGGAAGCCCGAGCAGATCCCAAAACCTCATGGGTTGCTGCAAAGGGACCTCCAGTTGATCCATCTACCTTATCTGGTTTTACATGTGAATTTCCTCATTTCGATGATGAGTCATTTGACTCAAACTATAAACTGTTCAAAAACCGAATGGTGAAGTATTTGCTAGATATGTTGGCACTAATGCAGAACGGTCCCCTATGAAGAAAATCTGGGTTCCCAAGAAATGTCTTGAAAGTCTTCAAGTGAATGTCCTCATGACACCCACAGTGAAGAAAAGGAACCCCAGATCAAATTCTTCATATGGACAAAATTCTTCATATGGATCCAAGTCCTCATACGGACCAAATTCCTCACGTGGATCAAATTCCTCAAAAGGATCAAAGTCCTCATATGATTATCATCGTGCTAACAACTCTGTTTCGCAGGGTAAAGCCAAGGGCTATGAATATGTGCATTATTCTTCAAACAAATATTTTCATAAGTCTTCAAGAATTTCTCTCGCTTATTCATATGCTTACCCTAACCCTCTTATGTGAAACGAAATGGTTTGGCCTCTATGCCACCATTCTCATATGGTGCTCGCAGAATGATGAACTCTTTGCCACCCCTTCAGATGTGGGTGGTGAAGAAAAGAACTAATCTCTTCTGCAGGGTCAGGTCTCCGCACGTGTCTTAAACGTCTCAAGAATTTCTTGGGGGCCCGACAAAATTGCACGAAAGGACGCAGCTAATCATGATGAAATGAACTTTCATTTCACACGCCCTCATCTTGCTTATCTAAATCTCGATCGATGAAATTCATCGATGAACTTGATACCATATTCTTCGATGAAGTATATGAGATCGTAAGTTGTACTAATTCATCTGCAGGATGATCAACCCAAAGCCACCGAGTGGGTTCTTGATAGTGGATGTACAAATCACATGGTGGTGACAAGAATCTATTGATGGATGCTCCCTTATCACCGTCACATCTGAAGCATATCATCTTTTTGACAAAGGAAAAAGTCGTATTGGGACTTGGTAAGGTTGCTATCTCTAAGGACATGCACATGGACAAAGTCATGCTTGTTGAGTCTTTAGGATATAACCTCATGTCAGTCTCAATGCTTTGTGATCTTGATATGGTAGTTATCTTTGGCAAGTATCGTTGTGTTGTGATTATGGAAGTCGACAATTCCAAAGTCTTCAAGGCTTTAGGAGAGGAGACTTGTATATTGTTGATTTTTCCACGGGACCACAACCAGCCGTGTGCCTACTTGCAAAAGCTTCGAAGGCTGGCTATGGCATCGACGACTTGGTCACGCAGGCATGAGGAATTTGCACACGCATGCGAAGAAGAAGCATGTCATTGGCATTGAGAATGTCAAATTTCTCAAGGATCACTTATGTGGAGCCCGTGAAGCTGGAAAATGACCAAGGCCAAGCATCCAAATAAGACTATCATGACCACTACTCGTCCTTGAATTGCTTCACATGGACCTCTTTGGTCCCAATCATTACTCACCTGTCACTAATGATGCATCTCTTTATGGCTTTGTTATTGTTGATGATTACTCTCGTTACACTTGGGTACACATTGTTACTTACAAAAATCAAGTGCAGGAAATTTTCAAACGATTTTCCTCGAGGGCTTCAACCAACTTTGGTGTGAAGATCAAGCACATCAGGAGTGACAATGGAACTGAGTTCAAGAATTCCGGTCTTGATGATTATCTTAATGAACTTGGTATTACTCATGAGTTATCTGCTCCTTATACTCCTCAGCAAAATGGCGTCGTGGAGCGCAAGAACAGAACTCTGGTTGAGATGGCTCGCACTATGCTTGATGAATACAAAACGCCTAGTCGTTTCTGGATTGAAGCAATTGATATTGCGTGCCACATCATCAACAGAGTATATCTTCACAAATTCTTCAAGAAAACTGCCTATGAACTCCTCACTGACAAGAAACCCAATGTAAGTTATTTCAAAGTCTTCGGTGCTAAATGCTGGATTAGAGATCCTCACCACACCTCTAAATTTGCACCGAAAGCACATGAGGGTTTTATGCTTGGTTACGGAAAGGACTCGCACACCTACAGAGTCTTCAACATCACTCTTCACAAGATTGTTGACACTCTAGATGTGCGGTTCGATGAAACTAATGGCTCGCAAAGAGAGCACCTACCTTCTGTGTTAGACGAACCAGCACCTGAGGATTCCATCAGGTTCAAGGCAACCGAGGATGTCATTCCTCATCAAGAAACTGCTCAAGAATTCATTCAGACGCGAAGAACGCCGAGCTGATGCACCAAGATAATGTGAAGAAAATGGTGCCGAGGAAAATGATCAAATTCCTCAAGACAACTAGCTCACCCTCGCGTTGCAAAAGAAGTGCAAGTTGACAAGATCATCGATGACATTGAAGCGCCAGTCCTCTCACTCGCTCAAAAGCTTCACATTTATCTAACTTTTGTGGGCACTATGCTTTTGTCTCTATCACAGAGCCCACTAAGGTAGATGAAGCATTTCGAGCCGGAGTGGATTCAGGTGATGCAAGAAGAATTACATCGATTCGAGCTCAACAACGTCTGGGAACTGGTCAAACGTCCAGATCCTCGCAAGCATAATATCATTGGCACAAAGTGGATCTACCGCAACAAGCAAGATGAAAATGGTCTTGTGGTGAGGAATAAGGCACGACTAGTAGCTCAAGGCTACACGCAGTTGAAGGAATTGATTTCGATGAAACTTTTGCACTGTTGCTAGACTTGAGTCTATTCGCATATTACTCGCCTATGCTAACCATCACAATATCACTTTATATCAAATGGATGTGAAAAGTGCATTCCTCAATGGTAAGCTTGAGGAAGAAGTATATGTTGCTCAACCCCTGTGTTTTGAAGATCCAAAGAATCGACAAAGTCTTCAGACTAAACAAGGCCCTCTATGGCCTCAAGCAAGCCCCTCAGGCGTGGTATGATACATTGAAGGAATTCTTCGTGAAGAATGGCTTCACACCGGTTCACTCGATCCTACTCTTTTACTAAATCATATGATGGTGAACTTTTGTGTGCCAAATATATGTTGATGATATTATCTTTGGCTGTCTTGACCAACGTTATAGTGATGAATTTGCCTATATGATGAGTGAAGAATATCAAATGTCTATGATGGAGAGTTGAAATTCTTCTTAGGTCTTCAAATTAAATCAACAACACAATGGCATATTCATATCTCAGAGAAATACCTCAAAGATGTCCTCAAGAAATTCGCATGCAAGATTGCAAAGGCGTCAAAATTCCTATGCCCACAAATGGCCATCTATGCAATCGATGAAAATGGTATTGACTTCGATCACAAGGTATACCGCCCATGATTGGTTCTTTATTGTACTTATGTGCATCTAGGCCAGATATAATGCTTAGTGTTTGCATGTGTGCCCGATTTCAAGCTACACCAAGGATTCACACCATAAGGCTGTGAAGCATATTCTTCGATATCTAGCTCACACACCAACACTAGGATTATGGTACCCCAAGGGCTCTACTTTTGATCTCATTGGATATTCGACTCGACTATCCGGTGATCGTGTGGATCGCAAGTCAACATCTGGTACTTGTCATTTCTCGGACGATCTTTGGTCCGTTGGTCCTCGAAGAAACAGAATCTGATCACCGCTTCATCTGCGGAAGCTGAATACATTGCTGCTGGCTCGTGTTGTGCTCAATTACTATGGATGAAGCAAACCTCAAGGACTATGGCATCAACGTGAAGAATGTGCCTCTCATTGTGACAATGAGAGTGCCATCAAGATTGCTCACAACCCAGTTCAGCACTCAAGACAAAGCACATTCAAATTCGCCATCATTTTCTTCGTGATCATGTGTTGAAGGGCGACATCTCCATCGAGCACGTGAAGACTGAAGAACAGCTAGCTGATATCTTCACTAAGCCCTTGGATGAGAAGAGATTTAGCAAGTTACGGTGTGAGCTAAATATCTTAGAATCTTCGAACGTTCTTTGAAAAGGACACACATCCTAACACCTATGCAAAATTGATGACTTAGATGTGCAACACATGAAGAAACGTTTTTCTTCAATCAATGAAGAATAACACTCTAAATGTGAAGAAATTAATGAAGAATTTGATTCTCGTAACCCCACGACAATTGTACGCTGTGTCTGAAATCATCATTCTTATCTGGTGGGTCACGCCACCACCAAAGTTGAAAATCTTCAATTTGAGTTTTTCCTCGCTTTTGAAATTCTTCAGTTTTTGAAATTCTTCAGTTTTTCAAATTCTTCAACTTTGCAAATTCTTCACTGTTTCGTCGTCTTTCTTCATTGGCTATATATATATATGGATTTATGTCCTCTACAGCATTCACTTATGGCTATTTCTTCAAGTCGCTTTTTACGCTAAGTGAATGTGATCGGACCCTTCCCCTCTATGCTATACTCAACCCAATCCATTCACAAATTCTTCATGTGCGTTCTACTTTGAAACTCGCTCAAATTCTTCTTTGTGTCCTTGATAGTTGAAGAAATTGCGAACGGAACTTTTAAAACGAATCTTATCCAAACTTCGATTTTACCGCTCAAACCGCTCCGCATCCCACGATGCATTATTATATCCACCCACGATCGCGACACGATCTCCACTACACAAGACGTGGGTGACACATGTCGTGAGAAGGAAGCGGTCAGCACGTTCGTCCTAAATCTTGGACGAGCCGCTTTTCACCGTGGCTATAAATACCCCTCTCCCTTCCTCACTCTTTTACTTCGCTCGACCTCTCTCCCGCTCGAGCTCCTCGAAACCCTAGCGCCGCCGCCACTCCATCGTCGCCGGTGAGGAAAAGCTTCACTGCCTTGACCTCTTTGCCGACGTACTCGCGCCGACCGTGGAATTTCTTCACTCCGCCGTCGCCGTAGCTGATTTTCTCTTCCAAGTTAGGGCGGAGAAGATCTGAACGGACGAACTTATCAACTGTTCATCTCAGTTCGTCGTGTTCTTCACTTTGGGTAAATTAAAAGTTACTTTTATTACTCGCTTTGATTCTCAAATCTTCTTCAAATTCTTCAAAGGTGTTTATTTCAAATTCCTCACACATATGAACACCTCAAATCTCTTGACTCATTTCTCTAAGCAATGATTTTCTTCAAGATTCCTCAATTGTGTGGATCTTCGATCTATACAACTCTGGAACCTAAGATAAAGAACGCTTATTGAAATTCTTCAAGGCTCATCTGGTCAAAATCCTCAAACTTGTTCTTTTGAAAACCCTCCGAGAACGCATATGACCTCTTCAAATTCCTCGCACCTATACTCATTCACGGTACAAATGTCTCTGCTGAATCCCTAGGTTCTCATCAACTTAACTCATTTGCAGCGTTCCTCGAAGAAAAACTGCACACTTCTTCAGAGAACTCAATTGTTCAATTTCCTCACCTGAAGAAAATGGCAGATGGCAAGAAGCCGCAGAAGGGAGGAAAGAAACCTGAGGTCATGACAGCATTCAAATCCACGAGGAAATATATCTGACTCATTGTACATCGATGAGGAAAGAAAAATCAACGCAAGGTGCGATACTGTAAGATTGAACGGAGATGGGCACGGAATGGAAGGAATACCGATATGTAACACCTAAGTACATGAAGAAATTCGCGTTAAATCCTCCATGCCCAAGAGCTCCTTTGGCACCGGGCCAAATAGCTGATCCCACTAGCGCCAAACGCGGTGGGGACTTTCTGATGAATGGGCTAAACGCCAAGCAAAATTGGCAAAGCAAGCAAAGGAAGCGGTGAAGAAATTCAATGAGGATTCTCGCTGCTGCTGCCATCGAGGTCTCGGTCAAGCCGAGGAAATCGATGCAAAAGAAGTCGCTAACAAGCCAAGTACTTCATCATCTGTGCCCTCACGGCCAAGTTCCTCAAAGAGCTCCTTCGAGCAAATTCTCAAGACAAATTCCTCACACAGCCATTGTTCCATCAAAGTCCTCAATCTGCTCCGTCCAAACCTTGAGTTCTGTGCACTGCCACATGTCAAAGGACTGCTGGTTTTTCAATTGCCTCGAGCATCTCTCGCAAATTCCTCACTGCTCTCAATTCTTCATCCGCCCGACTTTCTTTGAAGACAAAAGCAACAATGGACGTGGTCCTCGGCCTAGCCCAAGGAAGAAACAGCTTGTAGTCCACGTGCCATCGATGATGAGGCATCGATGAAGAACTTGAAGAAATCATCGAGACCGCCAAGTTAGAGCCGCAAGAGCCAAGGGAACATCGTGCCACGCTTTTGGACCCAAGAAAGTCCTCGATTTCATCGACCGCACAATGATCCCAATACCCCTCGCTCGATCTTCCTTTGACACCTGGTCAAAGTCATATGTTGACTCACTTCATCGCTGAAGAAAATGGAAGTTCGAGAAGGCGAAGGAAATCAAGAAGGCTCAATACAGGAAGGAGAGGTTCTCAAGAAAAATGTTGTCAAGATGACACCGAGGAACTCCTTCAAATCCAAACCGACATTGAGAACCTCAAGAAGGAATTTGACACATACTATGCTGATTGGCAAGTAGTCAAGACCATATTAAATCGATCCGACGAAGAAACTCACAAGTGTTGCTGCACTGCAACATGAAAATCCTCAGTGAAGCCTCCGCTTAGCCTAATGAAGAAAATGCCAAGAACGCTGAAGCTCAGCCTCGCTGAAGAAAATGCTGATTCCGGGCTGATGAAGAAATTCCAGCGGCCGAAGAAATCGCCAGGCACCCACTAGTGGTGCGCTCAAGAAATTGCTCAAGACAGGGAACTGCATCGTTGCTCTCAAGAAACAACACCAAATTCCTCGGCTCCTCCAGCGCCAACTCCAACTCCAATTCTTCCATCTGCTTCGATGTGAAGAAAACCAAGGCTCTTGAACGAGCTGCTGTGAAGAAAAGAAAAGCATCACTGCGTCGATTCTTCGCGCCAAGAAAATGAAGCCAATGACCAGCTCTGTTGAGAACCCGATTGATGCTATTCCAATTTCCTCGATACCATCAAAGGAAGTAGTTCCTTTTGGAGAAGAATATGAGGTGCCAACCGGATCTGATGAAGAACATCAATCTCCTGCTACGTCAGAGAAAATTGATGAAGAAATTGAAGTGGAAGCAATCCCTTCAACCCCAGTCATTCCCTCATCAGACCATGAAATTCCTCAAGCTGGTACTGAGGAAAATGAAAATGAAGATGTGGATATTGGATGCACCACTCCAGTGATCAATGATGACTTTTGGGAAAGTCAGCATCCCAATACTCCTCTCTTCACCCCGCTTCAACAAGTTCCTCACTCCCCTGCACAGACTGTCCAGATAGACTCTGAAGAAAATCAACCCACTGGTTCTGTGCATGAAGAAATTCCAGCCACTAGCGCTGATGAAACTGCTGCTGCTGCTGAAAATCCTCAGACTGCACAAGTTGAGGACCAAGAAATTCCTCAAGTTGAAGAACCTGAACTTACGATTCCTGAGGTGGTGATGCAACTGACTGACACCCCTCTGCCAAAACAGAAGAATCCGTTCTCAACCAAACAAAAGTTCAAGGCTGAAGATTTCTTTGCCGAGCACGTGTTCTTCACTGAATATAATCCCTATGATTCGCTTCGGATTAGGAAGAGGCGCTCGACTGCCGGTCAAGCCAACTTCTATTCCTCGGTGCTTTTCAACAAGGACAAAATCTTGATCATGCTCATATTCCTCATGTGGATATGGAGTCGCTGCCGTGCTTTGAGCCCGCCCTAAGTGTTCTTCACGATGCAGGTCTTCTAAACTTTTGCATCGATATTTGTGATTGGAATGAAGAGCTAATTCTTGAGTTCTATGCAACCCTTCACATCACTGAAAGTGCGTTATATCGACTAGAGGGGGTGAATAGGCGATTTTATGAATTTACAAATTCTTCTTCGAGGAATTTGCGGTGAGGAAATTCCTTAGCGAAGAAATACATGCAGCGGAATAAGTACTCAGAAGTAAGCATAGCGAGACATGGCATAGTCATCATGATGAAATGAAGACAATCACAGTACAAAAGCGTAATCACAGGATAACACAAGATGAAGACAAACAGATCAAGAAATTGAACTGAGGAAATTGAGAAAATCTTCAGTCAAAGTCTTCAAACACAGATATGACAAACACTCAACACAGTAATGATGAAATGAAAGGGTTGAGGAAATAGAACTAGTTAGGTTGGTGAAGACAATGATTTGGTAGACCAGTTCCAACTGCTGTCTCGGTTATACGTCTGGTTGGAGCGGGTGAGTATTTAAACTCGAGGACACGCAGTCCGGACACCCGACCACCGAGCACGCAGCTCAGACACCAAGTCCTCACCGTATTCTCCTTGAACTAAGGCCACGCAGACCTCGTCCAATCACTCGTGGTAAGTCTTCAGGCGACTTCCAAACCTTCACATACTTGGTCACTCGGCGATCCACAATTCCTCTTGGATGCTCTAGACCGTGACGCCTAACCGTCTGGAAGAAGCACAGTCTTCAAAGGTAAAAAGCGTCGGATCCACGCGGGATCAATTTCTTCAGTGATGCTCAATCACTTTGGGTTTGTAGGGGTTTGGTTTTTGGGATTTTCCTCACTTTGGGTTTTTCCTCACTTGATGATTTTCGCTCAAAGTCCTCAGAGGATGGGTTGCTCTCAAATGACAAGTGTCAAGTTCTCTCGGAGCAGCCAACCAACTAGTGGTTGTAGGGGGCGGCTATTTATAGCCTAGGGAGCAGCCCGACATGATAAGACATAAATGCCCTTCAATGATATGACCGTTAGGTGGATAAGATATTTGGGACAGTGGCGGCAAAGACAAAGAACGGTCGGAAATTTGAACATCAAATTCCTCGGGGCTATCATGTTCCTCACGGTGTAGGCAATTCAGATGGCGAATTCCTAACTCCTCGATCGAGAACAAATTCCTCGGTGACTGGAAGAGCTTCGTCTCATCCATCAAGAAATTGACTGAACTGTATGAGATTTCAAAAGCTTCACTCGAAGGGATTGGTAGGTGTAGGATTTTGAGTTGAGCATCAAATGGAAATTTTTCCTTAGTATTTCCTCGACCCCTTTAACAATGACGGTGTTTCCTATGACTCAAGAAAGAGAAAATGAAACTACGAAAACAAAAGTCTTCACGCTTCATATTCCTCAAGCGATTACCAAGTCTTGAGAATCACACCAATTTCTTCACTTTCAAAGTCTTGTAAAGTCTTGAATATCAAATTCTTGATTGAAGAAATTCATTTTAGGGTCGACTTTCTTGTAAATATCAAACTCCTCATAGACTTATAGACCTGTGTACACTCACAAACGATTAGTTGCTTAACCTATAAGTCTTCAATACACCAAAATCACTAAGGGCACTAGATGCACTTACAATCTCCCCTTTTGGTGATTGATGACAACATAGGTTAAGTTTTCAACGGGATAAATATATGAAGTCTAAATATCGATAATGAGGATTTTGATTGCAAGATATAGAAGAACTCCCCGAAGATGTGCATAGTGAGGAATTTGCTTTTGAGGCAATGCACATTTGAAGAATTGAATCATGGAGATCTCCCCCTATATCTTGTAATTCATACACGCATTTAACATATAATATGAAGAATTTGAAATGCATGATGAAATATGGTGCTTGATGATATGCGAGCATGCAAAATAATGCATAAAGAGTATCAGAGCCCAATGCGTATGAGGAATTTGAAACTCTTCATGAGTATCAGATCCCAAATCAATTTGAAGATTTTCAACGAGCTCATGAGGATCAGAGCATAACAAGGATCAACGCATATCAATACTATCGTAATCGAGCATAGAGCAAAAGCATAATGCATCAAAAGTATCAAAGCACCATCGGGTTTAAGATTACAACTCGATCCAATAAAAGGTTTGTAAGAACGAGAGTTGTATCTTAATAAAATATTGTATATAGACAAAACGAGACCCGCTTGAAGACTAACTCAAATTTCTCCCCTTTGCCATCGAATGACCAAAAGGATCGGCGAGGACTAACGCTCTTGAAGAAATTCAAGTTGAAGACGGAGCGCCAAAGATTGTCGGGTTGTTCGTTGAAGTAGGACCAGCAGCAGTGTCTTCCAAATCTTCATTTTCATCAGTGTCACGAGATGAAGAATAGGAGCTGGCCACCAAGGAAGGAACTTTGACCTTCTTGAATTTCTTGGAGGAGGTGCAGACCAGTCAAATTCTTCCTTGAGTCCCATTGATTGCAGTTCTTCTTCATTGTATACATGTGAAAGAACAGCCCAAAGCGCTTGAAGGTTTCATGAAGATAGTAGTGGTTTTTCTTCTTTGCATTGTGAGTTGAGGTCATGTTGTAAAGAATAGTACCAAACCGACGTTTGACCCACTTGTGATTGCGATCAACCTTCCGATGAAGGCGAGGAGTAATTCACGATCATCATCACCACAGGTGCGTTCCTTGAGGATTTTGCTTAAGCGAGGTATTTGTCTTTGAGTCATGGGTGCAGAGTCATCATTGGTGGAGTAGGATGCTGCTTTGCTAAACTGTCCATCCAATGGACGAATGCCTTCATCTATCACAGCAGTAGCCTTTCCCTTTTCATCACCGAGGCAATTGGCGTTTGAGGACTTCAATCGAGGCGGTAGCTGCAGTGGTTCAAAGTGTCGACCTTGTAATTCAAAGTGAAGATCTTGACTGATGAATCTCATAATCCAAGGTGCATAAGGCTTCAACTCAAAAGGTGACATGGCAATGTTAGCGAGTCCTCATGAAGAAATCATGGAAATTGACGGAACGCCATGGATGATGTTGAAAAGCATATTCTTCATGATGCCAACGACTTCTTCATCATTCGAGTCGTGGCCCTTGATAGGACTCATAGTCTTGACAAAATTCGATAGACTGTTCGAGGCACATAGAGCAATTCCTTGACGAGGAATTTGGTCCTTGGAGCTTGCCTTGGTTTCAATGGCTTCATCAACACTTGCATATAGTGATTTGAAAGTTCCTTTTCTTCATAGATCGACGTGCACCATCAAGCTGGAGGACTGAGTGGAAGGGCACGAAGCAATTCACTTCTTTGGAGCCTTGTAGTGAGTGTTTTCGGTCATCCAATCCAAGACCCATGAAGTTACATCTTGACATCTCCGGTGATGTGCAGGTTGCATAGAACTCAAGAATTAGCTCTTCATTCCAATCACATATATCAGTGCAAAAGTTGAGAAGACCTGCATCGTGAAGAACACTTAGAACGGGCTCAAAGCCTGGCAGTGACTCCATATCCACATGAGGAATATGAGCATGATCGAAGATTTTGTCCTTGTTGAAAAGCACTGAGGAATAGAAGTTTGCTTGACCGGCAGTCGAGCGCCTCTTCCTAATCCGAGCAGAGTCATAAGGATTATATTCAGTGAAGAACACATGCTCAGCAAAGAAATCCTTCGCCTTGAACTTTTGTTTCGTCGAGAACGGATTCTTCTGCTTTGGCAGAGGGGTGTCAGTCAGTTGCATCACCACCTCTGGAATCATAAGTTCAGGTTCTTCAGCTTGAGGAATTTCTTGATCCTCAACTTGTGCAGTCTGAGGATTTTCAGCAGCAGCAGCAGTTTCATCAGCACTAGTGGCTGGAATTTCTTCATGCATGAGAACTCGTGGGTTGATTTTCTTCAATGTCTATTTGAGCGATGCATGCGGGGAGTGAGGAACTTGTTGAAGCGGGGTGAAGAGAGGAGTATTGGGATGTTGACTTTCCCAAAAGTCATCATTGATCACCGGAGTGGTGCATCCAATATCCACATCTTCATTTTCAATTTCCTCAAAGCACCATCTTGAGGAATTTCATGGTCGATGAGGGAATGGCGGGGTTGAAGGGACAGCTTCCACTTCAATTTCCTCATCAATTTTCTCGCATGAAGCGGAGATTGATGTTCTTCATCGATCCGGTTGGCACTTCATATTCTTCTCCAAAAGGAACCACTTCCTTTGAAGGTATGGAGGAAATTGGAATAGCATCAATCGGGTTCTCAATCGAGCTGGTCATTGGCTTCATTTTCTTCGTAGAAGAATCGACGCAGTGATGCTTTTCTCTTCTTCACAGCAGCTCGTTCGCAGCCTTGGTTTTCTTCACATCGAAGCGGATGGAAGAATAGGAGTTGGAGTTGGCGCAGGAGGAGCCGAGGAATTTGGGCAGTTTCTTGAGAGCAATCGATGCAGTTCCCTGTCTTGAGCAATTTCTTCAGCGCACCACTAGTGGGTGCCTGGCGCTTTCTTCGGTGGCTGGAATTTCTTCATCAGCCCTCGAATCAGCATTTTCTTCAGCAGGTTGAGCTTCAGCGTTCTTGGCATTTTCTTCATTAGGCTGCAGATGCTTCACTGAGGATTTTCATGTTGCACGGTGTTGCAACACTTGTGAGATTCTTCGTCAGATTGAGCGAATCTGGTCTTGACAACTTGCCAATCAGCATAGTACGTGTCAAAGTTCTTGCCGAGGTTCTGAATTTCAGTTTGAGCTTGAAGAAGTTCCTCGGTGTCATCTTGACAACATTTTCTTCGAAACCTCTCCTTCTTGTATTGAGCCTTCTTGATTTCCTTCGCCTTCTCAAACTTCCATTTTCTTCAAAGAATGAAGTGAGTCAACATATGACTTTGACCAGGTGTCAAAGGAAGATCGAGCGAGAGGGTATTGGGATCGTTGTGCCAAAGGTCGATGAAATCGAGGACTTTCTTCGGTCCAAAAGCAAAGGGCACAGCTGTTCCCTTGGCTCTTGCGGCTCTAGCTTGGCGGTCTCTGATGATTTCTTCAAGTTCATCATCAGATGCCTCATCATCGATGGCACGTGGACGACAAGCTGTTTCTTCCTTGGACTAGGCCGAGGACCACGCCCACTGTAGCTTTTGTCTTCAGCAGTCGGGCCGATGAAGAATTGAAAGCAGTGAGGAATTTGCAGAGGTGCTCGAGGCAATTGAAAACCAGCAGTCCTTTGACAAGTGGCGAGATGCACAGGAACTGAAGGTTTGGACGGAACAGCTGAGGACTTTGATGGAACAGCAGCGGTGTGAGGAATTTGTTGCTGAGGAATTTGCCTGGAAGGAGCTGCTGAGGAACTTGGCCGTGAGGGCATAGATGAAGAAGCACTTGGCTTATTTGCAGACTTCTTTTGCATCGATTTCTTCGGCTTGGCCGAGACCTCAGTGGCAGCAGCAGCGGCAGAATCCTCATTGAATTTCTTCACCGCTTCCTTTGCTTGCTTAGCCAACTTAGCTTGGCGTTTAGCCCATTCATCAGGAAAGTCCTCACCGCGTTTGACGCTAGTGGGATCAGCTATTTGGCCTGGTGCCAATGGAGCTCTTGGGCATGGAGGATTTAACGCGAATTTCTTCATGTACTTAGGTGTAACATAGCGGTATTCCTTCCATTCCCGTGCCCATCTCCGTTCAATCTTCTGTATACGCACCTTGCGTTGGTTTTTGCTTTCCTCATCTGGTGTGCAATAGTCAGCATATATTTCCTCAGGGATTTCGAATGCTGTCATGACCTCAGGTTTCTTTCCTCCCTTCTGCGGCTTCTTGCCATCTGCCATTTTCTTCAGGTGAGGAAATTGAACAATTGAGTTCTCTGAAGAAGTGTGCAGTTTTTCTTCGAGGAACGCTGCAAATGAGTTAAGTTGATGAGAACCTAGGGATTCAGCAGCAGACATTTGTACTGTGAACAGAGTATAGGTGCGAGGAATTTGAAGAGGTCATATGCGTTCTCGAGGGTTTTCAACAAGAACAAGTTTGAGGATTTTGACCAGATGAGCCTTGAAGAATTTCAATAAGCGTTCTTTATCTTAGGTTCGAGTTGTATAGATCGAAGATCCACACAATTGAGGAATCTTGAAGAAAATCATTGCTTAGAGAAATGA
Organism: Aegilops longissima; assembly: GCA_021605205.1. Lineage (NCBI taxonomy): Eukaryota > Viridiplantae > Streptophyta > Magnoliopsida > Poales > Poaceae > Aegilops > Aegilops longissima. Next base: position 640,008,623 of record CM038678.1, on the reverse strand, counting down.
GTCAAGAGATTTGAGGTGTTCATATGTGTGAAGAATTTGAAATAAACACCTTTGAAGAATTTGAAGAAAATTTGAGAATCAAAGCGAGTAAATAAAAGTAACTTTTAATTTACTCAAGTGAAGAACACGATTTAACTGAGATGAACAGTTGAGAAGTTCGTCTGTTCAGATCTTCTCCGCCCTAACTTGGCAGAGGAAATCAGCTACGGCGACGGCGGAGTGAAGAAATTCCACTGTCGGCGCGAGTACGTCGGCAAAGAGGTCAAGGCGGTGAAGCTTTTCCTCACCGGCGACGATGGAGTAGCGGCGGCGCTAGGGTTTTGAGGAGCTCGGCGGGAGAGAGATCGGCGGAGTAAAAGAGTGAGGAAGGGAGAGGGGGTATTTATAGCCACGGTGAAAAGCGGCTTGTCCAAGATTTAGGACTAACGTGCCTGACCGCTTCCCTTCTCATGACATGTGTCACCCACGCATGTGTAGTGGAGATCGTGTGCGATCGTGGGTGGATATAATAATGCATCGTGGGATGCGGGCGGTTTGAGCGATAAAATTGAAGTTTGGATAAGATTCGTTTTAAAAGTTCCGTTCGCAATTTCTTCACTATCAAGGACACGGTGAAGAATTTGAGCGAGTTTCAAAGTAGAACGCACATGAAGAATTTGTGAATGGATTGGGTTGAGTATAGCATAGAGGGAAGGGTCGATCACATTCACTTAGCGTAAAAAGCGACTTGAAGAAATAGCCATAAGTGAATGTTGTAGAGGACATAAATCCATATATATATATAGCCAATGAAGAAAGACGACGGAAACAGTGAAGAATTTGCAAAGTTGAAGAATTTGAAAAACTGAAGAATTTGAAAAACTGAAGAATTTCAAAAACTGAGGAAAAACTCAAATTGAAGATTTTCAACTTTGGTGGTGGCGTGACCCACCGTATAAGAATGATGATTTCAGACACGCGTACAATTGTCGAGGGTTACGAGAATCAAATTCTTCATTAATTTCTTCACATTTAGAGTGTTATTCTTCATTGATTGAAGAAAAACGTTTCTTCATGTGTTGCACATCTAAGTCATCAATTTTGCATAAGTGTTAGGATGTGTGTCCTTTTCAAAGAACATTCGAAGATTCCAAGATATTTAGCTCACACCGCAACTTGCTAAATCTCTTCTCATCCAAGGGCTTAGTGAAGATATCAGCTAGCTGTTCTTCAGTCTTCACGTGCTCGATGGAGATGTCGCCCTTCAACACATGATCACGAAGAAAATGATGACGAATTTGAATGTGCTTTGTCTTCGAGTGCTGAACTGGGTTGTGAGCAATCTTGATGGCACTCTCATTGTCACAGTAGAGAGGCACATTCTTCACGTTGATGCCGTAGTCCTTGAGGGTTTGCTTCATCCATAGTAATTGAGCACAACACGAGCCAGCAGCAATGTATTCAGCTTCCGCGATGGACGGTGATCGCATTCTGCTTTCTTCGAGGACCAACGGACCAAAGATCGTCCGAGGAAATGACAAGTACCAGATGTTGACTTGCGGTCCACACGATCACCAAAGCATAGTCGAGTCGAATATCCAATGAGATCAAAAGTAGAGCCCTTGGGGTACCATAATCCTAGTGTTGGTGTGTGAGCTAGATATCGAAGAATATGCTTCACAGCCTTATGGTGTGATTCCTTGGTGTAGCTTGAAATCGGGCACACATGCAAACACTAAGCATTATATCTGGCCTAGATGCACATAAGTACAATAAAGAACCAATCATGGGCGGTATACCTTGTGATCAAGTCAATACCATTTTCATCGATGCATAGATGGCCATTTGTGGGCATAGGAATTTTACGCCTTTGCAATCTTGCATGCCGAATTTCTTGAGGACATCTTTGAGGTATTTCTCCGAGATATGAATATGCCATTGTGTTGTTGATTTAATTTGAAGACCTAAGAAGAATTTCAACTCTCCCATCATAGACATTTGATATTCTTCACTCATCATATAGGCAAATTCATCACTATAACGTTGGTCGAGACAGCCAAAGATAATATCATCAACATATATTTGGCACACAAACAGTTCACCATCATAAGATTTAGTAAAGAGAGTAGGGTCGAGTGAACCGGGTGTGAAGCCATTCTTCACGAAGAATTCCTTCAATGTATCATACCACGCCCGAGGGGCTTGCTTGAGGCCATAGAGAGCCTTATTTAGTCTGAAGACTTTGTCAGGATTCTTTGGATCTTCAAAACCTGGGGGTTGAGCAACATATACTTCTTCCTCAAGCTTACCATTGAGGAATGCACTTTTCACATCCATTTGATATAAAGTGATATTGTGATGGTTAGCATAGGCGAGTAATATGCGAATAGACTCAAGTCTAGCGACAGTGCAAAAGTTTCATCGAAATCAATTCCTTCAACTGCGTGTAGCCTTGAGCTACTAGTCGTGCCTTATTCCTCACCACAAGACCATTTTCATCTTGCTTGTTGCGGTAGATCCACTTTGTGCCAATGATATTATGCTTGCGAGGATCTGGACGTTTGATCAAATCCAGACGTTGTTGAGCTCGAATCGATGTAATTCTTCTTGCATGGCCTGAATCCACTGGCTCGAAATGCTTCATCTACCTTAGTGGGCTCTGTGATAGAGACAAAAGCATAGTGCCCACAAAAGTTAGATAAATGTGAAGCTTTTGAGCGAGTGAGAGGACTGGCGCTTCAATGTCATCGATGATCTTGTCAACTTGCACTTCTTTTGCAACGCGAGGATGAGCTGGTTGTCTTCGAGGAATTTGATCATTTTCCTCGGCACCATTTTCTTGAGATTATCTTCATCATTTCGACGTTCTTGGCGTCTGAGGATGAATTCTTCAGCAGTTTCTTGAAGAGGAATGATATCCTCGGTTGCCTTGAACTGATAGAATCCTCGGTGCTGGTTCGTCTAACATGAAGGTAGGTGCTCTCTTTGCGAGCCATTAGTTTCATCGAACCGCACATCTCTGATGTCAACAATCTTGTGAAGTGCGATGTTGAAGACTCTGAGGTGTGCGAGTCCTTTCCGTAACCAAGCATAAAACCTTCATGTGCTTTCGTGCAAATTTAGAGTGGTGGTGAGGATCTCTAATCCAGCATTTAGCATCAAGACTTTGAAATAACTTACATTGGGTTTCTTGTCGTTGAGGAGTTCATAGGCAGTCTTCTTGAAGAATTTGTGAAGATATACTCTGTTGATGATGTGACACGCAGTGTCAATTGCTTCAATCCAAAAACGACTAGGCGTTTTGTATTCATCAAGCATAGTGCGAGCCATCTCAACAAGAGTTCTGTTCTTGCGCTCCACGACGCCATTTTGCTGAGGAGTATAAGGAGCAGATAACTCATGAGTAATACCAAGTTCATCAAGATATTCATCAAGATCGGAATTCTTGAACTCAGTTCCATTGTCACTTCTGATGTGCTTGATCTTCACACCAAAGTTGGTTGAAGCCCTCAAGGAAAATCGTTTGAAGATTTCCTGCACTTGATTTTTGAAAGTAACAATGTGTACCCATGTGTAACGAGAGTAATCATCAACAATAACAAAGCCATAAAGAGATGCATCATTAGTGACAGCTGAGTAATGATTGGGACCAAAGAGGTCCATGTGAAGCAATTCGAAGGGACGAGTAGTGGTCATGATAGTCTTCGCTGGATGCTTGGCCTTGGTCATTTTTCCAGCTTCACAGGCTCCGCATAAGTGATCCTTGAGGAATTTGACATTCTCAATGCCAATGACATGCTTCTTCTTTGCAAGCGTGTGCAAATTCCTCATGCCTGCGTGACCAAGTCGTCGATGCCATAGCCAGCCTTACGAAGCTTTTGCAAGTAGACACATGGCTGGTTGTGGTCTGTGGAAAAATCAACAATATACAAGTCTCCTCTCCTAAAGCCTTGAAGACTTTGGAATTGTCACTTCCATAATCACAACACAACGATACTTGCCAAAGATAACAACCATATCAAGATCACAAAGCATTGAGACTGACATGAGGTTATATCCTAAAGACTCAACAAGCATGACTTTGTCCATGTGCATGTCCTTAGAGATAGCAACCTTACCAAGTCCCAATACGACTTTTGCCTTTGTCGGCAAAGATGATATGCTTCAGATGTGGCGGTGATAAGGGAGCATCCATCAATAGATTCTTGTCACCGGTCATGTGATTTGTACATCCACTATCGAGAACCCACTCGGTGGCTTTGGGTTGATCATCCTGCAGATGAATTAGTATAACTTACGATCTCATATACTTCATCGGTGAAGAATATGATATCAAGTTCATCGATGAATTTCATCATCAAGTATCAATTAGATAAGCGAGAGGAGGGCGTGTGAAATGAAAGTTCATTTCATCATGATTAGCCTGCGTCCTTTCAGGCAATTTGTCAGGCCCCCAGCAAATTCTTCAGACGTTGAGGCACGTCTGGAGACCTGACCCTGCAGAAGAGATTAGTTCTTTTTCTTCACCACCCACATCTGAAGGGGTGGCAAAGAGTTCATCATTCTGCGAGCACCATATGAGAATGGTGGCATAGAGGCCAATCCATTTCGTTTCACATAAGAAGGGTTAGGGTAAGCATATGAATAAGCAGAGAAATTCTTCGAGGACTTATGAACATAATGGTTTGAAGAATAATGCACATATTCATAGCCCTTAGCTCTACCTCGAAAGCGAGTTATTAGCACGATGATAATCATATGAGGACTTTGATCCTTTTGAGGAATTTGATCCACGTGAGGAATTTGGTCCATATGAGGACTTGGATCCATATGAAGAATTTGGTCCATATGAAGAATTTGATCTGGGGTTCCTTTTCTTCACTGGTGGTGTCATGAGGACATTCATTTGAAGATTTTCAAGGCATCGCTTGGGAACCCAGATTTTCTTCATAGGGGACCGTTCTGCAGATTAGTGCCAACATATCTAGCAAATACTTCACCATTCTGATTTTTGAACAGTTTATAGTTTGAGTCAAATGACTCATCATCGAATGAGGAAATTCACATGTAAAACCAGATAAGGTAGATGGATCAAGCTGGAGGTCCCTTTGCAGCAACCCATGAGGTTTTGGGATCCGCTCGGGCTTCGAGACGTTCCATCAACATTGAGTTTCCTCTCAAAGGCAATACCCTCTTTCCTAGGGTTCTGTTGAGGATCTGCTTTTAAGCACATCACAAAGAGTCGATGCCCTTTGAGGCTTTTGTACATGCCTGTCATGTACAATTCCTTCAGCCCTGCATCGTCAGTGATACTAGCAATGTCCTCAGGTGAGGAATTAGTGATAGCAGAGGCAGGTGAAGAATTTGTAACAGTTGAAGCATTTGAACATTGGTGAAGAATTAGCGATTCACGTTCAATGCACTTTAAGCATGGAGGAACAAATTCTTCTTGAGAAGCGCTGATTTGTTGAGCAAGTAATGAATCGCGCTCCTTCTGAAAATCTTCATAACTGGCTCTTAGTTCTCAAGATCTTGCTTTCTTTGAAGAAATTCATAAGAAAGTTTCTCATGATCAGATAAGAGAGTGTTATGATGACCTTGAAGGTTGTCAAGCCTAGACTGAACTTTCTGAAGATTTTCAGTTAGGGCTTGAGTGCGATCCATTTCTTCACCTAACATATCATCACTCTTATCTAGCATGTTTTGAACCTTTTCAAAAGCCCTTTGTTGTTTTATAGCAATCTTAGCAAGTTTAGAGTAGCTGGGCTTGAGATCCTCATCAGATTCATTTTCACTAGACTCAGAGGAGGTGTAATTTAGTACCTTAGCACCTTTTGCCATGAAGCAATAGGTGGGAGCGTAGTCATCATTTTCCTCATCAGGCTTGTCGGTGAGTCAGTTTCTTGATGTTGAAGATGGATTTGCTAACGTAAGCGATAGCAAGAGCGGACTAGCCACACCAGATTCGGATTCTTGGACTCCTCCTCTTCCTTATTTTCCTCGATTCAGCTTGAGTCCATTTCCTTGCCAATGAATGCCCGAGCCTTTTTGGAGCTGCTCTTCTTGTGAGAAGAAGGCTTTGAGGATTTTGATGATGAAGATTTTGATGATTTCTTCTTCTTCTTCACGTCATCGTAGGCTGTAATCCTTGTGTTTCTTCTTCTTCAATTCCTTTTCCCATCGAGGACAATCTTGGATATAGTGACCAGGTTTCTTGCATTTGTGGCAAAGTCTTCGCTTATAGTCACTAGATGAGGAATCACTGCTTCTTGAGGATTTTCCAAAACGACCACGTCTTGTGAATTTCTGGAATTTCTTCACGGCGATGCTAGCTCTCGCCAAATTCTTGAGGATCTCCAAGGCTACTACCAGATTCTTCACTCTCGATTCAGATTCAGCCTTGGCCTTGAGGCACGTGTTCTTCCATAGCCGAACCATAGAGATCTCTCTTCAAAGAAGTGGAACTCGTGAGTATTTAGCCTTCGAGGATATCAGCAGGATCAAGAGACTTGTAGTCAGCTCGTTCTTGTATCATCGGTGCGAGTGTCAAATGAGGAATCAAGCGATCTTAGCAATTTCTTCACCACCTCATGGTCGGTGATGTCGGTGGCACCAGTGCTTGAAGCTCATTTGAGATGTCGGTGAGGCGATCGAAGGTTTGTTGAACATTTTCGTTGTCGAGTCTTTTGAAGCGGTTGAAGAGATTCGAAGAACATCAACTCGAGAGTCACGCTGAGTTGAAACACCTTCATTTACTTTGGACAGTCTGTCCCAGATGAGTTTGGCAGATTCCAAAGCACTCACTCTTCCATATTGACCTTTGCTCAGATGGCCACATATGATATTCTTCGCTTGAGAATCAAGTTGTTTGAATCTCTTCACATCAGCATCATTCGGAGAGGGTGTGGTGAGGAAACACCTTTTGTCACAACATACCGTAGATCGTTGTCAATTGCTTCAAGATGCATTCGCATTTTGTTCTTCGATGAGGGTTAGTCCGTCCCATCGAAGGTAGGACACCTGCTGAGACCTTGATCATACTGCGGTCGACATAACTAAAACTCCGGTGGTTAAACCAAAATCACACAGAACAAGGGAGTACCTTGCTCGATACCAATTGAAAGTCGTTATATCGACTAGAGGGGGTGAATAGGCGATTTTATGAATTTTACAAATTCTTCATCGAGGAATTTGCGGTGAGGAAATTCCTTAGCGAAGAAATACATGCAGCGGAATAAGTACTCGAAGTAAGCATAGCAGATTATGGCATAGTCATCATGATGAAATGAAGACAATCACAGAGTACAAAAAGCGTAATCACAGGATAACACAAGATGAAGACAAAGCGGTGAAGAAATTGGCGAGGAAATTGAGAAAATCTTGATCAAAGTCTTCAAACACAGATATGACAAACACTCAACACAAGTAATGATGAAATGAAAGGGTTGAGGAAATAGAACCGATTAGGTTGGTGAAGACAATGATTTGGTAGACCAGTTCCAACTGCTGTCTCGGTTATGCGTCTGGTTGGAGCGGTGAGTATTTAAACTCGAGGACACGCAGATCCGGACACCCGATCCATCGAGCACGCAGCTCGGGACACCAAGTCCTCACCGTATTCTCCTTGAACTAAGGCCACGCAGACCTCGTCCAATCACTCGTGGTAAGTCTTGAGCGACTTCAAACCTTCACATACTTGGTCACTCGGCGATCCACAATTCCTCTTGGATGCTCTAGACCGTGACGCCTAACCGTCTGGAAGAAGCACAGTCTTCAAAGGTAAAAGCGTCGGATCCACGCGGGATCAATTTCTTGATGATGCTCAATCACTTTGGGTTTGTGGGGTTTGGTTTTGGGATTTTCCTCACTTTGGGTTTTCCTCACTTGATGATTTTCGCTCAAAGTCCTCGGAGGATGGGTTGCTCTCAAATGACAAGTGTCAAGTTCTCTCGGAGCAGCCAACCAACTAGTGGTTGTAGGGGCGGCTATTTATAGCCTAGGAGCAGCCCGACATGATAAGACATAAATGCCCTTCAATGATATGACCGTTAGGTGGATAAGATATTTGGGACAGGTGGCGTGCAAAGATAAAGAACGGTCGGAAATTTGAACATCAAATTCCTCGGGGCTATCATGTTCCTCACGGTGTAGGCAATTCGCCTTTGGCGAATTCCTAACTCCTCGATCGAGAACAAATTCCTCGGTGACGGAAGAGCTTCGTCTCATCCTTGAAGAAATTGACTGAAGCGTATGAGATTTCAAAAGCTTCACTCGAGGGATTGGTAGGTGTAGGATTTTGAGTTGAGCATCAAATGGAAATTTTCCTTAGTATTTCCTCGACCCCTTTAACGACGGTGTTTCCTATGACTCAAGAAAGAGAAAATGAAACTACGAAAACAAAAGTCTTCACGCTTCATATTCCTCAGCGATTACCAAGTCTTGAGAATCACACCAATTTCTTCACTTTCAAAGTCTTGTAAAGTCTTGAATATCAAATTCTTGATTGAAGAAATTCATTTTAGGGTCGACTTTCCTTTGTAAATATCAAACTCCTCATAGACTTATAGACCTGTGTACACTCACAAGCGCATTAGTTGCTTAACCTATAAGTCTTCAATACACCAGAATCACTAAGGGGCACTAGATGCACTTACATCACCGGAGACGCTGAAGATGTGACTTCATGGGTCTTGGATTGGATGACCGAAAACACCCACTACAAGGCACCAGCAAGTGAATTGCTTCGTGCCCTCCCACTCGATCCTCCGATTGATGGTGCACGTCGCATCTATGAAGAAAAGGAACTTTCAAATCACTATATGCAAGTCTTGATGAAGCCTTTGAAGCCAAGGCAAGCCCCAAGGACCAAATTCCTCGTCAAGGAATTATTATATGTGCCTCGAACAGTCTATCGGATTTCGACGAAGACTATGAGTCCTATCAAAGGTCACGACTCGAGCGATGAAGAAGTCGTTGGCATCATGAAGAATATGCTTTTCAACATCATCCATGGCGTTCTGTCAATTTCCATGATTTCTTCATGAGGACTCGCTAACATTGCCATGTCACCTTTTGAGCTGAAGCCTTATGCGCCTTGGATTATGAGATTCATCGGTCAAGATCTTCACCGAATTACAAGGTGACACTTTGAACCACTGCAGCTACCTGCCCCGATTGAAGTCCTCAAGCGGCCAATTGCCTCGGTGATGAAAAGGGAAAGGCTGCTGCTGTGATAGATGAAGGCATTCGTCCATTGGATGGACAGTTTAGCAAAGCAAACATCCTACTCCACCAATGATGACTCGCCACACATGACTCAAAGACAAATATCTCGATTAAGCATAGTCCTCAAGCTACTGCACCCAGGGTGATGACTGATCGTGAATTACTCCTCAGTCTTCATCAGAAGGTTGATCGCAATCACAAGTGGGTCAAACGTCAGTTTGGCACTCTTCTTTACAACCTGACCTCAACTCACAATGCAGTGAGGAAAAACCACTACTATCTTCATGAAACCTTCAAACGCTCCTGGGCTGTTCTTTCACATGTCTACAATGAAGAAGAATTGCAATCAATGGGACTCAAGGAAGAATTTGACTGGTCTGCACCTCCTCCGAAGAAATTCAAGAAGGTCAAAGTTCCTTCCTTGGTGGCCAGCTCCTATTCTTCATCTCGCGACACTGATGAAAATGAAGATTTGGAAGACACTGCTGCTGGTCCTACTTCAACGACCAACCCCGACAATGCTGGCGCTCCGTCTTCAACTTGAAATTCTTCAAGAGCGTTAGTCCTCAGTTTCGATCCTTTTGGTCATTCGATGACAAAGGGGGAGAAATTTGAGTTAGTCTTCAAGCGGGTCTCGTTTTTGTCTATATAAATTTTTTGTCTATATACAATATTTTATTAAGTTACAACTCTCGTTCTTCTGAAACCTTTTATTGGATCGAGTTGTAATCTTAAACCCGATGGTGCTTTGATACTTTTGATGCATTATGCTTTTGCTCTATGCTCTGATTACAGTAGTGTTGATATGCGTTGATCCTTGTTATGCTCTGATCCTCATGAGCTCGATGAAAATCTTCAAATCGATTTGGGATCTGATACTCATGATAGTTTCAAATTCCTCATACGCATTGGGCTCGATACTCTTTATGCATTATTTTGCATGCTCGCATATCATCAAGCACCATATTTCATCATGCATTTCAAATTCCTCATATTATATGTCAAATCGTGTATGAATTACAAGATATAGGGGAGATCTCCATGATTCAATTCTTCAAATGTGCATTGCCTCAAAAGCAATTTCCTCACTATGCACATCTTCGTGGGGAGTTCTTCTATATCTTGCAATCAAAATCCTCATTATCAGTATTTACACTTCATATGTTTATCCCGTTGAAAACTTAACCTATGTTGTCATCAATCACCAAAAGGGGAGATTGTAAGTGCATCTAGTGCCCTTAGTGATTTTGGTGTATTGAAGACTTATAGGTTAAGTAACTAATCGCTTGTGAGTGTATACAGGTCTATAAGTCTATGAGGAGTTTGATATTTACAAAGTGAAAGTCGACCCTAAAAATGAAGTTCTTCAATGAAGAATTTGATATTCAAGACTTTCGAAGACTTTGAAAGTGAAGAAATTGGTGTGACCTTGAAGACTTGGTATTTATTTGAGGAACATGAAGCGTGAAGACTTTTGTTTTCGTAGTTTCATTTTCTCTTTCTTGAGTCATAGGAAACACCGCATTGTTAAAGGGGTCGAGGAAATACTAAGGAAAAATTTCCATTTGATGCTCAACTCAAAATCCTACACCTACCAATCCCTTCGAGTGAAGCTTTTGAAATCTCATACAGTTCAGTCAATTTCTTGATGTGAGACAAAGCTCTTACGGTCATTTGAGGAATTTGTTCGGCGAGAGTTAGGAATTCGCCAGTCTGAATTGCCTACACGATGAGGAACATGATAGCCCCGAGGAATTTGATATTCAAAATTCCGACCGTTCTTTGTCTTCTTGCGCCACCTGTCCAAAATATCTTATCCACCTAACGGTCATATCATTGAAGGGCATTTATGTCTTATCATGTCGGGCTGCTCCCTAGGCTATAAATAGCCGCCCCCTACAACCACTAGTTGGTTGGCTGCTCCGAGAGAACTTAACACTTGTCATTTGAGAGCAACCCATCCTCTGATGACTTTGAGAGAAAATCATCAAGTGAGGAAAAACCCAAAGTGAGGAAAAACCCAAAAACCAAACCCCTACAAACCCAAGTGATTGAGCATCATTGAAGAAATTGATCCGCGTGGATCCGGCGCTTTTACCTTTGAAGACTGTGCTTCTTCCAGACGGTTAGGCGTCACGGTCTAGAGCATCAAGAGGAATTGTGGATTGCGGGTGACCAAGTATGTGAAGGTTTGGAAGTCGCTCAAGACTTACCACGAGTGATTGGACGAGGTCTGCGTGACCTTAGTTCAAGGAGAATCGGTGAGGACTTGGTGTCTGAGCTGCGTGCTCGATGATTGGGTGTCCGGACTGCGTGTCCTCGAGTTTAAATACTCACCGCTCCAACCAGACGTATAACCGAGACAGCAGTTGGAACTGGTCTACCAAATCATTGTCTTCACCAACCTAATCGGTTCTATTTCCTCAACCCTTTCATTTCCTCATTACTGTGTTGAGTGTTTGTCATATCTGTGTTTGAAGACTTTGACTGAAGACTTTCTCAATTTCCTCAGTTCAATTTCTTCAGTCTGTTTGTCTTCATCTTGTGTTATCCTGTGACTACGCTTTCTGTACTCTGTGATTGTCTTCATTTCATCATGATGACTATGCATGTAATCTGCTATGCTTACTTCTGAGTACTTATTCCGCTGCATGTATTTCTTCGCTAAGGAATTTCCTCACCAGAAAATTCCTCAGTGAAGAATTTGTAAAATTCTCTAAAAATCGCCTATTCACCCCCCCTCTAGTCGATATAACGCACTTTCATGAATACATGTGGAGGCAACATTATAAGCCCCAATATTTCTCGGTGTCTGATTAAAACTTCATAACCACAAGTATTGCGTGAGTGTTAGCAATAGTAGAAGACTATATGATAGTTGAGTATGTGAAGTTTGCTAAATCAAAGCTCTGACATAGACTCTTCCTGAAAGTAAGATGAATTGCAATTGTTTGAATGACTGAGAATGAAGTTTGCTAGTTTTCAAGAAAGTTTATGGTCTATGCTTTGACATGTGAATTGCTTGTTACTTTACCATGAGAAGTTTTACGAGATGAACTAATGTTATGACATATTATCATGCTAGAAAAGGTGGTTGAAATTATCATTGATCAAACTTGTGCACCTTCTAGCATTCACACTTCATAAATTCTTTCTTTATCATTTACCTACTCGACGACGAGTAGGAATTAAGCTTGGGGATACTGATACGTCTCCAACGTATCTATAATTTATGAAGCATTCATGCTATATTACTATGTGTTTTCAATGATTACGAGCTTTATTATCCACTTTTATATTACTTTTGGGACTAACCTATTAACCGGAGGCCCAGCCCATATTGTTGTTTTATTGCTGTTTCAGTATTTCGAAGGAAAGGAATATCAAACGGAGTCCAAACGGAATGAAACCTTCGGCAGCGTTATTTTTGGGAAGAATATGATCCTGGAGACTTGGAGTTCAAGTGAGAAGATCCTCGAGGACTCCACGAGATAGGAGGGCGCCCCCCCCCTGTTGGGTGTGCCCCCTGTCTCGTGGGCCCCTCGAGCACTTCCCGACCGACTTCTTTTGCCTATATATACCCTCGTACCCTAAAACCATCGAATATCAAGATAGATCGGGAGTTCCGCCGCCGCAAGCCTCTGTAGCCACCAAAAACCTCTCGGGAGCCCGTTCCGGCACCCTGCCGGAGGGGGAACCCCTCATCGGTGGCCATCTTCATCATCTCGGTGCTATCCATGACGAGGAGGGAGTAGTTCACCCTCGGGGCTGAGGGTATGTACCAGTAGCTATGTGTTTGATCTTTCTCTCTCTCTCTCTCGTGTTCTCTCTCGTGCTCCCTCTATGGCACGATCTTGATGTATCCCGAGCTTTGCTATTGTAGTTGGATCTTATGATGTTTCTCCCCCTCTACTCTCTTGTGATGAGCTAAGTTTCCCCTTTGAAGTTATCTTATCGGATTGAGTATTTACTTTGAGAGCACTTGATGTATGTCTTGCCGTGTTTATCTATGGTGACAATGGGATATCACGTGCCACTTGATGTATGTTTTGGTGACCAACTTGGGCGTTCCGCCCATGAACCTATGCATAGGGGTTGGCACACGTTTTCTTGACTCTCCGGTAGAAACTTTGGGGCACTCTTTGAAGTACTTTGTGTTGGTTGGGTGAATCTGAGATTGTGTGATGCATATCGTATAATCATGCCCACGGATACTTGAGGTGACAATGGAGTATCTAGGTGACATTAGGGTTTTTGTTGATTTGTCTATTAAGGTGTTATTCTAGTACGAACTCTTTTATAGATTGATCCGAAAGAATAGCTTTGAGGTGGTTTCGTACCCTACCATAATCTCTACGTTTGTTCTCCGCTATTAGTGGCTTTGGAGTGACTCTTTGTTGCATGTTGAGGGCTTGTTATATGATCTATCTATGTTATTATTGTTGAGAGAACTTGCACTAGTGAAAGTATGAACCCTAGGCCTTGTCTCCTATCATTGCAATACCGTTTATGCTCACTTTTATCATTAGTTACCTTGCTGTTTTTATATTTTCAGATTACAAATACCTATATCTACCATCCATATTGCACTTGTATCACCATCTCTTCGCCGAACTAGTGCACCTATACAATTTACCATTGTATTAGGTGTGTTGGGGACACGAGACTCTTTGTTATTTGGTTGCAGGGTTGTTTGAGAGAGACCATCTTCATCCTCGCCCCACGGATTGATAAACCTTAGGTCATCCACTTGAGGGAAATTTGCTACTGTCCTACAAACCTGTGCACTTGCAGGCCCAACAACGTCTACAAGAAGAAGGTTGTATAGTAGACATCAGCGAGCTGCAGCCTCTCGGCGCTGACATGCCTATCTTGATCCGCGGCGCTGAAGCGCCATGCGCTAAGGGTCTACTCAACCATGGCGATGACGCGCATCACGACGTTGTCCATCGCATTGCCGGGGAGCGCCTCGGCCTCGACATGCCGTGGCGCCTTCTCGTTTTCCTCGTCGACGAGGTTGATGTCGGTGTCAAAACCGGCGGATCTCTGGTAAGGGGTCCCGAACTGTGCGTCTACGGTCGATGGTAACAGGAGACGGGGGACACGATGTTTACCCAGGTTCGGGCCCTCTTGATGGAGGTAATACCCTACTTCCTGCTTGATTGATCTTGATGAATATGAGGATTACAAGAGTTGATCTACCACGAGATCGTAATGGCTAAACCCTAGATGTCTAGCCTGTATGATTGTGATTGCCTCTACGAACTAAACCCTCCGGTTTATATAGACACGGAGGGGCCTAGGGTTGTTCAGAGTTGGTTTACAAAGGAAGGAATCTACATATCCGAATGCCAAGCTTCCCATCCACGCCAAGAAGAGTCCCATTCGGACACGGGAAGAAGTCTTCTGTCTTGTATCTTCACAGCCCATTAGTCCGGCCCATGTTACATAGTCCGGACACCCAAGGACCCCTTAATCCAGGACTCCCTCAGTAGCCCCTGAACCAGGCTTCAATGACGATGTGTCCGGCGCGCAGATTGTCTTCGGCATTGCAAGGCGGGTTCCTCCTCCGAATACTCCAAAACAGCCTTTGAACACAGAAAATGTGCCCGGCTCTGCAAAACAAGTACCACACACACACACACACACTCGCAGAGAGTATAATATTTCACGAGTCCAATCTACTGACAACTTTTGTAGCGTGACATCACGTCGCTGCCCGGTCATTATTTTGAACCGTTTTTAGCTTCCCGCTCCATGTTTCAAGATGCGGTTTTATTGGCATGTCTTCTCAAAGCAGAGATCGTGTCCCCTTATTGCGGGATCCATATCAATACGGGAGTGGGTAATCCAACCGCGCCGTCTGCGCGACCCTTGGGGAATAGGTGAGTATTAAGGCGAATGGGGAGGCACTTGATATTCGCAGCCTTTATAAAGGGATAAGGATTTCACCTTTTCACCCACGCCTTCTTTCTCTCTGCCCATCCATTCTCGAGCTCCAGCGCCCAAGCTTCCATCCTTTCCACCTCAAAAAAGCACTCCAGCCATGTCCAGATCTGGAGCACAAGGCAAGTGGATGGCCTCCTCCGCCAAGGAGAAGGACATCACGAAGCTCCGAGAGGTTGGGTACTTATCCCAGGAAATCGCCCACCAGCTTCCAGCAAAGGGGCAGATCATACCCACCCCGGAGCCCCATAAGAGGGTGGTGTTCATCCCCCACTTCGTCCGCGGGTTCGGATTTCCTCTCCACCCATTCGTTCGCGGACTTATGTTCTACTACGGGCTAGATTTCCATGATCTGGCCCCCAAACCTTTCCTCAACATCTCGGCATTCATTGTCGTGTGCGAGGTCTTCCACAGCATCCCACCCCACTTCGGATTGTGGCTAAAGATCTTCAATGTGAAGCCGAAGGTGGTGGGTGGTCAACAAGCAGAGTGCGGAGGCGCCATGGTGAGCAAGATGCCTAATGTCTCATGGCCCAAAGGTACCTTCATGGAGACCGTCAAAGGGTGGTAGCAGCTGTGGTTCTACGTCACAGAGCCCCGCGACACCACTTGGGCCGCAGCTCCCAAATTCAAATCCGGGGCCCCGATGCGGCTCACCTCCTGTCTAGAGAAGGCCCTGGACTGGGCGTCGTCGGACGAGGTGTCCGTGCTGCAAACGCGCATCAGGAGCATGGTGGACAAGAACATCAAGCTTGTCAATGTGATACAGGTGATGCTCTTTCGCCGGATCCTTCCATGCCAAAGCCGGACTTGCCATTTGTGGGAGTTCGATCTGGCCGAGTGATACGTCTCCAACGTATCTGTAATTTTTGATTGCTCCATGCTATATTATCTACTGTTTTGGACAATATTGGGATTTATTTTACACTTTTATATTACTTTTGGGACTAACCTATTAACCGGAGGCCCAGCCCAGAATTGTTGTTTTTTGCCTATTTCAGAGTTTCGAAGAAACGAAATATCAAACGGAGTCCAAACGGAATGAAACCTTCGGGAACGTGATTTTCTCACCGAACGTGATCCAGGAGACTTGGACCCTAAGTCAAGGAAGCTTCGAGGAGGGCATGAGGTAGGGGGCGCGCCTACCCCCCAGGGCGCGCCCTCCACCCTCGTGGGCCCCATGTTGCTCCATCGACGTACTTCTTCCTCCTATATATACTTACGTACCCCCAAACAATCAGACACGGAGTCAAAAACCTAATTCCACCGCCGCAACCTTCTGTACCCACGAGATCCCATCTTGGGGCCTGTTCCGGAGCTCCGCCGGAGAGGGCATCTACCACGGAGGGCTTCTACATCATCACCATAGCCCCTCCGATGAAGTGTGAGTAGTTTACCTAAGACCTTTGGCTCCATAGTTAGTAGCTAGATGGCTCTTCTCTCTTTTTGGATCTCAATACAATGTTCTCCCCCTCTCTCGTGGAGATCTATTCGATGTAATCTTCTTTTTGCGGTGTGTTTGTTGAGACCGATGAATTGTGGGTTTATGATCAAGATTATCTATGAACAATATTTGAATCTTCTCTGAATTCTTTTATGTATGATTGGTTATCTTTGCAAGTCTCTTCGAATTTTCAGTTTGGTTTGGCCTACTAGATTGGTTTTTCTTGCAATGGGAGAAGTGCTTAGCTTTGGGTTCAATCTTGCGGTGTCCTTTCCCAGTGACAGTAGGGGCAGCAAGGCACATTTTGTATTGTTGCCATCGAGGATAACAGATGGTTTTTTTATCATATTGCATGAATTTATCCCTCTACATCATGTCATCTTGCTTAAGGCGTTACTCTGTTTTCTTGAACTTAATAATCTAGATGCATGCTGGATAGCGGTCGATGAGTGGAGTAATAGTAGTAGATGCAGGCAGGAGTCGGTCTACTTGTCGCGGACGTGATGCCTATATACATGATCATACCTAGATATTCTCATAACTATGCTCAATTCTGTCAATTGCTCAATAGTAATTTGTTCACCCACCGTAGAATACTTATGCTCTTGAGAGAAGCCACTAGTGACCTATGGCCCCCGGGTCTATCTCTATCATATTAATCTTCCATCATTTTATTATTGCCTTTGCTTTTATTTTTACCTTGCATCTTTATCACAAAAATACCAAAAATATTATCTATCATCTCTATCAGATCTCACTCTCGTAAGTGACCGTGAAGGGATTGACAACCCCTAATCGCGATGGTTGCGAGGAGTTATTTTCTTTGTGTAGGTACAGGGACTCGCGCGTAGCCTCCTACTGGATTGATACCTTGGTTCTCAAAAACTGAGGCGGTGCTCAGGAGGTAGCAATAAGAATTTCTGGCGCCGTTGCCGTGGAGGTCTACGCAAAAGTCAACATACCAAGTACACATCACAATCCCTTATCTCCCGCATTACATTATTTGCCATTTGCCTCTCCTTTTCCTCTCCCCCACTTCACCCTTGCCGTTTTATTTGCCCTCTCTTTTTCCGTTCGCCTCTTTCTCGCTTTCTTGTCGTCATGACTAGTCTTATATCCTCTCCGTTGTCTCCCAAGAATGAAGTTCTAAATTTTAAGCAAAGGGAGGGAGAAAATCTAAAAGACGCTAGGTATAGAATTTGCAATGCTCAAAATAGATCTACCAGGAAGCAATCTACTTCAGTTCTTCTCCGCAATTTTTATGTAGGTGCTAATCCTTGGTATAGATATATCCTTGATACCATTACCGGAGGGAATTTCTTGGGTAGCCACACTTTTGATTCTTATAATGGTGTGATAGATTTATTTGGCTCACCACCTCTCTTGGTTAATGGAACTATGTTAACTTTGGAGCATGTAATGCAAAGACTTGAAATTATTGAAAAGAAAGTTGCTAACATTGAGTTAATTGAAAATCTAGATAAAAAGATCCACAATCAAATTACCCAATATGGATCTAAGGTAGGAGTAACTTTGAAAAATATTAAGGAGAAGGAACCCATAGTTAATGAGAGAATAAATCAAGATTCCACTAGAACCGATAAACTTGAGGGTATCATTACCAATTTGGGAACCGCTTTTTCTTCCGTAAATAATACTCCAAGTCCTTCTACTAAATTTGCCAAGCTTATGTATGTTCCTAAGAATAAGGGTGAATCCTCTAGTAAGGAAACTGCGGATCTTAAATCTATAAGTATTCACCCCAATCTTTTTGCTATCATTAAGGAACCATTTGGTACGGATGAATTTTTCAATTTTGTGCCTAAAATTTTGATAATTACTAAAAAGAAAGAAATTCCTAAGGAATATAGATGTCTCATTGAAGAGTTGCCTACCAAAGATGGCAATACCTAGATCTATCCTTGCTTTTATGCCTAGCTAGGGGCGTTAAACGATAGCGCTTGTTGGGAGGCAACCCAATTTTATTTTTAGCTTTTTTTGCTTTTGCTTCTGTTTAGGAATAAATCTTAGATCTAGCCTCTGGTTAGATGTGTTTTTATTTTTTAATTGGTGTTTGTGCCAAGTTAAACCTATAGTATCTTCTTGGATGATAGTTATTTGATCTTGCTGTAATTTCCAGAAACTTTTGGTTCACGAAAACAATTGTTAAAAATCACCAGAACGTGATAAAATAGTGATTCAACTTCTGCTGATCTATAAACAAATTGCCTAGGTCGTCCTATTTTTGCTGAATTTTTGGAGTTCCAGAAGTTCGCGTTAGTTACAAATTACTACAGACTGTTCTGTTTTTGACAGATTCTGTTTTTCGCGTGTTGTTTGCTTATTTTGATGAATCTATGGCTAGTAAAATAGTTTATAAACCATAGATAAGTTGAAATACAGTAGGTTTAACACCAATATAAATAAATAATGAGTTTATTACAGTACCTTGAAGTGTTCTTTTGTTTTCTTCCGCTAACGGAGCTCACGAGATTTCTGTTAAGTTTTGTGTTGTGAAGTTTTCAAGTTTTGGGTGAAATCTTTTGATGGATTATGAAACAAGGAGTGGCAAGAGCCAAAGCTTGGGGATGCCCATGGCACCCCCAAGATAATCTAAGGACACCAAAAAGTCAAAGCTTGGGGATGCCCCGGAAGGCATCCCCTCTTTCGTCTACTTCCATCGGTAACTTTACTTGGAGCTATATTTTTATTCACCACATGATATGTGTTTTGTTTGGAGCATCTTGTATAATTTGAGTCTTTGCTTTTTAGTTTACCACAATCATCCTTGCTGTACACACCTTTTGAGAGAGCCATACATGATTTGGAAATTATTAGAATACTCTTTGTGCTTCACTTATATCATTTGAGTTATATAGTTTTGCTCTAGTACTTCACATATATCTTTTAGAGCACGGTGGTGGATTTGTTTAAAAGAAAATATTGATCTCTCATGCTTCACTTAAGATTATTTTGAGAGTCTTAAATAGCATGGTAATTTTCTTAAATAATCCTAATATGCTAGGTATACAAAAATAGTAAAAACTTTCTTATGAGTGTGTTGAATGCTAAGAGAAGTTTGATGCTTGACGATTGTTTTGAGATATGGAGGTAATAATATTAAAGTCGTGCTAGTTGAGTAGTTGTGAATTTGAGAAATGCTTGTGTTGAAGTTTGCAAGTCCTGTAGCATGCACGTATGGTAAACGTTATGTAACAAATTTGAAACATGAGGTGTTCTTTGATTGTCCTCCTTATGAGTGGCGGTCGGGGACGAGTGATGGTCTTTTCCTACCAATCTATCCCCCTAGGAGCATGCACATAGTGCTTTGGTTTTTGATGGCTTGTAGATTTTTGCAATAAGTATGTGAGTTCTTTATGACTAATGTTGAGTCCATGGATTATACGCACTCTCACCCTTCCATCATTGCTAGCCTCTTCGGTACCGTGCATTGCCCTTTCTCACGTTGAGAGTTGGTGCAAACTTCGCCGGTGCATCCAAACCCCGTGATATGATACGCTCTTTCACACATAAACCTCCTTATATCTTCCTCAAAACAGCCACCATACCTACCTATTATGGCATTTCCATAGCCATTCCGAGATATATTGCCATGCAACTTTCCACCATTCCGTTTATCACGACGCTTTCATTATTGTCATATTGCTAGCATGATCATGTAGTTGACATTGTATTTGTGGCAAAGCCACTGTTCATAATTCTTCCATACATGTCACTCTTGGTTCGTTGCATATCCCGGTACACCGCCGGAGGCATTCATATAGAGTCATACTTTGTTCTAGTATCGAGTTGTAATCATTGAGTTGTAAATAAATAGAAGTGTGATGATCATCATTTAATAGAGCATTGTCCCAAAAAAAAAGAGAAAGGTAAAAAAAAGAAGGCCCCCAAAAAAGGGGCAATGTTACTATCCTTTTTGTCCACACTTGTGCTTCAAAGTAGCACCATGTTCTTCATATAGAGAGTCTCTTGAGTTATGATTTTCATATACTAGTGGGAATTTTTCATTATAGATCTTGGCTTGTATATTCCAACAATGGGCCTCCTCAAGTGCCCTAGGTCTTCGTGAGCAAGCAAGTTGGATGCACAACCACTTAGTTTTCTTTTGTTGAGCTTTCATACATTTATATCTCTAGTGCATCCGTTGCATGGCAATCCCTACTCCTTGCATTAACATCAATCGATGGGCATCTCCATAGCTCATTGATTAGCCTCGTTAATGTGAGACTTTCTCCTTTTTTGTCTTCTCCACATAACCCCCATCCTCATATTCTATTCCACGTGCTATGTCCAGGGCTCGCGCTCATATATTGCATGAAATTTTATAGGTTTGAGATTACTAAAGTATGAAACAATTGCTTGGCTTGTCATCGGGGTTGTGCATGATGAGAGCATTCTTGTGTGCGAAAATGGAGCATGACTAAACTATATGATTTTGTAGGGATGAACTTTCTTTGGCCTTGTTATTTTGAGAAGACATTTTCTTAGTTAGTATGCTTGAAGTATTATTATTTTTATGTCAATACGAACTTTTGTCTTGAATCTTTCGTATCTGAATATTCATATCACAATTAAGAAGAATTACATTGAAATTATGCCAAGTAGCACTCCGCATCAAAAATTCTGTTTTTATCATTTACGTACTCGAGGACGAGCGGGAATTAAGCTTGGGGAAGCCTGAGTTCCGGCCGA
The DNA here is from genome assembly GCA_021605205.1 of Aegilops longissima. Lineage (NCBI taxonomy): Eukaryota > Viridiplantae > Streptophyta > Magnoliopsida > Poales > Poaceae > Aegilops > Aegilops longissima. The sequence continues at coordinate 639,987,316 of CM038678.1, read as the reverse complement.
GTGATACATCTCCAACGTATCTATAATTTTTGATTGCTCCATGCTATATTATCTACTGTTTTGGACGATATTGGGCTTTATTTTCCACTTTTATATCACTTTTGGGACTAACCTATTAACCGGAGGCCCAGCCCAGAATTGCTGTTTTTCGCCTATTTCAGAGTTCGAAGAAACAAAATATCAAACGGAGTCCAAACGGAATGAAACCTTCGGGAACGTGATTTTCTCACCGAACGTGATCCAGGAGACTTGGACCCTAAGTCAAGGAAGCTTCAAGGAGGGCACGAGGTTGTAACATCCCAAATTTTCAAATTGGAATGTTATACATTAGATCATCATGCATTGCATATTTTCTTGCATTTTGCCGATCCTAGAAATTTCACGCAACTCAAGGACCCTCGGAGAGAGTTGGAGATTTCGAAATTTTCATATTTGAGTTTCCTCGAATTATGAAAAAAAAAGAGGATCATTGGATTTTATTTATTTCATCTTCAAATAATTTTCCAATATCAAAATATGAGAGGGAATAATATGACTTTCCCAAACATTAGGAAAACTATGAAGATTTAATAAATAAATCACATTCTGGATTTTTCGGAGTTTATTTGCCTTAGGGAAAAATGCGTGATTTCAAAAATTGCATTTTAGGCCCGGGTAAAAGTTCATTTTGTTCGACTCATTTTTAGGAGTCGGGGAAAATTTACTTTGTAAATTTTGGAGCTCGTTTAGATTTTATTTTATTCTTTTTTTTTTCTTGTGATATATATATAAAAAAACATGGCGCCCGCTTTGGGCCAAGGGCCCAGCTGCCCAACCGCCCCTCCCAGCCACAGCAGCCTCCGCCGCCCGGCCGAGACCGAGGAGGACTCCTCCTCCTCCTCCCTTGCTTGCCCCCTCCCCAAGCCACCTCTACCCCCTTTAAATAACCAAGCCCCCTCTTCTCCCCACAAACCCCTCTCCTCTCCCCAACCGCAGCCACCGCTGCCGCCACTTGCCCCCGCCGCCGCCGCCGTCGCCCTAGCCGCCGCCCCGCCGGAGCCCCGCCTCGTCGAGGTAGCCGCGCCGCGCCACCCTCCCCTCGGTTCGGTTTTTTATATAAAAACCGTTCCGGTTTTCTTTTTCCGTTGTTCGGTTTTATTTTCGAAACCCTAGATCGGTTTTATTTCCGGTTTTCTTTCTGTTGTTCGGTTTTTTTTCAAAACCCTAGATCGGTTTTATTTCAGGTTTTGTTTAGCGAGCGTTCGCCGGACCGTTCGTCTTAACGAACGAGATCACCGGTTATTCCCGGTTAACGAACGTCCGTTCGTTTAACAGTTCGTCGTTTTTTTCTTTTAATCGGATTTATTCCGCTATTCTTTCTGATCACGATTTCAGATTCGATCTTCGTTCTAGTTTATCTTCTCGCTCGTTTATCGGAATCAGGTGATTCAAGCGCCTGGAGTTTCGTTCGAAACCGCCGTTCCGACAAATCAACTTAAACAAAGTTTTTCTACTGTAAAATTTGACCTAGTTTCAACTTGCTAGAACCGAGCTGTTTCTTTCGCCGGTTGTTTTCCGTTGTTTTGTTCGATTCGTTTTCTTTTGCAACCGGGGTTCTTAAGTTGAACTTTCTGGTTAGATCTTTTATTCGAGATTTACCCGTGCATTAGATGAGTACTTATTGAATGCTTGTTGTTTGTCTGCGATAGATCACCCGAGTGCGCCGCTTGTTACTTGAATCTCTAGGTTTCATGGATCATCGACAAGGCAAGTAACACTTGATCATACCTTTTCTACCACCCGTTTTTATGCATTAGATCAATCCTCAAACACTTGCATGATTAGGATCTAATTAAATTGTGGGATGGGAAGTAGATTGAGGTAGTACCTATTACCTGTTTTACTTATGAACCTTTGGGAGTTACTTCTCGTTTGCTTATTATGCCATGCTATGCTAGTAGACGTGGATTGGGTGAGTGATATCCATGACAGATGTGAGATTGTTAAATTAATGGTTTATCTAAGGTGGCAACTTAAACACACATCTGGGTGGATTGAGGCACCTGGTTTCCATCAGGACTTGCCTGTTTTTCTTCGGACCGCCACCCAGGCTCAAAGGGATCATGAGATTATTCAAACTAGTAACTTCCGTGTGCAGCCACAAGCCATTATGGGCTCTGGCATAGTTGACTAAGTCGTGCGAACTCTTATAGTGGTGGACTAGCAGATGTAGGGGATGTAGGTGTACCGGTCTACCCATCGTAAGGTGCTAGCGCTTCTGAAAGACTATGTCTCGGTCATCCGTTTCTCAAACACCCTGCAGTACGAGAAACCAAACGGAGGCGATCGAGTCTTGTGGGGAAAAGTGCGCAAACCTCTGCAGAGTGTATAAACTAATCATGATTAGCCGTGTCCCCGGTTATGGACATCTTGAGTATCTAGTACTTGAATATCATGTGAATCTCACCATGTTACTTAATATAATTTGTTTGGGTTTTAATGAGTACTTTTAATTGGGATTGAGGATGTTGTCAACCATTCTCAATGTTTAACAACCACCATGATAGTTAAATAAATGTATTCCTTTGCAGTAGGGAAAAACTGGCTTTATGCAAAACGGTAACCGTAGAGCTTTTTCCACCAGCCACATATGCATGTAGTACAGGCTTATCCTTCATTATTCTCTATGTGTTACATTGCCAGCATATTCCATGTGCTGACCCGTTTCCGGGCTGCAACTTTCATGTTGCGACTTTTTTCGAACGACAGTAAGGTGCTTTAGGTCGTGGTTCTATACTCGATGATGCCGCTGGAGTTGATGGACTCACTTATCTTCCAAGTCTTCCGCTGTTATCGTTATTAGATGGCCTTAAGCCATTTTATTGTAATAAGTCCTCTTTTGGACAACGTTGTAATAAGTGTGTGATTGCTACTCTGTTATAAATCCTTCAAATCTTGTGTGGTGTCGGCATTCTTGATCCGGGGATGACACACGAGCACGAGACTTGATCCATTCAGGTCGGGTCGCTCTGAGAGATGGTATCGAGCACTGTTGACCGTGAGGACACGACCACTAAGCTAAAGCCATAGATCACTACTCTCTTCACATTTTCTAACTCCTCATCTTTTCTACTCTTTTAGGATGACGGACGCCAAGATCAAGTCGCCCAACCAGATGAAGGCACACCTTTTGGATTTCACTTGAAGGAAGTCACCAAGTACCGAACATTGGACTACCAAGCTTCACGGGACTTTCAACGCCACTCTGCTCAAGAGGAGCTGGAAGATTCAAGCTCACGTTAAGGAAGGACATTCGCCCTATCACCAAGCCTATAGATAGTGTTTTCGATTGCACCAACCCGAGTCAGGGAAAGAGCATGGCAGCTCATATCACCATGGGACGCATTGGAGAAGTTTGCCAAGAAGACCTCAAGGACACCATCTACCAGATTTGCGGACGCCGAGATGAACAATGGGAGATAGTCAGCACCAAGAAGGATAGATCCATTGCAGCTTTCATCCAGGAGTTAAACCAGCACATTCGACGCCAGGAGAACCAGATGTGCAATGATATGATCGAATTGAAGGATGCAATGGGAAGGATCATCGAACTTGAAGAAGAGCTAAAGTCTACACGTAAGGACTACATGGACGAGATCGTAGCTGTAGTAAGGCACAATAACGATCTTAAGAATGAGATTGAAGAACTCAAGAAGAAATTAGCGCTCAAGAATGAAGACAAGTACGTCGACTGTCCAAGCAACTACATCATCATCGACGACACCGATTCGGATCCAAGTGAACCCGACTTTGAAGACGAAGCTGGAGCAGACATCATGGAGTCTTCCACCGGTTCAAATTAATAGATGACCCCCACATATTAGTAGTATTCCCTCCATGTAAACATTATAGTTCAAACACTTTTGCGATAGTTAGACCGTTGTAAGCCCTTTGTTTGAAATGAATGAAGTCATTTTGTGTGCATTTGGGTAGTGTTTTCTCCTTAGACCTCATTCTATTCTTAATTTCTCGTCTTTTCTAAACCCTTCAGATGCCTCCGAGACGCGACCCCGGGTTTGTTTTCCCGCCAGAGATCACCCAATTGATTCAGCAGCAGAATACCTTGATTCAAACATTGGTACAGAACCAAGGCAACAACAACAACAACAACAACAACCCACTGCCACCACCACCTGTTGACCATTTGACCCATTTCTTAAGGCTGAATCCGCCGGTGTATTCCAGTAGCACCGAGCCGATTGTAGCAGATGATTGGCTCCGTAAGATAGGGAGGGAGTTGACCACTGCAGGATGTACAGATGGAGAAAAGGTGAAGTTTGCTGCACATCATCTTGAAGGACCCGCAACAGCATGGTGGGAGAATTTTACAGCCACTTACCCCTGTGAGACTTTGTCACATGGGATCAGTTTTGACAAGCTTTCCGACTACCCATGTCTCGGCAGGAGCTATGGCCATGAAGAAGCGTGAGTTTCGCAATTTACGCCAAGGAGGAAGGACTGTTGGCGGTATGTGGATGATTTTAGTAAGTTAGCACGTTATGCCCGGATAGCGTTGCTACGGATGCAACTAAGCGGGAGAAGTTTCTGGAAGGACTGAATGATGAGTTAAGCATGCAGTTGATGGTAGCAAGTTTCAACAACTACCAGGAGTTGGTAGACCCTGCCCTCATGATTGAAGGAAAGCAGCAGGCAAATTGAGAATCGCAAGAGGAAGTATGGGCAGGGAAGTATAACTCGAGAGCCAGCAGAAACCCGTTATACCCCTAAACAGGGAGTTCAGTTTCAGCATACCCATGGAGGAGGTAGTTCGCACAACCATAATGGCCACAAAAATGGTAATGGGAATGGAGGAAGCAACGGCCAGAACCGGACCACACCATCAACCCCAACCAAGAAAGACCTGAGCCATGTCACCTGTTACAAGTGTTCCAAGACCGGACATTATGCAAATGAATGTCCCGAAGGCCAAGGTGGAAATGGAAGCTCTGGAAAGAAGCCAAACCCTTTCAACAAGGGACAGGTGAACCACATTGATGTGGAGGAGGTTGAAGATCAGCCCGATGCAGTAATCGGTAAGTTTTTGGTTAAGTCATTTACTGCACTAGTACTTTTCGATACCGGTGCAACGCATTCATACATATCAAGGGGATTTGTAGAAAAGTATAGCCTGCCTACTCAGATTCTTAAAACCCCTATGCTAGTAAGCTCACCAGGAGCGGAGCATATGGCCAGACAAGGATGTTTCCAAGTGCCATTAAGTATAGGGAGGCATGTGTTCCAGACAGATTTGATCATTTTGGAATCCCAAGGATTGGATGTGATTCTCGGTATGGATTGGCTGTCGATGTATGGGGGAAACATCGATTGCGCAAGTAAGACGATTTTGCTCACAACACCAGAAGGAAGAAGGATTAGGTATGTATCGCGACATGGACCAAATAGGAATCAAGTAAATTCCTTATCGGGAGTTGTCTTTGGAAGAGGTGCGGTGGTGAAGGATTACCGATGTATTTCACGAGGAATTGCTAGGAATGCCACGGATAGAGACATTGAGTTTTTGATTGAGCTTTTGCCAGGTACAGGCCCAATATCGAAGCGATCATACAGGATGCCCGCACAGGATTTGGCGGAAATCAAGAAGCAGATTAAGGAGCTATTGGATAAAGGTTATATACGCCCAAGTTCTTCGCCTTGGGGATCACCCGTACTATTAGTAGAGAAGAAGGACGGATCATTAAGGATGGTTGTTGACTATCGTGGTTTAAATGAAGTAACAATCAAGAACAAGTACCCACTACCAATGATAAATGATCTGTTTGATCGTTTGCAAGGAGCTAAAGTGTTTTCCAAGATCGATTTGCGATCAGGGTACCATCAGTTGAAGATTCGAGAGCAGGACATACCTAAGACAGCATTTACCACGAGATATGGACTGTATGAATATACCGTTATGTCATTTGGACTGACTAACGCGCTTGCCTATTTCATGAACCTGATGAACAAAGTGTTTATGGAGTTTTGGATAAGTTCGTCGTGGTGTTCATAGATGATATTTTGGTTTTCTCGAGAATGAAGAGGAACATAAGAAACATTTGCGATTGGTTTTGGAGAAACTAAGGAACATCGGTTATATGCCAAGTTCAGCAAATGTGAGTTTTGGCTAAAGGAAGTTGGATTTCTTGGACATGTTATATCCGGAGAAGGGATAGCAGTTGACCCCACGAAGGTTGAGACCGTAACAAATGGGAAGCACCAACGACAGTTGAGAGATCCGAGTTTCCTTGGACTCGCAGGATACTACCGAAGATTCATTGAAAATTTCTCAAGGATTGCAAAGCCTATGACGGAATTGCTGAAAAAGGATACCAAGTTCATATGGACTGAGGATTGTGAGGCAAGTTTTCAGGAGTTGAAGAAAAGATTGGTTACCTCACCAGTGTTAATTTTGCCCGATCAGACCAAGGATTATGAGGTGTATTGCGACGCTTCACGTCGAGGACTTGGAGCGGTGCTTATGCAGGAAGGAAGAGTTGTTTCGTATGCTTCACGACAGCTTAAGCCTCATGAACTGAATTATGCCACACATGATTTGGAGTTAGCAGCTGTTGTGCATGCATTAAGGACATGGAGACATTTTCTCATTGGAAATCATTGTGAGGTGTACACGGATCACAAGAGTTTGAAGTACATCTTCACGCAGAAGGAATTAAATCTCAGACAGAGGAGATGGTTGGAGCTTATTAAGGATTATGATATGAGATTACATTATCACCCCGGGAAGGCTAACGTTGTAGCAGACGCATTGAGCCGTAAGAGCCACGTCAACACACTAATGATGGGAGGGATACCCAAGGAGTTAGCCGAGGACCTTCGAGAGCTATGTTTGGAAATAGTTCCGAGAGGCTATGTAGCAGCATTGGAGATTCAATCTACATTGATGGACAAAATCAGAGAAGCTCAAAAGGCAGATAAGGAAGTTGCCTCTATAAAGGAGAAAATGAGCGAAGGAAAAGCAAAGGATTTCGTGAAGATGAGCACGATACCCTATGGTTTGAGGACCGTGTTTATGTGCGAATGACCGGAGATCGGGAAGTTAATTTTGCAAGAGGCACATGATTAGCCCTACTCGATTCACCCGGAAATACCAAGATGTATTTAGATTTGAAGGAAACATTACGGTGGACGGAATGAAGAAGGATATTGCGAGTATGTAGCAGTTTGTGATGTATGTCAAAGGGTGAAGGCGAGAACATCGAAGCCAGCAGGATTGTTGCAACCATTGCCGATACCGAATGGAAGTGGGATAAACTAGGCATGGATTTCATCACAGGTTTGCCAAAGACTCATTCAGGCTATGACTCGATTTGTGTTATAGTCGACCGCTTGCGAAGGTAGCTCATTTCATTCAATCAAGACTACCTATAGCAGTGCTAAGTTGGCAAAGATATACATGACCAGAATTGTGTGTTTACACGGAGTTCGAGGAGTATCGTATCGGATAGAGGAACCCAATTTACCTCAAAGTTTTGGAATCGGTTACACGAAACATTGGGAACCAGGCTGGAATTGAGACGGCTTTCCACCCACAGACCGATGGATGTGAGAGAGTCAATCAGATTTTGGAGGATATCTTTGAGAGCTTGTGCACTAGATTATGGATCTAGTTGGGATGATAACTTGCCGTATGCAGAGTTTTCTTATAACAACAGTTACCAAACCAGCTTGAAGATGGCACCTTCGAGGCTTTATGCGGAAGGAGGTGCAGGACACCGTTATCATGGGGCGAAGTTGGAGACCGTCGGTTGTTTGGACCAGATTTGAATAAGGAGTGCGAGCGAAGGTTAAGTTGATTCGCGATAGGCTCAAGGTAGCCCGATCCGCAGACGAGAAAAGCTATGCGGATTCAAAATGCAAGGCGATAGAATATGAAGTTGGAGACAGAGTTTATCTCAGAGTATCCCCACTTCGAGGAGTTAAGCCTTTTGGAGTTAAAGGAAAATTAGCACCACGTTTCGTTGGACCGTATAGGATCTTGCAACGCATGGGAGAAGTTGCTTATAAACTGAAATTGCCAGAGGGACTGTCAGGAGTTCATGATGTATTCCATGTTTCTCAGCTGAAGAAATGTCACTCCGAGATGGCAGAGGTACCGCTAAGAGATACAGTGCCACTTGAAGCAATTCAGTTGAAGGATGATTTGACATATGAGGAGAAACCAGTCAAGATTCTAGATTATGCCAACAGAGTTACTCGCAGCAAGGTTATCAAGTTTTGCAAGGTTCAGTGGAGCCACCACACTGAGGATGAAGCCACCTGGGAAAGAGAAGAAGATTTGCTCAAGCACCACCCTAACCTATTTTCTAGCCAACCCGAATCTCGAGGGCGAGATTCATCTTAAGGGGGGTAGGTTTGTAACATCCCAAATTTTCAAATTGGAATGTTATACATTAGATCATCATGCATTGCATATTTTCTTGCATTTTGCCGATCCTAGAAATTTCACGCAACTCAAGGACCCTCGGAGAGAGTTGGAGATTTCGAAATTTCCATATTTGAGTTTCCTCGAATTATGAAAAAAAAGAGGATCATTGGATTTTATTTATTTCATCTTCAAATAATTTTCCAATATCAAAATATGAGAGGGAATAATATGACTTTCCCAAACATTAGGAAAACTATGAAGATTTAATAAATAAATCAAATTCTGGATTTTTCGGAGTTTATTTACCTTAGGGAAAAATGCGTGATTTCAAAAATTGCATTTTAGGCCCCGGGTAAAAGTTCATTTTGTTCGACTCATTTATAGGAGTCGGGGAAAATTTACTTTGTAAATTTTGGAGCTCGTTTAGATTTTATTTTATTCGTTTTTTTTCTGCGCGCGATATATTAAAAAAGCATGGCGCCCCTTTGGGCCAAGGGCCCACTGGCCAACCGCCCCTCCCAGCACAAGCGCGCACCGCCTTGGCCGAGACCGAGGAGGACTCCTCCTCCTCCTCCCTTGCTTGCCCCTCCCCAAGCCACCTCTCCCCCTTTAAATACCCAAGCCCCCCTCTTCTCCCCACAAACCCCTCTCCTCTCCCCAACCAAGCAGCCACCGCCCGCCACTAAGCGCCCGCGCCGCCGCCGCCGTCGCCCTAGCCGCCCCTTGAGCCCGCCTCGTCGAGGTAGTAGCAGCGCGCGCCCCCTCCCTCGGTTCGGTTTTTTTTATAAAAACCGTTCCGGTTTTCTTTTTCCGTTGTTCGGTTTTATTTTTGAAACCCTAGATCGGTTTTATTTCTGGTTTTCTTTCTGTTGTTCGGTATTTTTTTCAAAACCCTAGATCGGTTTTATTTCAGGTTTTGTTTAGCGAGCGTTCGCCGGACCGTTCGTCTTAACGAACGAGATCACCGGTTATTCCCGGTTAATGAACGTCCGTTCGTTTAACCGTTTGTCGTTTTTTTTCTTTTAATCGGATTTATTCCGCTATTCTTTCTGATCACGATTTCAGATTCGATCTTCGTTCTAGTTTATCTTCTTGCTCGTTTATCGGAATCAGGTGATTCAAGCGCCTGGAGTTTCGTTTCGAAACCGCCGTTCCGACAAATCAACTTAAACAAAGTTTTGCTACTGTAAAATTTGTCCTAGTTTCAACTTGCTAGAACCGAGCTGTTTTCTTTCGCCGGTTGTTTTCCGTTGTTTTGTTCGATTCATTTTCTTTTGCAACCGGGGTTCTTAAGTTGAACTTTCTGGTTAGATCTTTTATTCGAGATTTACCCGTGCATTAGATGAGTACTTATTGAATGCTTGTTGTTTGTATGCGATAGATCACCCGGAGTGCGCCGCTTGTTACTTCGAATCTCTAGGTTTCGCGGATCATCAGCAAGGCAAGTAACACTTGATCATACCTTTTCTACCACCCATTTTTTATGCATTAGATCAATCCTCAAACACTTGCATGATTAGGATCTAATTAAATTGTGGGATGGGAAGTAGATTGAGGTAGTACCTATTACCTGTTTTACTTATGAAACCTTTGGGAGTTACTTCTACGTTTGCTTATTATGCCATGCTATGCTAGTAGACGTGGATTGGGTGAGTGATATCCATGACAGATGTGAGATTGTTAAATTAATGGTTTATCTAAGGTGGCAACTTAAACACACATCTGGGTGGACTGAGGCACCTGGTTTCCATCAGGACTTGCCTGTTTTTCTTCGGACCGCCACCCAGGCTCAAAGGGATCATGAGATTATTCAAACTAGTAACTTCCGTGTGCAGCCACAAGCCATTATGGGCTCTGGCATAGTTGACTAAGTCGTGCGAACTCTTATAGTGGTGGACTAGCAGATGTAGGGGATGTAGGTGTACCGGTCTACCAATTGTAAGGTGCTAGCGCTTCTGAAAGACTATGTCTCGGTCATCCGTTTCTCAAACACCCTGCAGTACGAGAAACCAAACGGAGGCGAGTCTTGTGGGTAAAAGTGCGCAAACCTCTGCAGAGTGTATAAACTAATCATGATTAGCCGTGTCCCCGGTTATGGACATCTTGAGTATCTAGTACTTGAATATCATGTGAATCTCATCATGTTACTTAATATAATTTGTTTGGGTTTTAATGAGTACTTTTAATTGGAATTGAGGATGCTGTCAACCATTCTCAATGTTTAACAACCACCATGATAGTTAAATAAATTTATTCCTTTGCAGTAGGGAAAAACTGGCTTTATGCAAAACGGTAACCGTAGAGCTTTTTCCACCAGCCACATATGCATGTAGTACAGGCTTATCCTTCATTATTCTCTATGTGTTACATTGCCAGCATATTCCATGCGCTGGCCCGTTTCCGGGCTGCAACTTTCATGTTGCAGACTTTTCAGACGACGAGTAAGGTGCTTTAGGTCGTGGTTCTATACTCAGTGATGCCGCTGGAGTTGATGGACTCACTTATCTTCCAAGTCTTCCGCTGTTATCGTTATTAGATGGCCTTAAGCCATTTTCATTGTAATAAGTCCTCTTTTGGACAACGTTGTAATAAGTGTGTGATTTCTACTCTGTTATAAATCCTTGAAATCTTGTGTGGTGTCGGCATTCTTGATCCAGGATGACACGAGCACGAGACTTGATCCATTCGAGTCGGGTCGCTCTGAGAGGTAGGGCGCGCCTACCCCCTCCGGTAGCGCCATCCACCCTCGTGGGCCCCACGTTGCTCCACCGACGTACTTCTTCCTCCTATATATACCTCACGCACCCCAAGCGATCGAATCACGGAGCCAAAGCCTTATTCCACCGCAACCTTCTATACCCACGAGATCCCATCTTGGGACCTGTTAGGAGCTCATGGAGAGGGCATCCACCACGGAGGGCTTCTACATCATCACCATAGCCCCTCCGATGAAGTGTGAGTAGTTTACCTCAGACCTTGGGTCCATAGTTAGTAGCCGGATGGCTTCTTCTCTATTTTCGGATCTCAATACAATGTTCTCCCCCTCTCGTGGAGATCTATTCGATGTAATCTTCTTTTTGCGGTGTGTTTGTTGAGACCGACGAATTGTGGGTTTATGATCAAGATTATCTATGAACAATATTTGAATCTTCTCTGAATTGTTTTATGTATGATTGGTTATCTTTGCAAGTCTCTTCGAATTATCAGTTTGGTTTGGCCTACTAGATTGTTTTTCTTGCAATGGGAGAAATGCTTAGCTTTGGGTTCAATCTTACGGTGTCCTTTCCCAGTGACAGTAGGGGCAGCAAGGCACGTATTGTATTGTTGCCATCGAGGATAACAAGATGGTTTTTTTTATCATATTGCATGAATTTATCCCTCTACATCATGTCATCTTGCTTAAGGCGTTACTCTATTTTCTTGAAATTAATACTCTAGATGCATGCTAGATAGCGGTCGATGAGTGGAGTAATAGTAGTAGATGCAGGCAGGAGTCGGTCTACTTGTCTCGGACGTGATGCCTATATACATGGTCATACCTAGATATTCTCATAACTATGCTCAATTCTGTCAATTGCTCAACAGTAATTTGTTCACCCACCGTAGAATACTTATGCTCTTGAGAGAAGCCACTAGTGAAACCTATGGCCCCCGGGTCTATCTCTATCATATTAATCTTCCATCACTTTATTATTGCCTTTGCTTTTTTACTTTGCTTTTATTTTTACCTTGCATCTTTATCACAAAAATACCAAAAATATAGCTCATTGAGCTAATGCTATTCCAAGACAAATATTTCAGGAAAGCTCAATGAATGGCATGGCATGGATGATGAAAGTGGATCCCTCAAAATATTAAGGACAAAGGATTGGCTCAAGCTCAAAAGCTCAAGACTCTACATTTTACATTTTAGTGATCCAAGATCACATTGAGTCTATAGGAAAAGCCAATACTATCAAGGAGGGATGAGGTGTTGCTTAATGAGCCTCTTGCTTCAAGTGCTTAGTGATATGCTCCAAAAACCCTCAACTACTTTCTCACATCCACATATGACCTAAACCCAAAGTCAAAATCGGTCCTACCGATTCTTTCTATCCGGCGCCACCGAGTTCGAATGTCATAGCCACTGCCACAAACCCTAGGCAAATTGGTCTCACCGATAGGGATCTCGGTCTCACCGAGATGGGATTGTAATCTCTCTGTTTCCCTTCGTAACGTTTCGGTCTAACCGAAGTGAGCGATCGGTCCCACCGAGATTGCAATGTAAACTCTCTGTTTCCCTTTCGTAACATTTCGGTCTCACTGAAAAGAGCGAATCGGTCCCACCGAGTTTACCTGACCAACTCTCTGGTTAGCTAATTACCAAAATTGGTGTCACCGAGTTTGTGTAATCGGTCTCACCGAGATTATGTTATGCCCTAACCCTAACCATGTCGGTCCTACCGAGTTGCATGTCGGTCCCACCGAAATCACTAACGGTCACTAGGTTTACTAAATCGGTCCGACCGAGTTTGTTGATTCGGTCCTACCGAGTTTGGTAAATTGTGTGTAACGGTTAGATTTTGTGTGGAGGCTATATATACCCCTCCACCTCCTCTTCATTCGTGGAGAGAGCCATCAGAACAAACCTACACTTCCAACTTACCAGTTCTGAGAGAGAACCACCTACTCACTAGCCTTCCCCAAGTTGCTTTCCACTCAAATCTTCTTTTCACCAGATCCAAATCCTATGAGAGAGAGTTGAGTGTTGGGAGACTATCATTTGAAGCACAAGAGCAAGGAGTTCATCATCAACACACCATTTGTTACTTCTTGGAGAGTGATGTCTCCTAGATTGGCTAGGTGTCACTTGGGAGCCTCCGACAAGATTGTCGAGTTGAACCAAGGAGTTTGTAAGGGCAAGGAGATCGCCTACTTCGTGAAGATCTACCGCCAGTGAGGCAAGTCCTTCATGGGCGACGGCCATGGTGGGATAGACAAGGTTGCTTCTTCGTGGACCCTTCGTGGGTGGAGCCCTCCGTGGACTCGCGCAACTGTTCCCCTTCGTGGGTTGATGTCTCCATCAACGTGGATGTACGATAGCACCACCTATCGGAACCACGACAAAAACATCCGTGTCTCCAATTGTGTTTGAATTCTCCAAACCCTTCCCTTTACATTCTTGCAAGTTGCATGCTTTAAATTCCTCTGCTCATATACTCTTTGCATGCTTGCTTGAATTGTGTGAAGATTGCTTGACTTGTGCGAAGATAGCTAAAATCTGCCAAAGTTTAAAATTGGGAAAAGGTTAAGTTTTTAATTGGTCAAGTAGTCTAATCACCCCCCCCCCTCTAGACATACTTCAAGGTCCTACAAGTGGTATCAGAGCTTTGGTCTCCATTTGTTTTGATTTCCATAGCTTTTGGTGGTCATAGCCTTGGTTTCACAACCTAGGAGAGTATGGTGTCTAGCGAGGGAAATTGTCACCGTATAAGTCCTTACTTTGATGGCACTAATTTTGCTAGTTGGAAGCATAAGATGAAAATGCATATTCTCAGACATAACCCCGCCGTTTGGGCTATTGTGTGTATTGGCTTGCAAGGTGAATTCTTTGATGGGAGAGAACCGAACCGTGAAGCTAGTGCGGATGAATTGAAGATGCTGCAATACAACGCTCAAGCTTGTGATATCCTCTTCAATGGATTGTGCACCGAAGAATTCAGCAAAATCAGCCATCTTGAGAATGCAAAGGAAATTTGGGATACTTTGATTGATATGCATGAAGGTACCGACTCCGTCAAGGAATCCAAGTTGGATGTGCTCCAAAGTCAGCTTGACAAGTTCAAAATGAAGGATGGTGAAGGTGTCGCTGAAATGTACTATAGGCTTGCTCTTATCACAAATGAGATTGCCGGCTTAGGAAGTGAAGAGATGACCGACAGATTCATCATCAAGAAGATCCTAAGAGCATTGGATGGAAAATATGATACCGTGTGCACATTGATCCAAATGATGCCAAATTACAAAGATCTCAAGCCAACGGAAGTCATTGGAAGAATTGTTGCTCATGAGATGTCACTCAAGGATAAAGAGGAACTTCACAACAAGTCAAGTGGTGCTTACAAAGCCTCATATGAAGCTCCTACATCATCAAGTGATAAACAAACCTTCAATGAAGAATTGAGCTTAATGGTGAAGAACTTCAACAAATTCTACAAGAGTAGAAGCAAAGAAAGAAGCTCTAAGTCAAGGTCCTACAATGACAAAAGATCTTCTAGTAGAGAGCGCAATTGCTACAATTGTGGGAGACCCAGACACTATTCCAATGAGTGTCGGCACCCTACAAAAGAAGAGAAGATTCTCCCAAGAGAAGAAGTAGAAGAGAAGAATCACCACCAAGAGAGAGAAGGAGTAGAGATGATCGTTATGAGCGAAGACCCTCACGGAGAAGCAAGGATTAGGAAAGTAAGGACAAGTCATCAAAGAGCTACACAAAGCGAAGACATCAAGCTCATGTTGGTGAATGGGTATCCGCTCCGACTCCGACAATCACTCGAGAGAAGCTATCACTCCGACTCGAATATACTCAAGATGAAGGTGTTGCGGTCTAGCACTTGTGTCAACCAACTCCTCGACATATTTGATTCACCAAATGAAGGAATTGGAAGATGATTCATGGCCAAAGGTCCTAAGGTAACACACCCAGTATGTTGATTTTAATAGTGATGAAGATGACTTGTTAGGTGATGATGATTTACTTATTGACAACTCTAGTGATGAATACTATGATGAAACATCAATTAATCATGCTAATCAAGATAAAGCGAATGACAATGATAAGGAGAAGATTGAGCTTCGACTAAAGAACTAAACACTCTTAAGTTAGCTCATGAAACTATCTTCGAAGATCATCGAGAACTTTTAAGGGCTCATGAGAAGTTACGCTTTGAAAAGCTCAATCTTGAGCAAGAGCATGAGTTCTTAAAGGCAATCAATGATGATCTCCGTAAGAAAAGTTCTTCTTACATTGCCAAGCGTTTACTCTTATCTACTTACATGCCTCAAGTCAAGTCTAGTAACAAGAACAAGAAAGATTCTTCCTCTAGTAGTAACAATAATAATGCTAAATCCAATATTGTTGCTTCTAGTAGTTCTCTTGATTCCACTAATGATTCTCTTAGCCAAGTTACACTTGAGCAATAAAATAGCTTATTGAAGGGAATTATAGAAAGGTGTTTACAAAAGCCTTGCGGGAGTAAGCAATTCGAGGAAATTATGCGCAAGCAAGGAAGGCACGGAAGAATCAAGGTGTTGGTTTTGAACGAAAGTTCAATGCCAATGGAGTTGAGTGGGAAGAAGATCAATACCCCAAGACGAAGTTTGTTCCTCAACAAGTGAAGTATGATCCTACTTCCTTTAAGGGAACACAAGTACAAGATGATCTTCCACGACAAGACCACAAGAACAAAGGCAAGGACAAGCTTCAAGAGGAGATTGATGCATTTGAAGAAGCACCTAAGGCCTTGGTTAAGTGGGTTCCCAAGACTACGTCAAGTTCTACTTCATCAAGTACAACTACAACTCGAAGGATTCCCATCAAGATGACGTTGATCCGGAAGAAGAAGAACTAGAGTGTTCTTGAGGGTGACTCCGCCAACATTTTCACTCATATCATTATGGCAAGGACAAGTGCAATCAACTTCCGTATCTTGCACTAGTTCAAGGAGTCACAAACCCTCATGTTGGTAAGGCAAGGGACAAGGTAACCTAATGTTTTCATGGTCATCATCTTGTGTGTGCATCACTCTATGTCTATGGATATTCTTGTTTGTTCCTTGTGGGACTAACCCATGTAGGTATTGAAAGTGCAACTCACTCCAAAGGATTGCTCCAAATGATCTACATCAACATTGAGCATCCACATCTTCAACACCTACATGAAGTCATCATCGACAAAACCCAAGGTTAGTTCATCCCTCTAAGGGGGGATCTCACATCTAGGGGGAGCTTAACTCTAAGAATTGAGTCAAAGAAACTCTAATGATGTGAACACATCAATGCATTATGTAAAAGTGGTAACCCCACTTGAGCTTAAACGATGAGTATGACCTATGATCAAATGTTCTCATTTGACTCCTAAGTCAATATACTCATATATAGATGACCTAGTCATCGCCAATTGTTTGATAGATGCTAGAATTGGGTGTGCATGCTTTGCCACATATTTCATTTGTCATTTTATTGTGTGAGCATGTTGGTTGCATATTTTACTCATTCGAGGACATCCACTTGTTGCTTTGATTGATTGGTTTCTTTTTCTTTGGCCAAGTGGATGGACAAGAATGCCTAAGAACCTTCTCTAGATATCTATGCTTTTCTCGTCTCAAGCTCTATTCATGCTACATCACAAAATTTGATCAAGTTAGATTCGAACCACTCTGTGTGAGGAGCACTCAGAGTCCCCGATTCGTCATAGACTTAAACTTCCAAAACTTCTTTGTGCTTTTCGGTCTGACCGATTCCTCCATTTCGGTCATACCGAGATCACTAAGTCGATCTAGGTTTTCAATCTCGGTGCAACCGATTTGAACTTCGGTCACACCGAGTTCTGTAATATCAGCAGTTATGCATCTCGGTGCCACCGAGTTGTTCCACTCGGTCACACCGACAGTATCGGGCTATATATTCACACGGTCAAAAATTTGGAAAACTTTCTCCAAACCTCTTCGCCCGCGCATAGCTCGCTCTGCCTTCTAGGTCTCCGGATCGTCGACTTAATCGCCAGCCGCCTCCTGTCGCTGGTCTCCGCCGCCGTCAATGGATTTCATCTTCGCCGTTGCCGCCGTAGCGAGTTCACCGCCGAACTAGGGTATGAACTCGATCACAGTTCTATCCTCGTCTGATTCTCAGCACATTGTGTTCATAATGCTTCTTGCCACAATTGAAACACCTCTATCCAGTCAAAACAATCCTTAGAATAGATGTGATTCGAAAATTTAGGGTTAGGTTTCCGCTGAAACCATCTCGGACCCACCGAGTTGAAAAACTCAGTCCCACCGATTTGGCTAACGCCATTGCACTAGTAACTCTCGGTCTGACCGAGAATTGCTAATCGATGTGACCGATTTTAAAACTTTGTGAAACCCTAGCAGTCTCGATGCCACCGAACTATGACTCGGTCTGACCGAGTTCACTAGTTTAGGTTCCAAAACTGCTTCGGTATCACCGAGTTTGAATATCGGTAGATCCGAGATGCTTTCTGTGGAAAACTAAACCTAAGTTTTTTGAATCATTCTTTTGCAAAAATCTCTGCATTTTGTGATGCTCATCCACTCTACCTCATCTATAACTATTCATAGGGTCAACAGTCAGTGTGTGCAGCATGTCAGACCGAAGTGACAGCCATAACAAGTCAGAAAAGCAGATTCACATGAGTGAGGGCACTAGTCCCTCTAGCAGCTCAGATGAGGGGAGCAGAAGCACTCCCAGCAATTTGCCCAAGGCTGCCACAAGGACAAGGAAGAAGAGAACCTCAGAATCTGAGGATGAGGATTATGTGGCAGTAGAAGATGAGGCCATTTCAAAGAAGAAAGTGCTCAAGAAGGAGTATAGCTTAGCTGCAGTTAAGCCAGGGCTGAAGATCAAAAGGCCAGCAGGAAGACAACCCATGTCTAAAGCGAGCCTCCACTCAAGCATCTTTGGAATCCCAACCCAAAGAGCCTGCTGCAAAAGGAAAGAAAAGGAATGAAAGGGTCAAGAAGACCATGGCCAGAGTGATTGGAAAGCCTTCCATGATGGAAGAAGAAGAAGAAGAGGTTGCTGCACCAGCACCCAAGGTACAGAAGTTGATGGGTGATGCTATAAGGTCAGGGGCTGCAACATCAAAGCCCAAAGAAGCACCCAAAGATGCTTCCAAGCCCAAGAGTGCACCTAAGAGGAATACCAGGAGTATACCAGCTACTGAGAAGTACAAGGCCCCAGTGCTGAAGTTCTTCTTGAGGAAGATGATGAAGGACAAGTCTGAGGAAGCTCAAACCCAAGATTCTAGACCACAATGATGCTCATCCTGTGGCTGAGAACATGAAGATCGGGAGAGACTCGGGGTTGAGGCTATGGAGAGAGTCAGATCCATATGCCACCAGGAGAAGGACTGCTGTTGATTACAGGTTCCACACAAAGGAACAGTAGGATTTCTATGAGACAATCTTCTTGAACAAGAAGCCTATAGTGTGTGATATGAGGTGGGTCGACTGGACCTACATAAAGGAGAATGAGGAACATTACCCAGGAGTATATGACAGCTTCAGTGCGTGTGGAGTTGCAGACTTTGTTGGGCAGAAGCTCACAAACTGGAATGATGAGCTCATTATGCAATTCTACTCCACAACACATTTCTATCCAGATGGCAGGATAGTTTGGATGTCTGAAGGTACGAGATACCAATCAACTATTGAGGAATGGGCCAATCTGATCATTGCCCCAAAGGAGAATTAAGATGACTTGGACGTCTATGCCAAGAAAAAGATGGATCACAATTCTATGTCACATATGTACAAGGAGATCACAGACAAAGCTCATGAGACTTTCAAGTTTAGGTCAGTCCATTTTCTTCTGTCAGGGCTGCCAACGATCAACTGGATCCTAAGGCACACTCTTTTGCCCAAGTCAGGTGACCACAACATGATCAGAGGGCATGCAATTAATTTTCTACACATATTTGATGTGCCACAGAAATTCAAGGTCATGAGCCTCATGGTTGAGACTATTAAGAGGACAGCAGCAGACCAAAAGAGAAGTTGTGGATATGCCCCACAAATTCAGGAGTTGATTAACTCAAAGATGGGCACAGGAAAGTATCTATTGGATAAGGAACACTTTGTTCTCTATCCAGATTTTGAGGACAATCAAGTTGTGATGAATGAGAATGAACCATCATCAGTACAAGCTCAAGAGAAGAAGGAGAAAACAAAGAAAGAGAAGGCTGCCAAGATGCCAACTCAAGAGGAGGCATCTGAGTACTTTTTAAAGAGCAAGCAGGACCAGCTTGGTTACTTGATAGCATCAACTCTGAGGATTGAGAAGGGGTTGGCCACCCTAACTCAAAACCAGGAGAGCCTGGAAAGAATCATGGAACAAAAATTCTATGATTTAGATGTCAAAATGGCGAGATTGATCGGTTGTGGAGCAGCTACAGGATGACATGCATGAGAGGAAGGGCAGGACAACCACGATGCATTTGCAGAGTGCCTCGAGCTCGAGATCAGCTGCAGAGCCGATGCAGACACGAGTCACTTCATCTGCACTAGCTACAGCTCCAGTGCAACCAACTCCAGCACCAACTCCTTCAGCTCCATCCACATCAACTGAAGTCTTCGTCCAAGGAGCCATCTCTACACCACCAACTGAAGACCAAGCCTGAGAGACGATATAGTATTATGCATTTTCTAGGAACTTTTTGGTAACTTGTTGCCAAAGGGGGAGAAAAATGTATAGATCATAGGCTTCGAGAGAGAGAGAGTTTGCTTTTGTTCTCTCTTGTCTTCTTGGTTGAACTTTGTTTGCTTTTGATTGCTTGAGATACTATGCTATTATCTATGAGACATTGATGATCATGTGTTTCATCATAAGCTACACTTATGCTTGTTAGATGATATTATCTTACTTATCCTTATATGATCATTCACTTTGCTTGGTGATGAGTGCATGTATTCAATCTTTATTATTTTGAGCGCTCCACCAAGATGTATGTGACATGGAAGAGTAACCCATGAGCCTAATTCCTTGTGAATTTGCAGTCCAAAGCAAATCTTAAACTATGCACAAATTTAGGGGGAGCTCTTGCTTATCACATACTTCTCAAAGCGACGATGTTTTTCAATCTTTTTTTGACACCTGAAACAGTAGGAGAGCCTCCTACTGCAAATTTAATAAAAGAATGGAAGTATGTTACAAAAGATTATTTACAAATCATCCCATTTTGGGAATGAGGGGGGGGGGTGTGGCCTATTACAGGGAGTTAAGGAAGGATGAAAGAAAGGGTTTATGTTTATCTCCTACTCTATAAGTCAGGAGAAAAAGATCTTCCTTTAGTCTAGCAAGCCAGGAGGATCTATATGTTGTCATCAATTACCAAAAAGAGGGAGATTGAAAGTGCAACTATCCCTAGGTGGTTTTGGTAATTCATAACAACATATAGCTCATTGAGCTAATGCTATTCCAAGACAAATATTTCAGGAAAGCTCAATGAATGGCATGGCATGGATGATGAAAGTGGATCCCTCAAAATATTAAGGACAAAGGATTGGCTCAAGCTCAAAAGCTCAAGACTCTACATTTTACATTTTAGTGATCTAAGATCACATTGAGTCTATAGGAAAAGCCAATACTATCAAGGAGGGATGAGGTGTTGCTTAATGAGCCTCTTGCTTCAAGTGCTTAGTGATATGCTCCAAAAACCCTCAACTACTTTCTCACATCCACATATGACCTAAACCCAAAGTCAAAATCGGTCCTACCGATTCTTTCTATCTGGCGCCACCGAATTCAAATGTCATAGCCACTGCCACAAACCCTAGGCAAATCGGTCTCACCGATAGGGATCTCGGTCTCACCGAGATGGGATTGTAATCTCTCTGTTTCCCTTCGTAATGTTTCGGTCTAACCGAAGTGAGCGATAGGTCCCACCGAGATTGCAATGTAAACTCTCTGTTTCCCTTTCGTAACATTTCGGTCTCACCGAAAAGAGCGAATCAGTCCCACCGAGTTTACCTGACCAACTCTCTGGTTAGCTAATTCCCAAAATCGGTGCCACCGAGTTTATGTAATCGGTCTCACTGAGATTACGTTATGCCCTAACCCTAACCATATCGGTCCTACCGAGTTGCATGTCGGTCCCACCGAAATCACTAACGGTCACTAGGTTTACTAAATCGGTCCGACCGAGTTTGTTGATTCGGTCCTACCGAGTTTGGTAAATTGTGTGTAACGGTTAGATTTTGTGTGGAGGCTATATATACCCCTCCACCTCCTCTTCATTCGTGGAGAGAGCCATCAGAACAAATCTACACTTCCAACTTACCAATTCTGGGAGAGTACCACGTACTCATGTGTTGAGGCCAAGATATTCCATTCCTACCATATGAATCTTGATCTCTAGCCTTCCCCAAGTTGCTTTCCACTCAAATCTTCTTTCCACCAGATCCAAATCCTATGAGAGAGAGTTGAGTGTTGGGGAGACTATCATTTGAAGCACAAGAGCAAGGAGTTCATCATCAACACACCATTTGTTACTTCTTGGAGAGTGGTGTCTCCTAGATTGGCTAGGTGTCACTTGGGAGCCTCCGACAAGATTGTCGAGTTGAACCAAGGAGTTTGTATGGGCAAGGTGATCGCCTACTTCGTGAAGATCTACCGCCAGTGAGGCAAGTCCTTCGTGGGCGACGGCCATGGTGGGATAGACAAGGTTGCTTCTTCGTGGACCCTTCGTGGGTGGAGCCCTCCGTGGACTCGCGCAACCGTTCCCCTTCGTGGGTTGAAGTCTCCATCAACGTGGATGTACGATAGCACCACCTATCGGAACCACGACAAAAACATCCATGTCTCCAATTGCGTTTGAATTCTCCAAACCCTTCCCTTTACATTCTTGCAAGTTGCATGCTTTAAATTCCGCTGCTCATATACTCTTTGCATGCTTGCTTGAATTGTGTGAAGATTGCTTGACTTGTGCGATAGCTAAAATCTGCCAAAGTCTAAAATTGGGAAAAGGTTAAGTTTTTAATTGGTCAAGTAGTCTAATCACCCCCCTCTAGACATACTTCAAGGTCCTACAGATTGACAACCCCTAATCGCGTTGGTTGCGAGGAGTTATTTGCTTTGTGTAGGTACGAGGGACTCGCGCGTAGCCTCCTGCTGGATTGATACCCTGGTTCTCAAAAATGGAGGGAAATACTTACGCTACTTTGCTGCATCATCCTTTCCTCTTCAAGGAAATCCAACGCAGTGCTCAAGAGGTAGCACCGAGCACCAGACCTTGCAACAGTTCTTCGGCACTACACACGAAGACATCTGGAAGGTGCTTTTCAAGGCCAATGAAACGTGGCCGGAGACGACCGAGGATCGTGGGTACAACCTGACCCATCCCGCCAGTTCGGTAAGTTTTTCGTATTCCAAGGTGCGTCCTTCACCTGTACCTCCAATGAGGATGACCAAGCTTCCCTTATCTGTCTTTTCAGGGCTGGACAAAGAGGGTGGAACGGATCCAGTTTCCGGCTCCACTGCCTGAAAACCCAGCAATCCCGCTTCTGACGAAGATGCTGGTTCCGGCGCCCTACCAGGCGCCAGAGAAGAAGGCCTAGGAGACCAGAAGTGTCCTCCGCCGTAAGGGTACTTCAGACGTGACGTCCAAAGATGCCGAAACCCACTCCTCCCCCACCGATGATGACGATGAGGAGTAAAGCAACTCTCCCCCTGAGGGGAGAAGGAAGAAAAGGGCGGCCTCCACGCATCTGGAGGCAGAAGCGTCCAAGAAGGGGAGAGCCTCCCTTGCGGACAACTCCGTGTTGGATACTGTCAGCAGCTCGGAGTGGCGCCCCCGGGATACGTCTCCAGCGTATCTATAATTTTTTATTGCTTCATGCTATATTATATTTTGTTTTGGATGATTAATGGGATTTGTTATACACTTTTATATTATTTTTGGGACTGACCTATTAACCGGAGGCCCAACCCAAATTGCTGTTTTTGCCTATTTCATAGTTTCGCAGAAAAAGAATATCAAATGAAGTCCAAACGGAATGAAACCTTCGGGAACGTGATTTTCGGAACAAACGTGATCCAGAGGACTTGGAGTCTACATCAAGAAATCAACCAGGAGAGGCAGGGGGTGCGCCTACCCCCCCTGGGCACACCCTCCACCCTCGTGGGGCACACGTTGCTCCACCGACATACTTCTTCCTCCTATATATACATACGTACCCCCAAACCAACATAAGCATCCCCGAAAACCTAATTCCACCGCCGCAACCTTCTGTACCCATGAGATCCCATCTTGGGGCCTTTTCCGGCGTCCTGCCGGAGGGGGCATTGATCATGGAGGGCTTCTACATCAACACCATAGCCTCTCCGATGATGTGTGAGTAGTTTACCTCAAACCTTCGGGTCCATAGTTATTAGCTAGATGGCTTCTTCTCTCTCTTTGGATCTCAATACAAAGTTCTCCACGATTCTCGTGGAGATCTATTCGATGTAATCTTCTATTGAGGTGTGTTTGTTGAGATCGATGAATTATGGGTTTATGATCAAGTTTATCTATGAACAATATTTGAATCTTCTCTGAATTCTTTTATGTATGATTGGTTATCTTTGCAAGTCTCTTCGAATTATCAGTTTGGTTTGTCCTATTAGATTGATCTTTCTTGCAATGGGAGAAGTGCTTAGCTTTGGGTTCAATCTTGCGGTGTCCTTTCCCAATGTGATGTTAGGGCAGCAAGGCACGTATTGTATTGTTGCCATCGAGGATAACAAGATGGGGTTTATATCATATTGCATGAGTTTATCCCTCTACATCATGTCATCTTACTTAAAGCATTACTCTGTTCTTTTGAACTTAATACTCTAGATGCATGTTGGATAGCGGTCAATGTGTGGAGTAATAGTAGTAGATGCATGCAGGAGTCGGTCTACTTGTCACGGACGTGATGCCTATATACATGATCATACCTAGATATTCTCATAACTATGCTCAATTCTATCAATTTCTCAACAGTAATTTTTTCACCCACCGTAATACTTATGCTCTTGAGAGAAGCCACTAGTGAAACCTATGGCCCCCGGGTCTATTTTCCATCATATTAATCTTCCAACACTTAGCTATTTTTATTGCCTTTTATTTTACTTTGCATCTTTATTATAAAAATACCAAAAATATTATCCTATCATATCTATCAGATCTCACTTTCGTAAGTGACCGTGGAGGGATTGACAACCCCGTTATTGCGTTGGTTGCGAGGTTTTTATTTGTTTGTGTAGGTGCGAGGGACTTGAGCGTGGCCTCCTACTGGATTGATACCTTGGTTCTCAAAAACTGAGGGAAATACTTACGCTACTTTGCTGCATCACCCTTTCCTCTTCAAGGGAAAACCAACACATTGCTCAAGAGGTAGCAAGAAGGATTTCTGGCGTCGTTGCCGGGGAGGCTTACGCGAAGTCAAGTCAAGATTTGACTCCCGACAATGAGCCATTTCTGGCGCCGTTGCCGGGGAGTCTACGCACAAGTCAAGACATACCAAGTACCCATCACAAACTCTTATCCCTCGCATTACATTATTTCCCATTTGCCTCTCGTTTTCCTCTCCCCCACTTCACCCTTGCCGCTTTATTCGCCTTTTCTTCGCCTTCTTCCCATATGTCTTTTTGTTTGTGTTTCCATGTGCCTCCTATTTGCTTGCATCTTTGCTTGCTAAAAATCTATTGATATGGATCCACTTAATGTGTTCTACTTGGATCATCTTCGATCCTTATGCGCTTGTGTTGAAACCCCAACTAGCCTAGTTGATGGGAAATCTTTAGATGAGCACGCTCATTTTGTGCGTCACCGTTTGTCTGAAAAAGGGAGACTCTTATGGAATCAAATAAACAGATTGTTGTGTTATGCTTGGAATCTTTGTGAAATTTGTGATTTTACTTGTTGCTTTAAGAACCCTAAAAAAACCTTCCCTACCTATGTGAGTTTAATGATAATGAAATCTTATCTTCTTATGCAAAGGGTGTTCATAGTTACTACGATATCGAACAAATTGAAGAATTTGTTGCTTTTAAGGGTGCTTATGAAGTTGCTTGTTTGATTGAAAAGTATGATATTACTCTCTACGAAACTGAAAATTTTGACACACTTAAATATTGCTATGAAAACTATGCTCATAATGTCTATGTCAAAGAATTTATTGAGAGAATGACCGTTGCTTTGGAAGAAAATATTGATATGCATGAATCTATAAATAATGATGATTCAGATGATTTGATTGAAAAATCCCTTGATGAACATGATGCTTGCTATTCTTGTGGCCATGATGCCAATATTTGTGAAGATGAATTTGCTATAGTTCCTTATGCTAAACATGAGATCGTTGCTATTGCACCCATACTTGGTAGTTCCTTTGATGAAAAGCATGATTGCAATGATGTTATTATAAATTCTCTTAATGCCAATTGTGTTAATAATATGCAAAACCCTAAGCTTGGGGATGCTAGTTTCTATGTCTACTACTTGTTGCAATGATCATGATTGGGGTGATTCTTCTTTTGATCTTGAAAATTTATTTAGGCCCCATGATGATTATGAGATTGATAATAGTGTTTGCAATATTATTGAAAGTGGGTTTGGAAGAGTGTCAACTTTAGATCCCACATATTTGGAGAATGTTCAATCTTATGAAATTTTTGAAAAAAGTGGGTTTGGAGAGGTCATGACTTTAGCTAATGTTAATCCCACTATTTTGGAAGAGTGTCAACTTTGCATGCATGTGGATCGTGTTGAAAATATTTTATGAGATGGCTATTTTGTTGAATTTTCTTATGATCCCACATGTAATTATTATGAGAGAGGAAAATATGGTTGTAGAAATTTTCATGTTACTAAATTACCTCTCGTTATGTTGAGATTGCTATTGTTTCTTTCCGCTTCCTTGCATAGGCTAGTTTTTGCTTGCTATGATAATTTGTTTGCCTATAAGATGCCTATGCATAGGAATCATTTTAGACTTAGATGTGTTTGTCACGTGTTTCATGATGCTCTCTTTGCGCTTCAATTCTTTTCTTTCATATGACCTAGCTAAGGGCGTTAGACGATAGCGCTTGTTTGGAGGCAACCCAATTTTATTTTAGTTTTTTTGCTTTTTGCCTATGTTTAGGAATTAATATTTGATCTAGCCTCTGGTTATATGTGGTTTTATGTTTTAATTAGTGTTTGTGCCAAGTTAAACCTATAGGATCTTCTTGGATGATAGTTATTTAATCTTGCTGAAAATTCCAGACTTTCTGTTCATGAAAACAATTTTTAAAAATCACCAGAACGAGATAAAATACTGAGTCCAATTGCAGTAGATCAATAAACAAATTATCTAGGTCTTCCTATTTTGGTAGATTTTTCTGAGTTCCAGAAGTTTGCGTTAGTTACAGATTACTACAGACTGTTCTGTTTTTGACAGATTCTGTTTCTCGTGTGTTGTTTGCTTATTTTGATGAATCTATGGCTAGTAAAATAGTTTATAAACCATAGAGAAGTTGTAATACAGTAGTTTTAACACCAATATAAATAAATAATGAGTTCATTATACCTTGAAGTGGTGTTTTGTTTTCTTTCGCTAACAGAGCTCACGAGATTTTCTGTTAAGTTTTGTGTTGTGAAGTTTTCAAGTTTTAGGTAAAAGATTTGATGGATTATGGAACAAGGAGTGGAAAGAGCCTAAGCTTGGGGATGCCCATGGCACCCCATGATAATCTAAGGACACCAAAAAGCCAAAGCTTGGGGATGCCCCGGAAGGCATCCCCTCTTTCGTCTACTTCCATCGGTAACTTTACTTGGAGCTATATTTTTATTCACCACATGATAAGTTTTTTGCTTGGAGCATCTTGTATGATTTGAGTCTTTGCTTTTTAGTTTACCACAATCATCTTTGCTGTACACACCTTTTTGAGAGAGACACACATGATTTGGAATTTATTAGAATACTCTATGCGCTTCGCTTATATCTTTTGAGTTATATAGTTTTTGCTCTAGTGCTTCATTTATATCTTTCAGAGCACGGCGGTGGTTTTGTTTTATAGAAACTATTATTCTCTCATGCTTCACTTATATTATTTTGAGAGTCTTAAACAGCATAGTAATTTGCTTAAATTGGGAAATTAATCCTAATATTCTAAGTATTCAAGACTAGTAAAAACTTTCTTATGAGTGTGCTGAATACTAAGAGAAGTTTGATGCTTGATGATTGTTTTGAGATATGAAGGTAGTGATATTAAAGTTGTGCTAGTTGAGTAGTTGTGAAATTGAGAAATACTTGTGTTGAAGTTTGCAGGTCCCGTAGCATGCACGTATGGTAAACGTTATGTAACAAATTTGAAACATGAGGTGTTCTTTGATTGTCTTCCTTATGAGTGGCGGTCGGGGACGAGCGATGGTCTTTTCCTACCAATCTATCCCCCTAGGAGCATGCGCGTAGTGCTTGGTTTTTGATGACTTGTAGATTTTTGCAATAAGTATGTGAGTTCTTTATCACTAGTGTTGAGTCCATGGATTATACACACTCTTACCCTTCCATCATAGCTAGCCTCTTCGGTACCGTGCATTGTCCTTTCTCACATTGAGAGTTGGTGCAAACTTCGCAGGTGCATCCAAACCCCGTGATATGATACGCTCTGTCACACATAAACCTCCTTATATCTTCGTCAAAACAGCCACCATACCTACCTATTATGGCATTTCCATAGCCATTCCGAGATATATTTCCATGCAACTTTCGACCGTTCCGTTTATCATGACACGTTCATCATTGTCATATTGCTTTGCATGATCATGTAGTTGACATCGTATTTGTGGCAAATCCGTCATTCATAATTTTTCATACATGTCACTCTTGATTCATTGCCTATCCCGGTATACCGCCGGAAGCATTCATATAGAGTCATACTTTGTTCTAGTATCGAGTTGTAATCATTGAGTTGTAAATAAATAGAAGTGTGATGATCATCATTCATAGAGCATTGTCCCAATAAAAAAAAGAGAAATGCCAAACAAAAAAAGGGAGGCCCAAAAAAAGAGAGAAAATAAAAAGGGACAACGCTACTATCCTTTTTTTCACACTTGTGCTTCAAAGTAGCACCATGATTTTCATGATAGAGAGTCTCTTGTTTTGTCACTTTCATATACTAGTGGGAATTTTTTATTATAGAACTTGGCTTGTATATTCCAACAATGGGCTTCCTCAAATGCCCTAGGTCTTCGTGAGCAAGCAAGTTGGATGCACACCCACTTAGTTTCTTTTGTTGAGCTTTCATGCATTTATAGCTCTAGTGCATCCGTTGCATGGCAATCCCTACTCCTTGCATTAATAACAATCGATGGGCATCTCCATAGCCCATTGATTAGCCGGTTGATGTGATACTTTCTCCTTTTTTGTCTTCTCCACATAACCCCCATCATTATATTCTATTCCATCCATAGTGCTATATCCATGGCTCACGCTCATGTATTGCGTGAAGGTTCAAAAAGTTTGAGATTACTAAAGTATGAAACAATTGCTTGGCTTGTCATCGGGGTTGTGCATGATGAGAGCATTCTTGTGTGACGAAAATGGAGCATGACTAAACTATATGATTTTGTAGGGATGAACTTTCTTTGGCCATGTTATTTTGAGAATACATAATTGCTTAGTTAGTATGCTTGAAGTATTATTGCTTTTATGTTGATATTATACTTTTATCTTGAATCTTTCGGATCAGAGTATTCATACCACAATTAAGAGGGTTACATTAAAAACTATGCCAAGCAGCATTCCGCATCAAAAATTCTATTTTTATCATTTACCTACTCGAGGACGAGCAGGATTTAAGCTTGGGGAAGCTTGATACGTCTCCAACGTAT
The DNA here is from genome assembly GCA_021605205.1 of Aegilops longissima. NCBI lineage: Eukaryota > Viridiplantae > Streptophyta > Magnoliopsida > Poales > Poaceae > Aegilops > Aegilops longissima. The sequence goes on along the minus strand of CM038678.1, from coordinate 639,958,277 downwards.
CTATAATTTTTTATTGCTTCATGCTATATTATATTCTGTTTTGGATGATTAATGGGCTTTGTTATACACTTCTATATTATTTTTGGGACTAACATATTAACCGGAGGCCCATCCCAAATTGCTGTTTTTGCCTATTTCAGAGTTTCGCAGAAAAAAAATATCAAACGGACTCCAAATGGAATGAAACCTTTGGGAATGTGATTTTCGGAACAAACGTGATCCAGAGGACTTGGAGTCTACGTCAAGAAATCAACCAGGAGAGCACGAGGCAGGGGGCGCACCCTCCACCCTTGTGGGGCCCATGTTGCTCCACGGACGTACTTCTTCCTCCTATATATACCTACGTACCCCCAAACCAACAGAAGCATCCACGAAAACCTAATTCCACCGCCGCAACCTTCTGTACCCGTGAGATCCCATCTTGGGGCCTTTTCCGGCATTCTGCCGGAGGGGGCATTGATCACGAGGGCATCTACATCAACACCATAGCCTCTCCGATGATGTGTGAGTAGTTTACCTCAGACCTTCGGGTCCATAGTTATTAGCTAGATGGCTTCTTCTCTCTCTTTGGATCTCAATACAAAGTTCTCCAAGATTCTCGTGGAGATCTATTCTATGTAATCTTCTTTTGCGGTGTGTTTGTTGAGACCGATGAATTGTGGGTTTATGATCAAGTTTATCTATGAACAATATTTGAATCTTCTCTGAATTCTTTTATGTATGATTGGTTATCTTTGCAAGTCTCTTTGAATTATCAGTTTGGTTTTGCCTACTAGATTGATCTTTCTTGCAATGGGATAAGTGCTTAGCTTTGGGTTCAATCTTGCGGTGTCCTTTCCCAGTGACAGCAAGGGCAGCAAGGCACATATTGTATTGTTGCCATCGAGGATAACAAGATGGGGTTTATATCATATTGCATGGGTTTATCCCTCTACATCATGTCATCTTACTTAAAGCATTACTCTGTTCTTTTGAACTTAATACTCTAGATGCATGTTGAATAGCGGTCGATGTGTGGAGTAATAGTAGTAGATGCAGGCAGGAGTCGGTCTACTTGTCACGGACGTGATGCCTATATACATGATCATACTTAGATATTCTCATAACTATGCTCAATTCTATCAATTGCTCAACAGGAATTTGTTCACCCACCGTAATACTTATGCTCTTGAGAGAAGCCACTAGTGAAACCTATAGCCCCCGGGTCTATTTTCAATCATATTAATCTTCCAACACTTGGCTATTTTTATTGCCTTTTATTTTACTTTGCATCTTTATTATAAAAATACCAAAAATATTATCTTATCATATCTATCAGATCTCACTTTCGTAAGTGACCGTGAAGGGATTGACAGCCCCTTTATTGTGTTGGTTGCGAGGTTTTTATTTGTTTGTGTAGGTGCGAGGGACTTGAGCGTGGCCTCCTACTGGATTGATACCTTGGTTCTCAAAAACTGAGGGAAATACTTATGCTACTTTGCTGCATCACCCTTTCCTCTTCAAGGGAAAACCAACGCAATGATCAAGAGGTAGCAAGTACTCAAAGGCACTGACGCACTCATATATCCAACTCCTTTTATTTCGCAGTTTTAACAAGTTGAATCATGCACTGCAGTCCGTCTCGTTCCCACCTCCAGCGATCCTCATCTTCAGGGAATTCGCTGGATCCCAAGGTGATGGACAGCAGGTCCTTTCCGGCGCCTCTTCTCCCAAGGCTATGGATGACACCGAGGTGCTGTCCTGAAGGACCTCCCTAGGCTAGCGAGAGAAGCAGGAGGCCGTCAGGGTGGCACCGGAGGGTGATACCTCGGCCGCCGGACACATGGGGGAGCGAATCCCCCTGGAGACTGGCGATGGGGGCCATATTCAATTCGTCCCCCTGCCAAATACAATTCGGGAGACCTATACAGCTCCGGAATCAGGCAAGCAGCCTCCTTCAAAAGAAGGAGGTGCACCGATTCCACCGGTGACCTCTGTCCATCCAGAGGCACCGGATACTCTACTGGAAGTGCTGCAAAGAGCTTCCATTGTTGAGTAACATCGTATCCTTATGGGTACGGTGGTTGAGAGGGTTCAGTCCGTTAAGAGCGGACTGACCGAAGCCTGCACCAACCTTCTAATAGGCTTTGAGGTATGCGACGTAATTATGCAAAAGTAATGTCATAGTATAGATAGTAGCCCCTGAGACTCAGTCCGGTGTTCGAAAAGAAAAGCTGGACAGAGGATCAAATAATTTTCACAGGAGACTAACCATACATGTCTATGTGAATAAGCAGGCATCATTGCTGGCTGCGACCTCCCATTTCGCCGAAGTCTACGGACTGAAGCAGAGTCTGGAGCGGAGTGAGGAAGAGCTCGGCCGTGTGAAAAAATAGCTAGAGCACAATCAAGGTATGCAATGACCTTGTGTAGATTCATAAAGGATGAATGATTTGTGTTGAACATAGTGCCATGATATTTTGTAGGAGCGGCGACCGAGGTGGAGACCCTTAAGAAGGCGCTGGCCGAAGCCCAGGAGAGAGCGGCAAAGGAACAAGTCGCTCGCGAAAAACACGATGTTGGATTTCGGGTTCCGGCAAAACCCTTGAGGTTCGAACACTAGGGTGCGCACGTAGGTCTCTCCTCCCACTAACACTCTCCCTCACCGCGATCTCAAGGCTCAGCGCTCGAACTCGCAGAACAAAGGGACACGAGGTTTATACTGGTTCGGGGTACCGATGTGGTGTAATACCCTACTCCAGTGTGGTGTGGTGGATTGCCTCTTGGGCTGTGGAGGAACAGTTACAAGGGAAGAACAGCCTCCTGAGGAGAGCAGCTCTTGTGCTTGGTGAGTTTGTGTGGATGAGGATGATCTGAATGGCCCAGGATAAGTTGCCTCCTACTATGGTGGCTAGCCCTATTTATAGTGGCCCTGGTCCTCTTTTCCAAATGCTGGCGAGAAGGGATGCGTGTTGGGGAACGTAGTAATTTCAAAAAAATTCCTACGCACACGGAAGATCATGCTGATGCATAGCAACGAGGGGGGAGAGTGTGTCCACGTACCCTCGTAGACCCAAAGCGGAAGCGTTACCACAACGCGGTTGATGTAGTTGTATGTCTTCACAATCCGACCGATCAAGTACCGAACGTACGGCACCTCCGAGTTCAGCACACGTTCAACTCGATGACGTCCCTCGAACTCTGATCCAGCCGAGATTTGAGGGAGAGTTCCATCAGCACGACGGCGTGGTGACGATGATGATGTTCTACCGACGCAGGGCTTCGCCTAAGCACCGCTACGATATTATCGAGGTGGACTATGGTGGAGGGGGGCACCGCACACGGCTAAGAGATCAATGATCAATTGTTGTGTCTATGGGGTGCCCCCTGCCCCGTATATAAAGGAGCAAGGGGGGAGAGGAGGCCGGCGGGAGGAGGCGCGCGGGAGAGTCCTACTCCCACGGGAGTAGGACTCCCTCCTTCCTAGTTGGAGTAGGAGAAGGGGAAGGAGGAGGAGAGAGGAAGGAAGGGGCACCATCCCCCTCCATGTCAATTCAGACTAGAGGGGAGGCGCGTGGCCTGCCCTGGCCGCCTCCTCTTCTCCACTAAGGCCCATGTAGGCCCATTAAGCCCCGAGGGGTTCGATAACCCGGTTCTCCGATAAAATCCCGATTTCACCGGAACACTTCCGATATCAAATATAGGCTTCCAATATATCAATCTTTATGTCTTGACCATTTCGAGACTCCTCGTCATGTCCGTGATCACATCCGGGACTCCGAACTATCTTCGGTACATCAAAACACAAAAACTCATAATATAACCATCATCGAACTTTAAGCGTGCGGACCCTACGAGTTCGAGAACTATGTAGACATGACCGAGACACGTCTCCGGTCAATAACCAATAGCGGAACATGGATGCTCAATTGGCGCCCACATATTCTACGATAGGTCTTTATCGGTCAAACCGCATAACAACATACGTTGTTCCCTTTGTCATCGGTATGTTACTTGCCCGAGATTCGATCGTCGGTATCTCAATACCTAGTTCAATCTCGTTACCGGAAAGTCTCTTTACTAGTTCTGTAATACATCATTCCACAACTAACTCATTAGTTGCAATTCTTGCAAGGCTTATAGTGATGTGCATTACCGAGTGGGCCCAGAGATACCTCTCCGACAATCGGAGTGACAAATCCTAGTCTCGAAATACGCCAACCCAACAAGTACCTTTGGAGACACCTGTAGAGCACCTTTATAATCACCCAGTTACGTTGTGACATTTGGTAGCACACAAAGTGTTCCTCCGGTAAACGGGAGTTGTGTAATCTCATAGTCATAGGAACATCTATAAGTCATGAAGAAAGCAATAACAGAATACTAAACGATCGAGTGCTAAGCTAACGGAATGGGTCAAGTCAATCACATCATTCTCCTAATGATGTGATCCCGTTAATCAAATGACAACTCATGTCCATGGCTAGGAAACATAACCATCTTTGATCAACGAGCTAGTCAAGTAGAGGCATACTAGTGACACTCTGTTTGTCTATGTATTCACACAAGTATTATGTTTCCGGTTAATACAATTCTAGCATGAATAATAAAAATTTATCATGATATAAGGAAATAAATAATAACTTTATTATTGCCTCTAGGGCATATTTCCTTCAATGCCACAAAAGCCAAATTTGAAGGGAGACAACTAGTACAAGTTATCCTGAGTAAAAGTGGTCTTCGCCTGCCAAAGGCTCTGGTGATGACGCCGTCTTGGGCTCCACGGTGACCTCCATCCTGCCGTCCTGCTAGTCCTGGTCTCGTTGCACTGATATGGAAACCTTTGCCTGATGCCTCGGGACTCCTCGTCTGCGCTTGCCTCTTTAGAACCAAAGAGGAAACGAGGACACTCTGCGCGCTGGCGCCCGCCTGGGCCCGGTCATCATGGCTTGCATCATAGAAACCTCGCGAGGAGCCCCTTGCCTTGAGCTCTCCGCCCCTCGCGAGCCAGCCTGGTGAGGACGCCCCCAAGGAGGTCTTACATCGTCCGCCTCGCGAGGCCTGGCCCCTCGCGAGGGTCTTGAGTGTTTGCTGGTGAAGATGGGACGTACAAGGCCGCTGGTGGAGCCACGCCGTGTGCCGTAGGCAGGCAAGTCTGGGGACCCCCGTTCCTAGGACGCCGACACAAGAGGCCAGGGTCGGTGAGGTCCAGCAGGAGCTCCAGGACGCCGTGAAGAAATGCGACTCCTTGGAGCGCAATATTGCGGATCAAGAGTCCGAACTTGCCAAGGCCCGCCAAAGTGCACAAGATACCCAGGTTGAAGCCCAGGGCGCCCTCCAGGAAATCCAGGAGGGAAGAAAAATCGAGGCAGGTAAGGCCTTTATGATGCAGAGCGAGTATGTGAAGAAAAGGTAGCTCTTATCGGCCGGTTTGGAGTTCTCCGAGGCGTTTGCGGATCTGCGCGTGATGTTCTTGACATCGCAGATTTCTTCCGAGCCGAAGAAGGGAGCTCAACGGAGAAGCTGTTCTGGTCGCAGTACCTTGCGCTAGAGCATCCGGTGCCCTTCAGCGATCAGCTAAAACAACTGACCGAACTGCATAGGGCGGCCGAATTGGCCATGAAGGATTTTATAACCCGTTTATGGCCTGCCAAAGCCATACCCAGCAGCTACTTCGGGCTCGTGAAGTGGCTAGTCAATGCCTGCCCTTGGCTTGATGCCATCAAGCGGTCGGTCTGCATCGAAGGTGCGCGGATGTCCTTCGCCCGCGTCAAGGTGCAGTGGGCAAAGATGGACGCCGTCAAGCTCGCGACCGAGGGACCGCCCGTGGGCAAGGAGCACTGCACGCCCGAGCGGTATTTTGATGATGTCCTGAAGGGATCCCGCATTGTAGAGGGCCAGTGTTCAAAAGACATTATCTTTGAATGAAGTCATTCATGTTATCCCTTCCTATATTATGAAACAAAGCCGTTATGTAATATAATATTTGTCATTTTTAAATTTTATCTCCTGTGCGACCGTTTTGTTAAATCTGAGAATTAGCCAGTCGTCAGCTTCTGCCCCCACATAGGTAGTACGGGGGTGTTAGGGATGGAATCTAAACACTCTTGATCCAAGAGTTTGGTCCTTGAAGGAGGTGTTTAGCGCAACGAACCTGGAAATCGAACTATGTGGCCTTATCACCCTCACTTAGCCATAGGAGTTTGACAATAGAAATGTAGGCGCAGCCCCTAGTTAGTATTTAATCCGGACTAGGGTGCTATAGACACCTGATCGGGTAGAGGCCGATTCGTCGCATAATGCGGAAAAAGTCGCAAAAGATTTTTAACCTCCGAATAGCTGACCAGCTCTCGCCGCATCATGACAGTCAGTTTTCGGCTTTCTCTACTGAGGTGTTTGCTCGGATGAACCTGAAACACAATCGCAGTAGTTCTCCCTTTACTACCTTAGCCGATAGGACGGAATGTAAGGTAGCAAGCACAGGAGCCGGGCAACCCAACTATTGACCAAAGACATGATTCCGAGCCGATGCATATAATGATAATTTCGGTGTGCCGAACTATACTGTAAAAAGTGTTTGGACTTTGTTGTCGTAGTATGGAGCACAATGAAACCCCTGGCGAATTAAAGCATACCAAAGTGTACGGGTGCAATCGATAAGAATAGTGAAACAAAATGAAGTAGTAAGCTAGTGCCACATAAGTTGGGCCGCAAACTGTTTCCATTATAATTTGATTAATACGTCAAAGCGTATTTATACGAATAGTGCGATAAGCAACAGGGCTATTTAACATGCCAAGACCAAGGGGGAGCTACGTGCGGGTCCTGAAAATAGGTAGAATGATCGTCAAGAAGAACATCTAGAGATTCCCCCACACATCTGTGCGGCTTGCTGCGTTGGTATATCCATCCTTTGAAAGGACCGATGATCAGGCCATCGGGAGGGGCCTGTAGATAAGAAGCCTGAAAAGGGAAGGCATGTGTGCCCAGGTTAGGTTAAGCCATATTATGGGCCACCATCTAGTTATGCCTCCGTCTCTGCCCATGGTATTTTGGGTGCGTAGTTATGTACGCGTGGTATGTACGCCGCCATTTGGTCGGGACTGAGATGGAGGCCGAATTGCTAGTCTAACTCCTGACGATTTGGACTGTTATGCTGTGGAGTATTCCGGACTCGTTTGACAGTGTCCGGGAGCTTGGCCACTGAATTAAAGTTCTCCTTGTAAGGCCGCTCTGTACTTCCGCTGCCAGGGTCGCGGTGTGCTCCTCGGTACGAAGGGAGCGCTCCGTGTTTCAATTGACTGTTATGACACCGCGTGGTCCGGGCATCTTGAGTTTGAGATATGCATAGTGTGGCACCGCATTGAATCGAGCAAATGCAGTTTGTCCGAGCAGTGTGTGATAGCCACTGCAGAAGGGGATGATGTCGAAGATCAAGTCTTCACTTCGGAAGTTGTCCGGGGATCCGAAGGCAACTTCCAATGTGATTGAACCCGTGCAGCGGACCTCTACACCTGGTATTACTCCTTTAAAGGTAGTTTTCGTGGGCTTGATCCTTGATGGATTGATGCCCATTTTGCGGACTGTATCCTGATAGAGCAGGTTGAGGCTGCTGCCACCGTCCATGAGGACTCGTGTGAGGTGGAATCCATCAATGATTGGGTCAAGAACCAGTGCGGCTGAACCGCCATGACAGATACTGCTCGGATGGTCCCTGCGATCAAAGGTGATCGGGCAGGACGACCATGGGTTGAATTTTGGGGCGACTTGCTCTGTCGCATAGAAGTCCCTGAGCGCACGTTTGCGCTCCCTCTTGGGGATATGGGTAACGTATATCATGTTCATCGTTTTAAACCGGGGGTGGGCTTACATCGCCGCCTCGTGTTCGGTGGACGGGGCTCCTCGTCGTCGTCCTCACTTTGCGACCCCTTCTCCTTGTTCTCGGCATTTAACTTGCTGGCTTGTTTAAAGACCCAACAGCTTCTGTTGGTATGATTGGCTGGTTTATCGGGGGTGTCATGGATCTGACATGGACGATCGAGTATGCGGTCCAAGCTGGATGAGCCCGGATTGTTCCTTTTAAATGGCTTCTTCCACCGGCCAGATTTGGAGCCACTGAATCCAGGGTTGACCGCCGTGTCATCGATATTGTCACCATTGTTTCAACGTTTGTGCCTGTTGCGTCGGGGCTTGTCGTTGCTATTTCTGGCTTTAGAGGTGCCAAGTTCGCTTGCGTTATTATTGCTATGGGCTAGCCAGCTATCTTCGCCCGCGCAAAAGCGGGTCATAAGTTCCGTGAGGGCTGCCATTGACTTCGGCTTTTCCTGGCCGAGGTGTCGGGCATGCCATTCGTCGTGGATGCTATGCTTAAATGCCGCTAGGGCTTCGGCGTCTGGACAGTCGACGATCTGGTTCTTCTTAGTTAGGAACCTAGTCCAGAATTTCCTGGCTGACTCTCTGGGCTGTTGAACTATGTGACTTAAGTCATCGGCATCCGGAGGTCGGACGTATGTACCTTGGAAGTTGTCGCGGAAGGCGTCTTCCAAGTCCTCCCAGCCGCCAATTGAGTTTTCAGGCCGGCTGTTCAACCAGTGCTGAGCAGGTCCCTTGAGTTTTAGCGGGAGGTATTTGATGGCATGAAGATCGTCATCGCAGGCCATATGAATATGGAAAAGAAAATCCTCAATCCATACCGCGGGATCTGTTGTTCCATCATATGATTCGATATTCACGGGTTTAAACGCTTCTGGGAATTCGTGCTCCATTGTAGCGACCCGACCTCAGACGGTCAAGCCTCTGTGTGTCTGTGCCGTCCCTGGATCAGTATGCTGGCACACACAGTACATCAATGTATATACCAAAGTGCAATCACATGTATAAATAACGTAAAACTGATATATATACCTCATAAGTCACAGCGGAAACAAATAGTCGGGTGTGGAGTCCCATCAACGCCATCGGCAGGTTGAGTGTAGACCGTAACCCTGTGTCGTAACTCTTACTCGTCGAGGAAATATCTGCAACATGATACGTTGCAGCCGTGTAGGTCAGTACATTGAATGTAATGGCAAGATCACAATAAGAGAGAACAGATGATAAACTATACTATATGCAGTATGGCTTTGTGGCTCTGTATCTGAGTTTTGTTTGCGTAAAAGCTGGTTTTATTTTCCCTACATCAAAGGAATAAATGAAGTCTGTACTATAGAGTTTTGTATCATGACATGGTTCCGCCAACCGATGTCTCATAGCCCAAATCATCATAAGTTGCCCACAATTAAGTTATCAGTCCGGTGTTGAGAGTTCCGAGATAGATCCAGGTCCAGATGCTCAAATTGTCCTTAACCGGGGACACGGCTAATCGATTAGGTTTAAACCCTCTGCAGAGGTTTGTACACTTTACCCGCAAGATTCGATCCCTCTCTTTACGTTCTCGCACTTGAGGTGTTTGAGAACAAGATGACCGAAACATGGTCTTCGAAGAGTTCCTCGACCTTTGTCCGGTGCTCATCCAATCCTACCGTAGTTCTACATCTGCTAGCACCGCCCCAGCCAGAGTCACAACCAAGGTCAACCAAGCGAGCCCATAATGACTTGCGGTTGCACGGGTAAGCTTCCGGGCATGAAGTATTCTTCCGTCTCTTTGAGTCTGGGTGAAGCTTTCCGCAAGATGTCATGGTGCTTCTCCATGCATCCCGCCAACCACTGGTTTCTCCAGGTGCCCGTCAACCGTCCTTCACCCAAAGAGTGTGTATTGAATTCTTGTCTCGAGTCTTGAAGTCTTGAGGCCTTGAAGATGCAGTCCTTGCAGATTCCATCATGGAGTTGTCGTCATTGACGTAGATCCTCCATTCTCACACCACTCCCGAGCACTCATACCAACCCCGTCTACTATAGCGTAGCATTAAAATAAATAACGTCCCGGGCTTGGTAACAGGGTGATGGGTTCCTATCTCATGCATACTACTCAACTACAAGAATTCAATATCACTACTGGAGGGTTTGTTGCGAAGATGACACTAGATGCAATAAAACACATAGGTATGAAAAACATGGTCAAAGTGAACTTGCCTGGTAATACTTGATGAAGATAACAACGCTGTCAGAAAATGACTTGGTAGAACTAATCGTCACTCCGTTGAAATCTATATAGTCAAACATAGCATTCACATAAGCAAACATCCTAGCAAACAATTTTAGCACTCGAAATAACAATCAAAACAGCAAGGAAAATCGATAATAAAACTCAAACAAAATCAAAAGAAACTTCAAATAAAACTACAAAGAAAAACTACTAACGAAGATCTATGACTTTGCTACAAACATCTAATATAGTTTTGCCGTAAGTAAAAACTTAACAACAATTAAAATACTAAACTAATAAATTAACAGAAAATAAAATGTAAAATAACTAATTTAACAGAAAGTATTTTTTCAATAAAATTTTATTTGCAAAAAGAAACAAATAAAAAGCTTTTATAAAAATCTAACTATGACCTATAGAAGGTTTCATACAAAACTAAGGAAAATAAATTTTTAAAATAAAATAAATTTTCTCCTGTTGTCTAACAGAAACACAACTAATTTTGTCAAAAGTGACAAAAAGAAATACTATAAAACTAATAAAAACAATAAAGAAGAAGCTGAAACAGAACTAATACTAAAACAGTACTGTTTTGCTAAAAACCTAATTTAAATTAACCTGAAAATAAAATACTAAATACTGCTGGATAAACAAAGGTCCTAGAGACCAGGAGCAAAAAGAATCGGTCGAAAATAATATTCCTAACTCAAAATATCTCAAATCTAGTGATTTGAGAAAATTCATACAAACACAAATTTAAACTGCTCAAATATGAAATACAATTGAAATAACAGAAACTTCAGCAAATTTTTGATACGTAGCAATTGGAATCACTCAAAAAGTCTAAAAACTCTAAAAGATATGAATTTTCTAAGATTGCTATTTTCTGGAAAAAAAATGAATTACGGGATTTCGTGGATCTCACCGGAGTAGTCGTCGGAGTTGGGGAAGAAGATCGGATCCGATGTTGCGGTTGCTCCGAGAGGAAAGGAGATCACGGGGCGGTGGAGAGGAGATCATATAAACCTCAGGAGAGGTCGAGGGCGCGGCGACAGCACTTGGCGGCGGCGGTCCGGCGAACTCCGGCGAGGCGGCACAGCGACGTGGGTGTGGGGCTGCTGCTGCTGCGGAGAGGAGAGGAGAGGTGTTGGTTTGATGTGTTGGAGGGGGGGTGCTTGGGTATTTATATTGGGGAGGGAAGGGTTTTGCTTGGGGTAGGGGACAAGAAATAGACTAGGATTAGGAAACAAAGAGGGAAAAGATCTAGAAACAAATCAGAATAAACGGAAGTAGGAAAAGATTCCTACTAGGAAAAGGAAAAAGGAGGCTCCCTGGCTCCCTTGGTGCGTGCGGCGATGGCCTTGTGGCCGGCCGGCTGTTGGCTTGGCCTTGGGCCTTGGCCCTTGGCCCGGCGGGGCGCAGCGATTTTTTTTTTTAAGACAGAGATAACAAAACAAAAATAATAAAACCAAATAAAAATTTTATATAGGCATATAATATATCAAAATTTTCAGAAAAAGATTTTCTACAACATGAACACTTCTATAGCATTAAATAAAATTCACACAAATTTAAATAAAGCAAAGAGTGCTTCAGCTCTAATAAAATCAATAAAATCATTTTAAAAATACCAAAATGAATTCAAATTTATTCCTCTCCAATTTTTGTTGTAGGAATCATGTTACCCTATTTTCCATGTATTTTATTTTTGGAGAAAATAATTTGAATAAAACTCAAATAACTCCAAATTGAAAATAAATTCAAAAGAACTTTGAATTTATTTCTTTGAAACTCCCTACTCATATTTCATATGTTTTGAAGAAGTCATTTTATCTTCGCTCGTGAAAATCATTGAGTTGCATAAAGTTTCAGAATTGGAAATATTTTCCATGAAATTCAAATATTTTCAACACCCCTTGTCATTTAAATAAATGGAAGAAGTCATGTCATCTTCTCTCCAGGGTTTTGTGATGAAGAGTATTTGAATTCACGAAAAGCATAAAAGCAAAAATGAAAGTTTGGGAAAGTCCTTTTATTCCCTCTCATTTAACTTTCAAAAAGTTTCAAATTTCACTCAATCAATCACACAACAATTCAAACAAACAAACAAATCTATCTATTTATTATAACATTCCAAGATTTAGAAATTTGGGATGTTACATCCATTACTTCATCAGTGAAGCAGAGAGGGTGTGAGGCGCCTCTATATCAAGCCAAGTCGCGACGTAGCTCGGATGGAGTCCGTCTGCGGTTTTCGGCCCGAGCATGATTATGCTTGTCATGTCCGGCTAGATAGCCGTCGTTGCGCGTCGGGGCACGCCCCCGCGATTCGTAAGGTCTGACCTGCTCTACTGTCCAGGTCTTGCCGCGGGTCATATGTATATCCCCGTGCTGTTATATCTCTACCTTTACGGCGAGGTAGTATGGGCTGGTGTTTGGCTTGAGTTGTCGTTTTGTCCCGGCCATGAGGTGGTCGGTCAGCCGCATTACTTGCTGATGGTGCGGGCTCGAGGGCCTCGTCGTCAAATTGGGGCAGTAGTTTACGCTTCGGGTAACTTTTGGTTGGGCGCTCGAGTCTGTATTCCTCGGCTGCCAGGACATTAGTCCACCTATCGTTGAGCAGATCTTGATCAGCTTGAAGCTGCTGCTGCTTCTTATCAGGCTCCTTACAGTGGCAATTAGCCGGCGCTTAAAACGCTCCTGCTCGAGAGGTTCCTCACGTACGATAAAGTATCCGTCACCGAGGCTCACCTCGTCCTCGGAGAGTGGGAGATAATTACTATCCTCCGAGTCTTCGTTTACGGCCTGTTCGTCAGGGCTAACTTGCCCATCTTCCCGATCGTCCTATTCGAAAGTTGGCTCGACGGGGTCTTATTTGTCTTCGGCATCGTCCGGAGTGTTGTTGTCTCTTGTGCCGGTATTGCTGTCTTTTCCGCGGCGTGATTTAGAGCGGTGCCGCTAACGTCGGCGCTTTGGCTGTGTCTCAGGAGGTTTATCCTCGACTGGATCTTCTTTATCATAGACGTTACCCGCTTTGGGTGTGTCCACCATGTACACGTCATAAAAGAGGTGGCTGTCTGATACGTCTTCGTCGTATCTATAATTTTTTATTGTTCCATGCCAATATTATTCAACTTTCATATACTTTTTGGCAACTTTTTATACTATTTTTGGGACAAACATATTGATCCGATTGCCGATGCTAGTTCTGTGCATTGCATGTTTTTGGTTTCGCAGAATATCCATATCAAGCGGAATCCAAGCGGGATAAAATGGACGGAGAATTATTTTGGAATATTTGGAAAATCGGGAGAAAGATCAGCGAAGCGGTGTCCGAGGTGGGCATGAGGTAGGGGCGCCCTACCCCCAGTAGCGCCCCGACCCTTGTGGGCCACCGTAAAGGCGGTTGATGCCCTTCTTCGGCCGCAAGAAAGCTAATTTTTGGTAAAAAATCACGGCGGAGGTTTCAGTCCAATCGGAGTTACGGATCTCCATATATAGACGAAACGGTGAAAGGGCAGCAGAACGGAACGCAGAAACAAAGAGAAACAGAGAGATAGATCCAATCTCAGAGGGGCTCTCACCCCTCCCACGCCATGGAGGCCAAGGACCAGAGGGGAAACCCTTCTCCCATCTAGGGAGGAGGTCAAGGAAGAAGAAGACGAAGGGGCCCCCTCTCCCCTTCTCTTCCGGTGGCGCCGGAACGCCGCCGTGGCCATCATCATCATCACCGTGATCTTCACCAACACCTCCGCCATCTTCACCAACATCTCCATCACCTTCCCCCCTCTATCTACAGCAGTCCACTCTCCCGCAACCCGCTGTACCCTCTACTTGAACATGGTGCTTTATGCTTCATATTATTATCCAATGATGTGTTGCCATCCTATGATGTCTGCGTAGATTTTCGTTGTCCTATCCGTGGTTGATGAATTGCTATGATTGATTTAATTTTCTTGTGGTTATGTTGCTGTCCTTTGGTGCCCATCATATGAGCGCGCGCGTGGATCACACCATAGGGTTAGTTGTATGTTGATAGGACTATGTATTGGAGGGCAAGAGTGGCAGAAGCTTCAACCTAGCATAGAAATTGATGCATACGGGATTGAAGGGGGACCAATATATCTTAATGCTATGGTTGGGTTTTACCTTAATGAACGTTAGTAGTTGCAGATGCTTGTTAATAGTTCCAATCATAAGTGCATATAATTCCAAGTAAGGGATGACATGCTAGCAGTGGCCTCTCCCAGATAATACTTGCTATCGGTCTTGTAAAGTAGTCAATTGCCTAGGGACAATTTCGCAACTCCTACCACCACTTTTCCACACTCGCTATATTTAGTTTTTTGCTTCTTTACTTACAACAGCCCCTAGCTTTTATTCTACACACTCTTTATTTTCTTCCAAACCTATCCAAAAATACCTACAAAGTACTTCTAGTTTCATACTTGTTCTAGGTAAAGCGAACGTCAAGCGTACATAGAGTTGTATCAGTGGTCGATAGAACTTTAGGGAATATTTGTTCTACCTTTTGCTCCTCGTTGGGTTCGACACTCTTACTTATCGAAAACTGTTGCTATCCCCTATACTTGTGGGTTATCAAGACCTTTTTCTGGCGCCGTTGCCGGGGAGTTATAGCGTGGGGTGAATATTCTCGTGTGTGCTTGTTTGCTTTATCACTAAGTAATTTTTATTTGCTGTTCTAAGTTGTTCTCTATCTTTAGTTATGGATATGGAACACGAAACACCAAAAAAATTAGGTGCACTTGCTGCTCATGGAGATGGGGAACCTCCTAACACCCTTGATGCTCAATACGTGGAAAATATTATGTACCACTTTGATAATCCTGAGAAAACCTCATTCAATTTGGTAATGGGAGTAACGTTGGATCAACGTGAATACTTTAGGGATTATCGCTTGACACAAAAATGGAAACTATTATGGGATCAAATTTATATATTGAAGTGGTATGCTCGGCAAGTATGCTTGAGTTATGATTATACTTGTTGCTCTAGGATGAAGGCTCCACACCTTCCCTTTTCATGCAAATTTAATGATAATGAAACATTGGCTTCTTATGCTAGAGGTATATATGATTACTATGATGTGGAACAAATAGAAGAATTTGTTGCTTTTAAGGGTGCTTATGAAATTGAATCTTTGTTTGAAAAGTATGAAGCTTTTGATGATGATGTTTATAGGCCTGAAAATCTTGCTATATTGAAATATTGCTATGATAATTATGAATATAATTCCTATATTAATGCACTTATTAAGAAGGTCTCCGCTGTCCAAGAAGAGACTAATATTTTGCAGGAATCTATGGAAGAAGAAATTGATGAAACTGTGAGCTCATTGGATGAAAAAGATGAGGAGGAGAGCGAAGAACAAAAGGAGGAAGAGCGGATTAGCTACCCGTGCCCACCTTCTAATGAGAGTAACTCTTCAACTCATACATTGTTTAATTCCCCTTCGTGCTTACCGAAGGATGATTGCTATGATGACTGTTATGATCCCTTTGATTCCTTTGAAATATCCCTTTTTGATGATGCTTACTATGATTGTGGCCAAGATGCCAATATGAATTATGCTTATGGAGATGAACTTGCTATAGTTCCTTATGTTAAACATGAAATTGTTGCTATTGCACCACGCATGATAGTCCTATTATCTTTTTGAATTCTCCCAACTACACTATATCGAAGAAGTTTGTGCTTATTAAGGATTATATTGATGGGTTGCCTTTTACTACTACACATGATGATTTTAATAGATATAATATGCATGTGCTTGCTGCTCCTACTTGCAATTATTATGAGAGAGGAACTATATCTCCACCTCTCTATGTTTCCAATACAATAAAATTGCAAGAAACTGTTTATACTATGCATTGGCCTTTACTTTGTATGCATGAATTGTTCTTTTATGACATGCCGATGCACAGGAAGAGAGTTAGACTTCGTCATTACTTGATATACGTTACTTTGTGCTCACTACTAAATTACAAGTCATTGTTAATTAAAATTGGCTTTGATATACCTTGGGATCCGGGTGGATCCATTACTTGAGCACTATATGCCTAGCTTAATGGCTTTAAAGAAAGCGTTGCCAGGGAGACAACCCGGAAGTTTTAGAGAGTCATTTATTTCTGTTGAGTGCTTTCATATAGTTTAAAAACAATAAAAATAAAGAGGGGAACCCAAAACTTTTTCAAAAAGAAAAGCGAAAGTGAGAAAGACAAGCATTGTTGAAGTGGGAGAGCTCCTTGAACTTTGTTCATGCTCACGGCAACTTTGTGAATCTTGATTACATAAACTTTTCAAAAAACATAATTACCCCCTTTTACAATTCCATTGTATTATAAAAATAATGTGCCAAGGTTTGCCTTTAGGATGTTTACAATACTTGTTGGTTTGTACGGTGCAGGAAAGAAACTTTGTCTCTAGTGCACGATTTTTACTTTCTTACTGGAACGTCAAATGGTTATGATTCTTTTTGCACTGTCTTGATGTACAAATTTTTTATTTTTCCTAATTTTGGCAGAATTTTTCAAGTATCATAAGTATGGTGAATGTTCAGATTATTACAGACTGTTCTGTTTTAGACAGATTCTGTTTTTGATGCATAGTTTGCTTGTTTTGATGAAACTATCAATTTATATCAGTGGATTAAGCCATGAAAAAGTTATACTACAGTAGACAAAATGCAAAAACAAAATATGAATTGGTTTGCAACAGTACTTAGAGTAGTGATTTACTTTATTATACTAACGGATCTTACCGAGTTTTCTGTTGAAGTTTTGTGTGGATGAAGTGTTCGATGATCGAGAAGGTTTCGATGTGAGAAGAAGGAAGAGAGGCAAGAGCTCAAGCTTGGGGATGCCTGAGGCACCCCAAGTAAATATTCAAGGATACTCAAGCGTCTAAGCTTGGGTATGCCCCGGAAGGCATCCCCTCTTTCTTCAACAAATATCGGTATGTTTTCGGATTCGTTTCATTCATGTGATATGTGCAAATCTTGGAGCATCTTTTGAATTTAGTTTTCATTTTTATTTTATGAACCATGCTGGTATGAGATAGTCCTTGGTTGATTTATAGAATGCTCTTTGCACTTCACTTATATCTTTTGAGTATGGCTTTATAGAATGCTTCATGCGCTTCACTTATATCATTTGAAGTTTGGATTGCCTGTTTCTCTTTACTTAGACAACCACCATTTGTAGAATGCTCTTTTGCTTCACTTATATTTGTTAGAGCGTGGGCATATCTTTTGTAGGAAGAATTAAACTCTCTTGCTTCACTTATATCTATTTAGAGAGATGACAGGAACTGGTCATTCACATGGTTAGTCATAAAACCCTACATAAAACTTGTAGATCACTGAATATGATATGTTTGATTCCTTGCAATAGTTTTGCGATATAAAGGTGGTGATATTAGAGTCGTGCTAGTTGAGTAATTGTGAAATTGAGAAATACTTGTGTTGAGGTTTGCAAGTCCCGTAGCATGCACGTATGGTGAACCGTTATGTAACAAATTTGAAACATGAGGTGTTCTTTGATTGTCCTCCTTATGAGTGGCGGTCGGGGACGAGTGATGGTCTTTTCCTACCAATCTATCCCCTAGGAGCATGCACATAGTACTTTGTTTTGATGGCTAATAGATTTTTGCAATAAGTATGTGAGTTCTTTATGACTAATGTTGAGTCCATGGATTATCGCACTCTCACCCTTCCATCATTGCTAGCCTCTTGATGCCGTGCATTGCCCTTTCTCACCTCGAGAGTTGGTGCAAACTTCGCCAGTGCATCCAAACCCCGTGATACGATATGCTCTATCACACATAAACCTCCTTATATCTTCCTCAAAACAGCCACCATACCTACCTATTATGGCATTTCCATAGCCATTCCGAGATATATTGCCATGCAACTTCCATCATCATCATATACATGACTTGAGAATTTATTGTCATATTGCTTTGCATGATCGTAAGATAGCTAGCATGATGTTTTCATGGCTTGTCCATTTTTTATGTCATTGCTACGCTAGATCATTGCACATCCCGGTACACCGCCGGAGGCATTCATATAGTCATATCTTTGTTCTAGATATCGAGTTGTAATATTGAGTTGTAAGTAAATAAAAGTGTGATGATCATCATTATTAGAGCATTGCCCCAGTGAGGAAAGGATGATGGAGACTATGATTCCCCCACAAGTCGGGATGAGACTCCGGACGAAAAAATAAAATAAAAATAAAAAAATAAAAAAGGAGAAAGGCCAAAAAAAGAGAAGGCCCAAAAAAAGAGAGAAAAAAAGAAAACAAAAAATGAGAGAAAAAGACAGAAGGGGCAATGTTACTATCCTTTTACCACACTTGTGCTTCAAAGTAGCACCATGTTCTTCATATAGAGAGTCTCTTGAGTTATCACTTTCATATATTAGTGGGAATTTTCATTATAGAACTTGGCTTGTATATTCCAACGATGGGCTTCCTCAAATGCCCTAGGTCTTCATGAGGAAGCAAGTTGGATGCACACCCACTTAGTTTCAATTTGAGCTTTTATAGCTCTAGTGCATCCGTTGCATGGCAATCCCTACTCCTCACATTGACATCAATTGATGGGCATCTCCATAGCTTGTTGATTAGCCGCGTCGATGTGAGACTTTCTCCTTTTTGTCTTCTCCACATAACCCCCATCATCATATTCTATTCCACTTATAGTGCTATGTCCATGGCTCACGCTCATGTATTGCGTGAGAGTTGAAAAGGTTTGAGAAACGTCAAAAGTATGAAACATTTGCTTGGCTTGTCATCGGGGTTGTGCACGATGTGAATATTTTGTGTGGTGAAGATGGAGCATAGCTAGACTATATGATTTTGTAGGGATGAGCTTTCTTTGGCTATGTTATTTCAATAAGACATAATTGCTTGGTTGGTATGCTTGAAGTATTATTCTTTTTATGTCAAAGGATAGACTATTGCTTTGAATCACTCGTGTCTTAATATTCATGCCATGATTAGATACATGATCAAGATTATGCTAAGTAGCATTCCACATCAAAATTATCTTTTTATCATTTACCTACTCGAGGACGAGCAGGAATTAAGCTTGGGGATGCTGATCGTCTCCGTCGTATCTATAATTTTGATTGTTCCATGCCAATATTATTCAACTTTCATATACTTTTTGGCAACTTTTTATACTATTTTTGGGACTAACATATTGATCCAGTTCCCAGTGCGAGTTCCTGTCTGTTGCATGTTTTTGGTTTCGCAGAATATCCATATCAAACGGAATCCAAACGGGATAAAAACGGATGGAGAATTATTTTGGAATATTTGGAAAATCTGGGAGAAAGATCAACGCGAAACGGTGTCCGAGGTGGGCATGAGGTAGGGGCGCCCAACCCCCCTTGAGCGCGCCGACCCTCGTGGGCCACCCATAAGGTGGTTGATGCCCTTCTTCGGCCACAAGAAAGCTATTTTTTGGTAAAAAATCACGGCGAAGGTTTCAGTCCAATCGGAGTTACGGATCTCCATATATATACAAAACGGTGAAAGGGCAGCAGAACGGAACGCGGAAACAGAGAGATAGATCCAATCTCGGAGGGGCTCTCGCCCCTCCCACGCCATGGAGGCCAAGGACCAGAGGGGAAACCCTTCTCCCATCTAGGGAGGAGGTCAAGGAAGAAGAAGACGAAGGGGACCCCTCTCCCCTTCTCTTCCGGTGGCGCCGGAACGCCGCCGTGGCCATCATCATCATCACCGCGATCTTCACCAACACCTCCGCCATCTTCACCAACATCTCCATCACCTTCCCTCCTCTATCTACAGCGGTCCACTCTCCCGCAACCTGTTGTACCCTCTACTTGAACATGGTGCTTTTTTTATGCTTCATATTATTATCCAATGATGTGTTGCCATCCTATGATGTCTGAGTAGATTTTCGTTGTCCTATCGGTGGTTGATGAATTGCTACGATTGATTTAATTTGCTTGTGCTTATGTTGCCGTCCTTTGGTGCCCATTATATGAGCGCGTGCGTGGATCACACCATAGGGTTAGTTGTATGTTGATAGGACTATGTATTGGAGGGCAAGAGTGACAGAAGCTTCAACCTAGCATAGAAATTGATGCATACGGGATTGAAGGGGAACCAATATATCTTAATGCTATGGTTGGGTTTTACCTTAATGAACGTTAGTAGTTGCGGATGCTTGCTAATAGTTCCAATCATAAGTGCATAGAATTCCAAGTAAGGGATGACATGCTAGCAGTGGCCTCTCCCAGATAATACTTGCTATCGGTCTAGTAAAGTAGTCAATTGCCTAGGGACAATTTCGCAACTCCTACCACCACTTTTCCACACTCGCTATATTTAGTTTTTTGCTTCTTTACTTACAACAGCCCCTAGCTTTTATTTTACACGCTCTTTATTTTCTTGCAAACCTATCCAAAAATACCTACAAAGTACTTCTAGTTTCATACTTGTTCTAGGTAAAGCGAACGTCAAGCGTACACAGAGTTGTATCAGTGGTCGATAGAACTTTAGGGAATATTTTTCTACCTTTAGCTCCTCATTGGGTTCGACACTCTTACTTATCGAAAACTGTTGTGATCCCCTATACTTTTGGGTTATCACTGTCCAGTGTCCGGTAAACGTCGGGTTTTGGCCTGCTCCTCTCCAGCATCGTCGTCCATACCCTCGATGTCTTCGGAGCCGTAGTCGAGCATGTCAGTTAAGTCCTCGACAGTGGCTATGAAGTGGGTGGTGGGTGGGACGTAAAATTCCCCGCTCTTAGCCCCTAGTCCGGGCTGGGCGTAGTTCGGACATTGCTCCTCTATAATGACGAGGGATAGCATCAAGTACAGAGCCTCACTTAAAGGCATGGTTTGGCCAGGGAGAAGAAAATCCGTGGAGTACGGCGGGAAGGAAACTCCTTGGCCGAGCTCACATGATGCTGACTCTGAGGGTTCGGAGCTAGTGTCCGCAGAAGAGTCCGACTTCATAATGGTTGCGAGCGACACTACTTCCTCCGGCTCTCCCATACTAGGTTTAGTAGCCGCGGATAGTCTGGCGGGCTCAGTAATCCCGTCTTCGGACCTGGCAATGCACTCCGGATCTAAGGCCAGAGCGGAGGTTGGGGTCGCGAACCCTTGGAAGATCAAGTCTCCTCGGATATCGGCGACATAGTCTAGATTTCCAACACTAATCTGTTGACCTGGGGCGTGGCTTCCGATCTGCTCTAGATCTGGCGGGGGGGACCTCCCCCAGGGCATCATTGTTGTAGATGACTGATGGAGCCATTGAACCTTCTGATGATGTCACAGTGGAACTCTCAATGAAAGCACCAATGTCGGTGTCAAAACCGGCGGATTTCGGGTAGGGGGTCCCGAACTGTGCGTCTAAGGTCCATGGTAACAGGAGACGGGGGACATGATGTTTACCCAGGTTCGGGCCCTCTTGATGGAGGTAATACCCTACTTCCTGCTTGATTGATCTTGATGAATATGAGGATTACAGGAGTTGATCTACCACGAGATCGTAATGGCTAACCCCTAGATGTCTAGCCTGTATGATTGTGTTTGCCTCTACAGACTAAACCGTCCGGTTTATATAGACACCGGAGGGGCCTAGGGTTGTACAGAGTCGGTTTACAAAGGAAGGAATCTACATATCCGAATGCCAAGCTTGCCATCCACGCCAAGGAGAGTCCCATCCGGACACGGGAAGAAGTCTTCTGTCTTGTATCTTCACAGCCCATTAGTCTGGCCCATGTTACATAGTCCGGACGCCCGAGGACCCCTTAATCCAGGACTCCCTCAGTTGATGGCAGAGGCGGCGCTTTGGTGGGTTGGCATTCTTGGAAAAGGTGGATGTGCTACAGGCTGCGCTTGTTGCCTCCGTGCGTCGCGTGCCGCCTAGGTTTATGCGCAATATTGCTGGGTGGCGGAAAACAGGTGAGGAAATGGCGGGAAATGGTGGTGTGTTCATAAAGCACCATCAATTAATGGAAACTTAGCATAGAAGGAACATCGAGCTTGCACAAGAAGTAGATGATGATTAGATGATCATTTATCCTAGTTAATTATGCATGCAATAGTTTACTTTGGTGTGTGGAATGTCATGTGTGTACTATCCACCTATGTAATTGGATGTTTGCCGCGTATTACACACATCTTGTTTATGTGAAACGTTTCTGTTCTCTTGGCTCAAGGCAAATAGTTTACCAGTTGATCTGGCTGACCCTTTCTTTTGTGTTGCCTAATCACAAACAATTCATTCGAGTGAACTATATGTCGTATATTGCACAAACCTTCATCTGGCTACCCATTTCTGATGTTCCACCTCATCACAAACAGTTCATCCGAGTGAACTGTATGTCGTATATCGCACACGCCTTCATCTGGCTGCCCGTTTCTGTTCTTCTTTCTCATCTCAAACAATTAATTAAACTGAACTGTATGCCCTGCATCGCACATGCAACTAAAATCAGAACCGTGTTTGATGGCTCTGCCATCGCAAACATTTTGCATCTTTTTTGACGGTTTTTTTACATCACCATTTGCGATTAATGCATCGCACGCAGTTTCGTCAAAGGGTCTCTGATCATAGTGTCGCATTAGCAACATCCTACAGTAGTGTACATCTCATCAAAATATCGAATGAATACCAAATTCACATGATTACTTATAACAAGACTTCTCCCATGTCCTCAGGAAAAAACGTAACTACTCACAAAGAATACTCATGTTCATAATCAGAGGAGTATTAATTATCATTAAGGATCTGAACATATGATCTTCCACCGAATAAACCAACTAGCATCAACTACAAGGAGTAATCAACACTACTATCAACCCACATGTACCAATATGAGGTTTTGAGACAAAGATCGGATACAAGAGATGAACCAGGGTTTGAGAGGAGATGGTGCTGGTGAAGAGGTTGATGGAGATTGACCCCCTCTCAATGAGAGGATTGTTGGTGATGATGATGACCATGATTTCCCCCTCCGAGAGGGAAGTTTACCCAGCAGAACAGCTCTGCCGGAGCCCTAGATTGGTTATGCCCAAGTTCCGCCTCGAGACGGCAGCGCTTCGTCCTGAAAGCTTCCTCTTAATTTTTTCCAGGTCAAAACACATCATATAGCAGAAGATGGGCACCGGAGGCCTGCCAGGGGGCCCACAAGGCAGGGGGCACACCCCCCACCCTTATGGATGCCTGGTGGGGCCCCTCTGGTACTTTCTTCGTCAAATATTTTTTATATATTCCAAAATAATTCTTCATAAATTTTCAGGACTTTTGGAGTTGTGCAGAATAGGTCTATCAGATTTGCTCATTTTCCAGTCCAGAATTCCAGCTGTTGGCATTCTCCCTCTTCATGTAAACCTTGTGAAATAAGAGAGAAAAGGCATAAGTATTGTGCTATAATGTGTAATAACAGCCCATAATGCAATAAATATCAATATAAAAGCATGATGCAAAATGGACGTACCAGCCCACTCTCGACCCCATGTGCAAGCCGCCTAATTTTAGTTGAAAAAACACAATGATCCGACCTCGGAGATGGTATAAGTCTCACACATGTCGTCAAGTATATCTAAATAAAGGTCGATTCTACCAGGAATCTGCCAAGCCAAACCTTGACGTTAGCCTCTCCATCGTGTTCGTTATCCCATGTACATAGCACACCATTAAACCCTATATCTTGGAAGTTATAGAAATCAACTACCTATGTGAACCCTTGGATTTTCCATTCCACTCTTTCATTGGCTCCAAAATACTCTGAGTTATCAAGTATCTAGTACAAATCTCATGCCACAAAGCCATGGGAGGTCACATTGCCCTTGTAACCATCTCAACAACTCCCAACTCTAGGATCGCTTGCTTCTCCGAGCTTTCGCATAAAAGCTTGTAAACGCCAAGTTTTTATATCTCCTCCCACATTTTGAACCTTTGCATCTATGTGTTGATTTTTTGTGATGTTCACAATTGTGACATCCACTTCTCCTGGCCGAAACAACGCCAAACCGCCACTTAAGCCATCACTTCTTGCGAGCATACAACCTACAAAGCCCAATCTAAAAGTTAGGTCAGCTACTCATTTCCCCTCGATCTTTGTCTCACACAAAAAGAACAATGTGTCCCTTTCAGCGTCACAATTTTTTGAAGCTCGCGAATTGTCTCTTGGTTCTCAAGCCTTTGACATTTCCATGCTAAGTAACTCATTGGTCTTGGTGGGACTGCCACGCAACCTCCGTCAAAAAAACATTGTTCTCCTGCATATTCTCAATTATGTTCTTCTTTGAGTCTATGCTTCTATCTCTCGATTCATTAGACAGCTCATTTTCCCTCGCCATTTGTTATTTAGAGTGTATTGATGCACGAGCATCAATTGTGTGTTCGACTCTCCATGGCTGGCTACAATATTCCCATCAAGATCCGCAAGGCGATATACCTACTTGTTCCCAGGGCATGACCTCAGATATCATTGACATCCCAGCTACCGAGACCTCCCTAGCATCTAATAAACATCATCTCTAACTTTGCTCCCGCCAGGTTTATCTGGGAAGGTTACTTATTCCCCTTGTTCAACCTCATCGAGATCCCACCCATCATTCATCTTACTCGCCCCGAAGGGCCAACCTGGTATCTTGGCGGCACACTCCCCCAAGTTCTCCTACTTCTTTTCCAAAGTAATTTCTCACTGTATGGGAGGTGGCTTTGTTCATCCCTCTCCTTTGGATTTGGGAAGAAACAATCTACATGCCCAACTGAACTACATGAGAAGTGGAAGTATGGTAGATTTTCATTGGTTATCATAGAACACCCACTCCCTCATTCGAGCTAACTCGAGTTGCAAAAATCTTATTAATGGCTCATTAACATAGATTTTCTTACCCTCAATGACTCACCATAAGCGAATCCTTTAGCACTGACATCGACTTTAATCACCTCACCTAACATCTCCACAATCTTCAATGCCAATGGATGATACCGAAGATTAAAAGTCTGCTTAATAATTCTAACTCATATCTACAATTTCTCAAATTTCCAGTCTGCTGGACAAGACCGATGATCAAAAATCTCCAACACTACTGCATACATCCATGGGCCTCCGTACAAAATCCTATCTCTATCCTATTTTCCCTCAAGATTGGCCACGAACATGCTTTCTCCAACTGAGTTGAATGAGAAACCTATCGGATTACCCCACCCTAGGAGTAGGGAATCTATAAATATTGTGTTCACATGTAGCATTTTTGGTGCAGAAACTTGCTAATCAGCGCCCACTGCGGGAGCCCCTGATCCTCCACCTGGTCATCCACTATCAGTTTTGTGCTTTAGTTCTCCGGCAGATGCACCCTTCCCACCATTCTCTCCACGTCCTCATAGTCCTAGCCCCAATTATCCGAGCTTACCATGTCTGTCGCCCTCCACCAAAACCCTAGCTCTCGACGTGCCCACCAAGGTTGGGTGGGACAATAGGAACCCCCCACAATCACCTCAAGATCGACAACCCAACGGATGAGGCAGGAATTGACCTAACCGGTCAGATAGCACTATCACATGAATCACGATTGTGCCCCGGAGATCAGAAATCACCATCCGTGTTGCCGCTCGGAACCGTAACAAAACGGTTCAGGGACTTGCCTCTCGAAGAACCTTGTTGAGACTCAGAAACTTGTAGAAGCAGCGACTGAGAAGTCATCGATGTAGAGAAGACACACACGACTGGGTTCTGGACAGACCGTCATCCTAGAGAAGCTGGTACCGAGGAGGGTCCAAAGCTAATTCGAACTCCGTGGGACACAAACCTCGTAAGTTCCCCGACGGGTCCATATTGGGTTGAGCTTCATTGAATGAAAAATGGAACTAGAGAACCAAAACATGTAATGTCATGCCCTCCACAGGGAGCCGCTGCCGTGGACAAACGCTGATCACGCCAGACCGAGTGTCTGACGATGGACACCATGCTTCCTCTACACTCTGAGGAAGAGTATCGACATGGGGAAAGTTGAGGAACCATTATTCTCGTAGCACCCATTGTCCCAACTTCATCGTCGATGAAGAGCACAATTTTTTTCGTTCCCCCATCCCCTCCCGCCGCCTTAGCGGCCAAAAGTGGGAGGGAACCCACGCCGCCGCCAGCGGACCGAGGGGAAGTGTTGGGTGCTTCCTATAAGTGAAACCCTTGAAAGTTGTTGTGTAACACATGACAGGTCGCCTCCTCTGGTGCCACGGGGAAACCCCATCCGCCGTCGCAGGGTAGCCACCCCCGCCCCCGCCCGCCCACCACCGCTGCCGCATGCCGGGATGGCGGCGGCGGGGCGGGTCTGTCTCTCCCACTCTGTTCGCTCCCCGCGCCCGTCTCGAGTCGAGATCCATCTGCCGCCGCCACCGGGAGGCACCCACTCCTCCGCCCGCTTCTGCCGTGCCGTGGCTGGAGGGTCGGCCAGCTAGGCTGCGCCGCGCCCTGGGATGGCCACGGCGGGGTGGATCCGTCCCTCCCGTGCTTCCGCAACACCGCCCCTCCCCCGCGTCCCCGAGTTCCTCGCGCGTCGCGAGTGCACCCTCCCAGCTGATGTGTTCCTGTTGGTCCGGCTATGGGTGCGGCGTGCTAGGCCATGGCCTTGTGCGCCCTTCCCTTCCCTATGGTCTCCCCTTCCCTCGGCGTGGTCCTGTCCTCCTAGTGCTACTTGGGCGTGATTTTGGTGGACCTGCGGCCGGTCACAGGGGTGTTCGCAACCTGCCTTCTGTGCATTGGCGGACCCCCTTGTCTTCGGCGGCCCTTCCCCCCTCGAGCCGCGGTGAAGGCTCACACGGTGGCGATGAGGCTACGGTGCTAGTGGCAGTCCCGAGGCTCCGCAAGGAGGGTACTTGTTGGCGCTGCTCTGGCCCCGGTGACCTTGGACCCGCATCTCTCCGGTGTCCATGGCTGACGGCGTCCCTTGCCGGGCAGCTCTGGCCTCGGCGACTAGGCAGTTGCGTCCCTTCCAGCTCATCTGGCTCATGACGTCCCGACGTCTATGGCCATGATAACATGGATCTGCATCCCTCCAATCCCTGCTTGCCGGCGTTGCTGATCGCCGTCGCCCCATCCCCTCATGGTTTGCTTCGCCACATGCCCTACTCTGTACGACTCAAAGGCCCCCGTTTTCGCCAGATCCAACGCTTGTGGGTCGGGAAGCGGTGCCACCTGTCGGTGTCAAAACTGGCGGATCTCGGGTAGGGGGTCCCGAACTGTGCATCTAAGGTCGACGGTAACAGGAGACGGGGGACACGATGTTTACCCAGGTTCGGGCCCTCTTGATGGAGGTAATACCCTACTTCCTGCTTGATTGATCTTGATGAATATGAGGATTACAAGAATTGATCTACCACGAGATCGTAACGGCTAAACCCTAGATGTCTAGCCTGTATGATTGTGATTGCCTCTATGGACTAAACCCTCTGGATTATATAGACACCGGAGGGGCCTAGGGTTGCACAGAGTGGGTTTACAAAGGAAGGAATCTATATATCCGAACGCCAAGCTTTCCATCCACAGCAAGGAGAGTCCCATCCGGACACGAGAAGAAGTCTTCTGTCTTGTATCTTCACAGCCCATTAGTCTGGCCCATGTTACATTGTCCGGATGCCCGAGGACCCCTTAATCCAGGACTCCCTCGGTAGCCCATGAACCAGGCTTAAATGACGATGTGTCCGGCGTGCAGATTGTCTTCAGCATTGCAAGGTGGGTTCCTCCTCCGAATACTCCAAAACAGCCTTTGAACACAGAAAATGTGTCCGGCTCTGCAAAACAAGTACCACACACACCCGCAGAGAGTATAATATGTCACGAGTCCAATCTACTGACAACTTTTGTAGCGTGACATCATGTCGCTGCCCGGTCATTATTTCGAACCGTTTTTAGCCTCCCGCTCCATGTTTCAAGATGCGGTTTTATTGGCACGTCTTCTCGAAGCAGAGATCGTGTCCCCTTATTGCGGGATCCTCATCAATACGGGCGTGGGTAATCCAACCGCGCCGTATGCACGACCCTTGGGGAATAGGCGAGTTTTAAGGCGAATGGGGAGGCACTTGATATTCGTAGCCTTTATAAAGGGATAAGGATTTCACCTTTTCACCCACGCCTTCTTTCTCTCTGCCCATCCATTCTCGAGCTCCAGCACCCAAGCTTCCATCCTTTCCACCTCAAAAAAGCACTCCAGCCATAGTTCTGATTGTTATTAGCTCCGTTCCCATTTACATTCTTAGCACCATTGTGGTTATGTGATCCTCCTCCAGTGTGGTTGTGACCTCCATGGTTATGAACAAGTCCTCCCGAATTTGGGGTTAAGCGAGGCTTCTACTGAGCTCCTGAGTTATACTTCCCTTGTCCATACTTCCTCTTACGGCTCTCAATCTGCTGCTGCTTCCCTTCAATCATAAGAGCCTTATCCACCAACTCCTGGTAGTTGTTGAAGGTCGCTACCATGAACTGCATGCTCATCTCATCATTCAGCCCTTCCATAAACTTCTCCTGCTTCGCGGCATCTGTGGCCACATCATCAGGGGCATAGCATGATAGCTTGCTAAAATCATCCACGTACTGAGCCACAGTACGGTCCCCTGGCGTAAGTTGCGGAACTCCCGCTTTTTCATCTGCATAGCTCCACTTGAGACATGGGCTGTGCGGAAAGCTTGCTGAAACTGGTCCCAAGTGACATTGGCTATAGGAAAAGTAGCCGTGTAATTCTCCCACCATGAGGCTACTGGTCCATCCAATTGGTGTCTTGACAAGCGCACCTTCTCGACATCTGTGCAACCTGCGGTAGTCAACTCCCTTCAATACGGCGTAGCCAATCATTGACAACTATTGGCTCGGTAAGATTGGAAAACATCGACAATTGTAACCTTAGAAAAGCGGGCTAGGTTGTCCTTTGGCGGCGGGTTATTGTTGTTGTTGTTGTTGTTGTTGTTGTTGTTGTTGTTGTTGTTGTTGCCTGGTTCTGAACTAGCAATTGCATCAAAGCATTCTGCTGCTGGATCAACTGGGTGAGTTTCGGTGGGAAAGCAAAACCGGTGTCACGTCTTGGAGGCATCTGATGGGTTTATATGGGAGAGATTAGAATAGAAAAAGGTCTAACGAGAAAGCACTACCCATATGCACATGAGACAAACACAATCATTTCACTCAATCAATCAAGCAAGGGCATACAAACGGTCTAGAACTATCGCAAAAGTGCTCAGCTACTACTAAATACATGGGGAAATACTTCTAATATATGGTGGTCGTCTAGAAATTTTGATCGGTGGAAGACTCCATGATGTCTGCTCCAGCTTCGTCTTCAAAGTCATCATCACTAGGATCGGAGTCGGTGTCGTCGATGATGATGTAGTTGTCCGGGCAAGTGGGGCCGTCGTCTTCTTCTCCCGGTGCTGGTCCTCCGATGAATACTCCGATCTTCTTAACCAGGTCGTCATGCTTCTCCAGTAGTGTCTTAATTTCCTCCTCATATCCATCGTGTGTAAACTTGAGTTCTTCCTCCAGCTCATTGATCCTAGTCTTCGCCTTCTTCAACTCCATCATGTCTGCGCACATCTGGTTCTCCTGGCGTCGAATGTGCTGGTTTAACTCCTGGATGAAAGCTGCAATGGATTTATTCTTCCTGGTGCTGATTACTTCCCATTGCTCGTCTCGGCGCCCACATATTTGGTAGATCGTGTCCTTGAGTTCCCTCTTGTAGACTTCTCCAATGCGTCCCATGGTAATGTGGGCTGCCATGCTCTTGCCTAGACTCCAGGTGGGTGCTTCGAAAGAAAATTCTATGGGTTTAGAAGTTGGCGAGAACGTCCTTCCTGGAACTTGTACTTGAATCATCCAGCGTTCCTCTTCTGGTAAGGTGGCGTTGTACGTCCCGGTGAAACTTGGTATTCCAATGTTCAAATACCTAGTGACTTCCTTCAAGTGGCGTCCAAAAGGTGTGTGAGGTAGTCCTGGACTAGGGGGTGTCCGGATAGCCGAACTATCATCACGGCCGGACTCCAAGACTATGAAGATACAAGATTGAAGACTTCGTCCCATGTCCGGATGGGACTTTGCTTGGCGTGGAAGGCAAGCTTGGCGATACGAATATGTAGATCTCCTACCATTGTAACCGACTCTGTGTAACCCTAACCTATCCGGTGTCTATATAAACCGGAGGGTTTTAGTCCATAGGACGAACAACAATCATACCATAGGCTAGCTTCTAGGGTTTAGCCTCCTTGATCTCGTGGTAGATCTACTCTTGTACTACCCATATCATCAATATTAATCAAGCAGGGTAGGGTATTACCTCCATCGAGAGGGCCGAACCTGGGTAAAACATCGTGTCCCTTGTCTCCTGTTACCATCCGCCTAGACGCACAGATTCGGGACCCCCTACCGAGATCCGCGGTTTGACACCGACATTGGTGCTTTCATTGAGAGTTCCTGCGTGTCGTGACCGATAGGTCCGATGGCTCCTTCGATCATCAACAACGACGCGGTCCAGGTGAGACTTTTCTCCCGGACAGATCTTCGTATTCGCGGCTTTGCCTTCGGGCCAATTCGATTGGCCATCTAGAGCAGATCGAAAGCTACGCCCCTGGCCATCAGGTCAGATTTGGAAGTTTGAACTATACAGCCGATATCCGCAGACACTTGATATTCGACGGATTCGATCCGCGGCCAAGCGTGCCGCACTGTCTCGATGGGCATGATCTAGCTCTGCAGCCGAACAGTGCCTTGGAGGCCGCACCCGCATCCGCTCCGACCCTTAATCCGGAGCCGGATTCCCCGATCGAGGACGGGTGGTTGGACACCGCCTCGGGGCTACGATCCCACGGGCGATTGAGCGAACTCTATCCTGTCGCTGCGAAGATCTTGACTCCAGGGTGCCGGACTCCTCTCCGGACTCCAAACCCTCCGCGCCCCTGCCAATCGAATCCGATTGGGTGCCGGTTATGGAGTTCACTGCCGCGGACATCTTTCAGCACTCGCCCTTTGGCGACATCCTGAATTCACTAAAGTCTCTTTCTTTATCCGGAGAGCCATGGCCGGACTACGGTCAGGAAGGTTGGGGTGCGGACGACGAAGAAATTCAATGCCCACCCACCACCCACTTAGCCACCGCCGAAAAGCTTACACGGCGTGCTCAATTTCGACTCCGAAGGCATCGACGGTATGGACGACGATGTAGGAGACAACCATGAACCAGCACCTATAGGATGCTGGACAACCACCTCATCCCATGATGTATACATGGTGGATACACCTAAAGGAAATGACGACGAGGAACAACGGACGCCTCGAAGGATAAATCCTCTCGGCAGTCAAAAGCGGCAACATAAACGCCGAAAGAAGTCCCGCCTCAACAGAGAACCAGCCATAGAGCAGGACGAACCGGTGGACGACGAACACACTATCGAGCAATCGTCCGAACAAGACAACTTGGATGAACAACCCGTCCCCGGCGAAGACAACAGTCCGGACGATCTCACGCCGGACAAATTGTTGGAGCAAAATAATCTCCAGAAAAGGCTCGTTGCCACTGCGCGTAGCCTGAAAAAGCAGAAGCGGAGGCTCAAAACAGCGGAAGATGCACTCAGGATCAGATGGAGCAAAGTGTTCAACACCGCAGAAAAATACGGTGACAATCGCCGAACAAAGAGCTATCCAAAGAGAAAACTACTGCCTGAATTTGACGAAGAGGCCATAGAGCCCCCACAATCAAAAATTAAGAAGGCCACCCGGTCGGATGGACGACCCCACGGCAAAAAGAGAGCGGCAAATAGCGCCGCACACAAGCCGGCACGCGATCCGCATGAGGATTCACATCAAAAGGATGGCCCAGTTAGGTCCATCTATGGGCTGAGAAAGCAAGCTCTTCAAAGCAATGCAACACGCCAAATATCCGAACATCACGGCACACCCAAATACAGGGGCGCCACACACCCCCTATGTTTCACCGATGAGGTGCTGGATCATGAATTTCCAGCGGGATTCAAGCCCGTAAACATAGAGGCATACGATGGAACAACAGACCCTGGAGTCTGGATTGAGGATTACATCCTCCACATACACATGGCTAGAGAAGAGAATCTCCACGCCATAAAATACTTACCCCTCAAACTCAAAGGGCCAGCTCGGCATTGGCTTAAAAGCCTCCCCGAAAATACCATTGGAAGCTGGGAAGAGCTCGAGGATGCGTTTGGGGAAAATTTTGGGGACCTATGTCCGCCCTCCGGATGCGAGACGATCTAAGTAACATAACTCAATAGCCGGAGAGTCAGCCCGAAATTCGGAACAGGTTCCTTACTAAAAGAACCAAATAGTCGATTGTTCGGACGCCAAGCCTTAGCAGCCTTCAAACACAATGTCCGAGATTTAATGGCTCGCCAGACACCTCGCCAAGAAAAGCCAAGAACAATGGCTGAATTAACAAGCCTCATGACCCGCTTTTGCGCGGGAGAGGATAGCTGGCTAGCAAGATGCAGCACCAGCGACCCAAGTACATCCGAAATCAGGGATGGAAATGGGAAACCACGGCGCAACAAGGACCAACACCGGATTAAGAAGAACGGTCCAAAGAGCGCGACAGTCAATGCCGGATTCAAAAGCTCACGACAGAACAATAAAAAACTGCCCCTCAAGGACAATAGCGATGAGCTATCCAACTTAAACAAAATCTTGGACAAGATATGTCAAATCCACAGTACCCGGAGGAGCACGCAAACCATACCCACAGAGATTGTTGGGTCTTCAAACATCCGCAGACTCAACGCCCGAACACAAGGGCTCGACACACCAAGTGAAGATGACGACGAGCACCACAAGCAGAGCCCCGGAAAACAAAAGAATTTCCCACAAGAGGTTAAAACAGTAAACTCACTTCACGTGATCAAAGGGAAAAACAGAGCGGCGCCCACTAAAATGCGCGCCGCACACTGGTTGTCAAAACCAATCACCTTCGACCATCAGGACTATTCTGAAAGTATTCAGAACGCAGGATGGACTGTCTTGATATTGGATCCTATAATCGACGGATTCCAATTTACACAAGTCCTCATGGATGGCGGCAGTGACATAAACCTGATATATCAGGACACAATCCGCGGAATAGGGATAGACCCAACCAAAATTCACCGTAGCAACACCTCCTTTAAAGGAGTAATGCCAGGCCCATATGCCCATTGTACGGGCTCCATACTGCTAGAAGTTGTGTTCGGTTTGTCCGACAACTTCCGTCGCGAAAGGTTAATCTTCCATGTCGCCCCGTTCAAAAGTAGCCATCAAGCACTATTGGGACGCGAAGCTTTCGCCCGTTTTAACGCAATACCACATTATGCATCTCTAACACTTAAAATGCCCGGTCCACGTGGCATCATCTCATTAAAAGGAAGTACTAAGTGTTACTTGAGCACGGAGGAACGTGAGACTGCCTTGACAGCCCCACACCTATCCGGCTCCGCTAGTTAAAAAGCCTGAATTGGTCATTCAAACCCCGGACACGGCTAGACGAGTCCGGCGCCCACTAGTGGCATACCCCCACAAGGGGCTGCAAGCATGTATTACAAGAGACAATAAAGCTCAATTTTATTCACTTCTTCGAATCGTACTCTGTTTATTTAATATAAAGTACATCTTTCACACGATCTTTTTCTTTTAAACTAAGTTCCTCTCTTTTACAGATGAACAACGTGCTACACCCGTCCAGGATATGGCACAACGGAGACACAGGCGCAGACGTGAAGTAGGGACCCGTCGCAAGGATTCTTTTCAGATTAAGACCCTGCGTAAACCATCTTTACTGTCTCTTGTTGATATACATCCCCCGGTTTCTTACTATAACCGAGGAGGAGGCTGGCGTTTTGGCATTGGCCGCACCAGAATTTTCGCGCGTACCTGAACACCAGGGGATTAGGGCATTATTCTGCCCGTCTTTATAAATACCGAATACCTTAGGGAGTATTCGGCGTCTCGAGTTAGGACTTATATGCATCAGCTCCGAATCATGTCTTTGGTCAAATGTTGGGTTTGCCCGGCTCCTGTGTTTTGCTGCCTTATGTTCCGTTTCATCGTCTAACACGGCACCAGGAGAACTACTGCGATTGTGCCCTGGTTCGGCCGGGCGAGCACCTCAGTAGAGAAAGCCGAAAACTGACTGACATGATATAGCGAGAGACTGGTCAACCACTCGATGACTCATCGGAATGTTTAGAATTCCTCCGCATTAACGAAGGACCGGTTTTCGGTCAGGCACATGCGCACCCCGAATTCGGGAGAGTGCGGTGCCCCCAGGGGCTATATAGTAGCCCCACCCTCGAACTCCTATGGCTAAGTGAAAGTGATAAAGCATTATAGTCCGGTTGCCTAGTTTGCTACGCTACCACCTCCTTAACAGGACCAAGACGTTGGATTAAGTGTGCAAGAGCGCCTTCTTTGCAAACACCCCCGCACTATGTGCGTGGGGGCTGAAGCCAAGGACTGCCATCTTTCAGGTTATATATACATATACATATACGGCCGCACAAGGAGTAGTTTACTACTTGAACGCACAAGTATAAAAAGCTCTGATGTTATATTGAAACATTGTTTTCACCAAACATACATGTCATTTAAACATAATATCCTTCGAGCACTGCGTCTCTATTAAACGAGCGCCCTGCAGGACTTCCTCAAAGTAGTGCTCGGCAGGTACTCGGCTTTTTTCCGAGTCTTGGGATGCAGCGTTGGTGGCCTTCATATCTGCCCAGTATGTCTTGACACGGGCCAGAGCCATCCGCGCTCCCTCAATACACGCCGACCGCCTCATGGCGTCGATTCGCGGTACCGCACCAAGGAACTGCTGCACTAAACCAAAATAACTCTTCGGCTGGGGTCCGCCCGGCCACAAATGAGTCATGACATGCTGCATGGCAAGTCCGGATAGCCGATTCAGCTCGGCACATTCGGCCAACCGATCGGTCAACGGAAGAAGACGCTCGGACTATGGAATTGCGACCAATATAGCTCTTCCCTTCGTGCCCCTTCCGCCTCGGAAGTGCTCAATCGCGTCCAGCTTCGCCGCTAAGTCCGATAAGCATCCTCCGAACTCCACAACTTGTCCAATTGAGCATACTTTGGATCCGTATATTTCCTCCATAGCAGAAACGGTTTTCCAGCCGCAATTGCCCCGGCCTGACTCAGCTCCTCCTTGGCAGCTCTCAAAGCCGAATGGGCATTCTTGGATTCGGCGGCGGCCTTTTCAGCCTCTTGCTCCGCTTTGACGTTTTTTTCGAGAACCTCGCAGCGATCGGCAGCATTCTTCAACTTTCTGGCCATATCGGCCATTTCCTCTTTGCTTCGGCAGTGAGCAGCCCGCATTACTATTTCTGGCTTGCTCTTTTGCTCGGGTGAGTTCCGCCCGAAGCTCCTCCACAGTAGCGGCACCATCTGCATTAAGCATACAAATAGTAAGACATGGGCGCCAAGCTCCCTTACCGGTGTCCGCGCAGAGTCGCATACCTTGCGATTCGTCAAACCGTTTATTGACCAGCGCGATGTCCGTGATCCGCCTCGTCAAGTTGCCGCTTTAGTTCGGCATATTCATCAATCCGCTGGCCATGGACGCCCGCCACCTGTTTAGGGCGGCGATATGTTATAATCGAGATTTGATCCTCGCACGCTGTCAATTTTGACAACATACCGAGTCTCAGGGCTACTATCTATACAGGGCGCATTCTATATGCATAACTGTCAGAAGGTACATCATTTTTGCGTCCTCAAACCCCGTCAGTAAGCTTCTGACGGCTTCATGCAATCTGCTCTTTGTGGATGCAATCCTTTCAATCACCGTACCCATTAGAGCACGGTGATCTTCTGAGATAGCCGCTCGCCCGAGCAGATCCTTCAGCTCCTCCGACCGCACACCACTTGGCGTCCGACCTTCCGGCCTCGCCGGACTTGGGGGAACCCTCCGCGACGACACCTCAGGATCGTCCGCCTCGCATGAGGGTGCGACTGGTGGAGGCGTTTCGCTCTCCATCATCTCCGGAAGAAGATCCCCCGAAGACGAGCTCTGCTGAGAACGGCTGAGATCCGAACTACAAGGTACAATTTCGGTTATCTTCATTAATAAATACAGGGATGTTCCTTATTCACTAGACCCCTTCTTTTCACTTACGGCTCGCTGGAGGGCTGATCCCCTTGGGGAAATAGTGCGGCTGGGTTACTTCCCAACGCCGTACTCTCTGACGAAGATTCCTTTCCCTTCTTCGAGGCCTTGACCTCCGGATCTTCTGAAGCGGTCCTCTTCTCTCCTCGGAAGACGGGACTTTTAATCCCTCTTTCCTTGATAGCCTCCTTCGTAGAGGCAGTTGCTTCCACGCTCCCCCCTTCGCCTTCTTCAAAGGGCGCGGCCTTCAACATCTTGGCCAGCATGGTATCCGGCGTGGTCTCTGGGAGGGGAGCCAGACACCTTATTAACTTTGCCTTGGCTATCCACTCCTATTCAGGAAACGGCTCCTTTAAAGGGCGTATATATATGATAAATGAATGAACAATTTGTCCGGCTACAGGACTATTTACTTGAGTATCTGGGCGATTGCAGCTTAGTCCTGCGTCCTCAGTCAGGTCCGGACACTTTTCTTGTGATCCGAAGAACAGTTTATACATCTCCACGGGTGTCGTGCCCATAAAATTCTGGAGAGCTCGTGGTCCCTCCGGATTTAATTACCACAGGCGGAGGGGGTGACGTTTGTAGGGCAGAAGGCGCCAGATCAACATAACCTGCGCCACCGCAACCAGATTGATCTCCCTCTCGTGGAGGTCTCAAATACGGCCCTGCAGCAAGGGAACGTCCTTCGACGGCCCCCAGTCGAGCCCCTTGTTGACCCATGACGCCAGCCGCTGTGGTGGACCTGAGCGGAAGGCAGGAAGCGCCGCCCATTTGGTGCCCCGGAAAGCGGTGATATAAAACCACTCCCGTTGCCACAAACCAAGCTCCTCTTGAAAAGAGCCCTCGGGACATGGAGCATCAGCACATTTGCTTATGACCGCCCCTCCGCACTCTGCTTGTTGCCCCCCGATCATATTTGG
Source organism: Aegilops longissima (assembly GCA_021605205.1). Lineage (NCBI taxonomy): Eukaryota > Viridiplantae > Streptophyta > Magnoliopsida > Poales > Poaceae > Aegilops > Aegilops longissima. The sequence continues at coordinate 639,921,118 of CM038678.1, read as the reverse complement.
CTCCACCTTGAAGGTCTTGAGCCACAATCCAAAGTGGGGGGTAATATGGAGGAAGGCCTCATATACGACAATGAATGACGAGATATGGAGGATGGACTCCGGATTCAAGTCGTGGAAATCCAGCCCATAATAAAACATGAGCCCCCGCACAAAGGGATCCGCGGAAGCCTAAACCCGAAGGAAGTGAGACACGAACACCACGTTCTCGCCGGGCTCGGGAGTGGGAATGACCTGCCCGGAGCAGGCAGCCTATCACGAGATCTCGCGGTTAGATACTGGCGTCTTGTAGCTTTAGCACATCTTCTTCCCTTACGGAGGAAGACATCCATCGGCCGTGCTGGTCGGAGCGGACATCTTCAAGGTCGGCGCTGAATCTGAAGCTTTGGGTGTTAGAACTTCGGGAGCGAGGCGAACTCGATGGAGGGTGTAAAAAGAAGAGGGCATTGGTCTCGTTATAAAGAGGTTGAATACCAAGAGCCCACCCCGTGGTCGACTAGGACTCGCCTTTGATAGAGGAGGCGTGCAGACGGGCACGGTTGGGTTACCCACATCCGTATTGATGATAATCCTGGAATAAGGGGGCACAATCTATGCTTTGATAAGACGTGCCAATGAAACCGCCTCGCTAAACGCGCTAAGGAGGAACGGTAAAAAACGATTCATAAAAAGGCCTGGCCGTGGTGTGATGTCACACCGTGGAATACGTCAGCAGATCTGTGCAAAAGTTATTCTCTCTACGGTGGTATGTGGAACTTGTTTTGCAGAGCCGGACACTATCCCGTGTTCAAAACCTTCCATGAAGTATTCGAGGAGGAACCCGCCTTGCAATGCCGAAGACAATATGCGCGCCGGACTCGTCGTCATTGAAGCCTGGTTCGTGGGCTACCGAGGAGTCCTAGACTAGGGGTGTCCGGATAGCGAACTATCATCACGGCCGGACTCCAAGACTATGAAGATACAAGATTGAAGACTTCGTCCCGTGTCCGGATGGGACTTTCCTTGGCGTGGAAGGCAAGCTTGGCGATACGGATATGTAGATCTCCTACCATTGTAACCGACTCTGTGTAACCCTAACCTATCTGGTGTCTATATAAACTGGAGGGTTTTAGTCCGTAGGACGAACAACAATCATACCATAGGCTAGCTTCTAGGGTTTAGCCTCCTTGATCTCGTGGTAGATCTACTCTTGTACTACCCATATCATCAATATTAATCAAGCAGGAGTAGGGTATTACCTCCATCGAGAGGGCCCGAACCTGGGTAAAAACATCGTGTCCCTTGTCTCGTGTTACCATCCGCCTAGACGCACAGTTCGGGACCCCCTACCCGAGATCCGCCGGTTTTGACACCGGCAGTGTGTCTTCATCCGGTTGTGCAAACTTGTTCTTCATCTCCGTCATCCTAAAGAGTAGAAAATGGAGAGGAGTCAGAAATGAGTAGAGAAGAGTGGCCTAGGGTTTATCTTAGTGGCGTGTCCTACACTCGGTGTGCTCGATACCATCTTGTAGCGACCGACCTCAAGCGGTCAAGTCTACGTGCTTGATGTCATCCTGGATCAAGAATTTGACACACACAAGACTCAAGGATTTATAACAGAGTAGCAATCACACACTTATTACATCGAATGTCTCAAAAACAGAACTTAATACAATAATATGGCTTAAGGCCATCTAATGCGATAACAGCGGAAGGCTTGGAAGATACAGTGAGTCCATCAACTCCAACGGCATACCTGAGCTGCACGGCAACGACCTAACGATCCTTACTCCTCGTCTGAAAAGTCTGCAACATAATATCATAATATGTTGCAGCCCAAAAATGGGTCAGCACATGGAATATGCTGGCAATATAACACAATAGAGCATGAACAGAATAATGCTATCACTACATGCATATTTGGCTGGTGGAAAGCTCTATGGTTATAGTTTTGCGAAAAGCCAATTTTTCCCTACAACAAAGGAATAGATTTTAATTTAACTATCATGGTGGTTGAAACATTGATAAGGAAACCCCAACTCAATCCCAAATTAAAGTAATTAACAACCCAACAATATTAATTAAGAGTGATGAGATACATGTGATAACCCAAGTACTAGATACTCAAGATTGTCCATAACCGGGGACACGGCTAACCATGATTAGATTGTACACTCTGCAGAGGTTTGCGCACTTTTCCCCACAAGACTCGATCACCTCCGTTGAATTTCTCGCATTACACGGTGTTTGAGAAACGGATGACCGAGACACAGTCTTTCAGAAACATTAACTCTCTACTCCGGGTAGACCATACCAAACCTACAAAACCCACTACCTGCTGATCTACCTCTTCAAGAGCTTTACGTAACTTACTCAACTATGCTAGAGCCCATAATAGCTTGTGGCTGCACACAGAAGTTTCTAGCATGAATCATCTCAGTTCCCTTTAAGACTGGGTGGCGGTCCATAGAAAGATCATACGGGTACCCCGGGATTTCCAAAAAAATACAGACAACACTGGGTTCCCCAGGTGCCTCAATCCACCCAGATGTTAATTTAAGTTGCCACCTTAAGTTGAACCATTAATTAACAATCTCACATCTGACATGGATACACTCAAACCCAAACCACGTCTACGAGCATAGCATAGCAATATAAACAACGCGTAGAAGTAACTCCCAAGAGTTTGATAGTAACAGGGCAATAGGTTCTACCTCAACAACTACTTCCCAACCCACAAGTTAGTGACATCCTAATCATGCAATGTTTGAGGATTGAACTAATGCATAAAAACTGGGTATGAAAAGAGTATGATCAATGTGTTACTTGCCTTGCTGACGATCCGCGAATCCTAGAGACTCGTAGTAACACGCTTCGCACTCCGGGAATTCTATCACAAACAAACAATAACATACATAAGCAACAAGCAAAGATGCACATGCAAAACTCAAATAAAAGAGGTTGACCAGAAAGTTCAACTTAAGAACTCCGGTTCGCAAAAAGAATCGAATCAAACGAAGCAACAAAACTCAAACGGCGAAAGAAACAAGATCCGTTTACTAATCTGAACTAAAGTCAAATTTTACAGTACCAAAATCTTGTTTAAGTTGATTAAACAGAAAGAGGGTCTCGATACAAAACTCTAGGCGTTTGAATCGCCTCATTCTGACTAACGAGCGAAAAGATAAACAGAAACTAAGATCGGATCAGAAATCGCGATCGAAAATAATCGCAGATAAATCTGATAAAAGGAAACTGACGAACAGACTAAAGAATGAGCGTTCGTTAGCTGTAACTAAAGGGCGAAAACCGTTCGTTTAAACGAACACATAGATGAACGTCCGCTAATTAGAAGAACCGAGAAAAACCGGCAAACCGATCTAAAAAACCGAACTAGGGTTTCTAAAGAAAAACCGAACGGTTTTTTTTTAGAACCGGCGGCTCGGATCCGCACGGTACCTCCGGCGAGGGCTCCATGAGGCGGGTCGGGCGGCGGGCGTGGCTCATGGGCGCGGGCTGGGCAAGGGCAAGGCGCGGCGGCGGGGTCATGGCGGCGGCAAGCGGCGACGGGCTGCAAGGGCGGGCGTGGCGGCTCGGGCGGAGGTGGTGGTGTGGTGGTGGGGTCGGGCGGAGTATATAAGAGGGGCGGCGGCTTGGAGGAGGGGCCAAGGCGGCGGCGGAGGCGGAGTCCGGCTCGGACTCCGGCCCGAGCGCGGCGGCGGGCGGCGCGCGCTGCTGGCGGTGGGCATGGTTGGGGGCGCGGTCACTGGGTTTCGTCCATCGGAGGAACCTCTTTTTTTTTAAATAATAATTTGCCGATAGAAATAAAATCCTAGAAAATAAAATAAGAATCTAAAATTTGCCAAAACAAATTTTCACCGTCTAAATGAAATATTTAGAACGAGATGAACATTTTCTTGGCCCTAAAATGCAATTTTGAAAACGTGCAATTTTTCTAATGCAAATAAAATCCAAATAAAATCAAATAAATGATTTTAACATTTTTCCTCCAATATTTCAGTTGTTTTGGAGAAGTCATATTATCTCCTCTCATATTTTTTTATGAAATATTTTTCGGAGAGAAAAATAATTAAAATCAGATCCTCGTTTCATTATTTGATAAAATCAAATATGAAAACCGGGAAATCCCCAACTCTCTGTGAGGGTCCTTGAGTTGCTTAGGATTTCGAGGATTGCAGAACGAGAATGCAACAAAATATGATGTGCAAGAATGACCTATATTTAACATTCCAAATTGAAAATTTGGTATGTTACACTACTACGGGCTAGATTTCCATGATCTGGCCCCCAACTCTTTCCTCAACATCTCGGCATTCATTGTCGTGTGCAGGGCCTTCCTCCGCATCCCACCCCACTTCGGATTGTGGCTAAAGATCTTCAATGTGAAGCCGAAGGTGGTGGGTGGTCAACACGCAGAGTGTGGAGGTGCCATGGTGAGCAAGATGCCCAACGTCTCATGGCCCAAAGGTACCTTCGTGGGGACCGTCAAAGGGTGGCAGCAGCTGTGGTTCTACGTCACAAAGCCCCGCGACACCACCTGGGCCGCGGCTCCCGAATTCAAATCCGGGCCCCGATGCGGCTCACCTCCTGGCTAGAGAAGGGTCTAGACTGGGCATCGTCGAACGAGGTGTCCGTGCTGCAGATGCGTATCAAGAGCATGGTGGACAAGAACATCAAGCTTGTCAATGTGATCCAGGTGATGCTCTTTCGCCGGATCCTTCCATGCCAAAGCCGGACTTGCCATTTGTGGGAGTTCGATCCGGCCGAGCACTAGACATTGCAACGGTTCTTTGGCACTACACATGAAGACATCTGGAAGGTGCTTTTCAAGGCCAATGAAACGTGGCCGGAGACGACCGAGGATCATGGGTACAACCTAACCCATCCCGCCAGTTCGGTAAGTTTTTCGTATTCTAAGGTGCGTCCTTCACCTGTACCTCCAATAAGGATGTCTAAGCTTCCCTTATCTATCTTTTCAGGTCTGGACAAAGAGGCTAGAGCGGATCCAGTGTCCGGCTCCGCTGCCTGAAAACCCAACAATCCCGCTTCTGACAAAGATGCTGGTTCCGGCGCCCTACCAGGCGCCGGAGAAGAAGGCCAAGGAGCCAAAAGTGGCCTCCTCCGTAAGGGTACTTCGGACGTGACATCCGAAGACACCAAAACCCACTCCTCCTCCACCGAGGATGACGACGAGGAGGAGGAAAGCAACTCTCCCCCTGAGGGGGAAGGAAGAAAAGGGCGGCCTCCACGCATCTGGAGGAAGAAGCGTCCAAGAAGGGCAGAGCCTCCCTTGCAGACAACTCCGCGATGGATAATGATAGCAGCTCGAAGTGGCGCCCCAGGGATAAGCCGCTGGCCGAATCTTAAGTAATCAAAGGAACTGATGCACCCATATATCCAACTCCTTTAATTTCGCAGTTTTAACATGTTGAATCATGCACTGCAGTTCGGCTTGTTCCCATCTCCAGCGATCCTCATCTTCGGGGAATTCACTGGATCCCAAGGTGATGGACAGCGGGTCCCTTCTGGCGGCCTCTTCTCCCAAAGCCATGGATGACACCGAGGTGATGTCCCGAAGGACCTCCCCAGGCCAGGGAGAGATGTAGGAGGCCGTCAGGGTGGCGTGATAACCCACAAGTATAGGGGATCGCAACAGTTTTCGAGGGTAGAGTATTCAACCCAAATTTATTGATTCGACACAAGGGGAGCCAAAGAATATTCTCAAGTATTAGCAGTTGAGTTGTCAATTCAACCACACCTGGATAACTTAATATCTGCAGCAAAGTATTTAGTAGCAAAGTAATATGATAGTAGTGGTAACGGTAACAAGGTAACAGTAGCAAAAGTAATATTTTTGGTATTTTGTAGTGACTGTAACAGTAACAACAGAAAAGTAAATAAGCGAAGAACAATATATAAAATCTTCTAGGCATTGGATCGGTGATGGAGAATTATGTCGGATGCAGTTCATCATGTAACAATCATGACATAGGGTGACACAGAACTAGCTCCAATTCATCAATGTAATGTAGGCATGTATTCCGTATATAGTCATACGTGCTTATGGAAAAGAACTTGCATGACATCTTTTGTCCTACCCTCCCGTGGCAGCGGGGTCCTAATGGAAACTAAGGGATATTAAGGCCTCCTTTTAATAGAGTACCGGAACAAAGCATTAGCACGTAGTGAATACATGAACTCCTCAAACTATGGTCATCACCGGGAGTGGTCCCGATTATTGTCACTTCGGGGTTGCCGGATCATAACACCTAGTAGGTGACTATAGACTTGCAAGATAGGATCATGAACTCACATATATTCATGAAAACATAATAGGTTCAGATCTGAAATCATGGCACTCGGGCCCTAGTGACAAGCATTAAGTTTAGCAAAGTCATAGCAACTTCAATCTTAGAACATAGTGGATACTAGGGATCAAACCCTAACAAAACTAACTCGATTACATGATAGATCTCATCCAACCCATCACCGTCCAGCAAGCCTACGATGGAATTACTCATGCACGGCGGTGAGCATCATGAAATTGGTGATGGAGGATGGTTGATGATGACGACGGCGACGAATCCCCCTCTCCGGAGCCCCGAACGGACTCCAGATCAGCCCTCCCGAGAGGTTTTAGGGCTTGGCGGCGGCTCCGTATCGTAAAACGCGATGAATTCTTCTCTCTGATTTTTTTCTCCCCGAAAGCAAATATATAGAGTTGGGTTGAGGTCGGAGGAGCTCCAGGGGACCCACAAGGTAGGGGGTGCGCCCTAGGGGGGCAGGCGCGCCCCCACCCTCGTGGACAGGGTGTGGGCCCCCTGGTCTTCATCTTTTGCAACGATTTTTTTATTATTTCCAAATAGACGTTGTGGAGTTTCAGGTCATTCTGAGAACTTTTGTTTCTGCACATAAATAACACCATGGAAAGTCTGCTGAAAACAGCGTCGGTCCGGGTTAGTTCCATTCAAATCATGCAAGTTAGAGTCCAAAACAAGGGCAAAAGTGTTTGGAAAAGTAGATACGACGGAGACGTATCAACTCCCCAAGCTTAAACCTTTGCTTGTCCTCAAGCAATTCAGTTGATAAACTGAAAGTGATAAAGAAAAACTTTTACAAACTTTGTTTGCTCTTGTTGTTGTAAATATGTAAAGCCAACATTCAAGTTTTCAGCAAAGATTATGACTAACCACATTTGCAATAACTCTTAGGTCTCATGTTTACTCATATCAATAGCATAATCAACTAGCGAGCGATAATAATAAATCTCGGATGACAACACTTACTCAAAACAATCATAATATGATATAATAAGATGGTATCTCGCTAGCCCTTTCTGAGACCGCAAAACATAAATGCAGAGCACCTTTAAAGATCAAGGACTGACTAGACATTGTAATTCATGGTAAAAGAGATCCAATCATAGTCATACCCAATATAAATTAATAGTAATGAATGCAAATGATAGCTGCGCTCTCCAGCTAGTGCTTTTTAATAATAGGCGATGACTCAACATAAAAGTAAATAGATAGGCCCTTCGCAGAGGGAAGCAGGGATTTGTAGAGGTGCCAGAGCTCGGTTTTGAAATATAGATAAATAATATTTTGAGCGGCATACTTTCATTGTCAACATAAAAACTAAGAGATGGCGATATCTTCCATGCTACACACATTATAGGCGGTTCCCAAACAGAATGGTAAAGTTTATACTCCCCCTCCACCAACAAGCATCAATCCATGACTTGCTCGAAACAACGAGTGTCTCCAACTAGCAATAGTCCCAGGGGAGTTTTGTTTGCAATTATTTTGATTTAGTTTGCATAAAGCATGGGACTGGGCATCCCGGTGACCAGCCATTTTCTCGTGAGTGAGGAGCGGAGTCCACTCCCCTTGAGAATAACCCACCTAGCATGGAAGATACGGAAAGCCCTAGTTGATACATGAGCTATTCAAGCATACAAAACAGAATGTTTATTTGAAGGTTTAGAGTTTGGCACATACAAATTTACTTGGAACGGCAGGTAAATACCGCATATTGGAAAGTATAGTGGGCTCATATGGAATAACTTTGGGGTTTAAGGGATTGGATGCACAAGCAGTATTCCCGCTTAGTACAAGTGAAGGCTAGCAAAAGACTGGGAAGCGACCAACTAGAGAGCGACAACAGTCACGAACGTGCATTAAAATTAATAAACATTGGATGCAAGCATGAGTAGGATATAATCCACCATGAACATAAATATCGTGAAGGCTATGTTGATTTTGTTTCAACTACATGTGTGAACATGTGCCAAGTCAAGTCACTTAAATCATTCAAAGGAGGATACCACCACATCATACCACATCACAACCATTATAATAGCATGTTGGCACGCAAGGTAAACCATTATAACTCATAGCTAATCAAGCATGGCATGAGCAACTATGATCTATAATTGTCATTGCAAACATGTTTATTCATAATAGGCCGAATCAGGAATGATGAATTCATCATATTTACAAAAACAAGAGAGGTCGAGTTCATACCAGCTTTTCTCATCTCAGTCAGTCCATCATATATCGTCATAATTGCCTTTCACTTGCACAACCGAACGATGTGAATAATAATAAGAGTGCACGTGCATTGGACTAAGCTGGAATCTGCGAGCATTCAATAAACAGGAGAAGACAAGGCAATATGGGCTCTTGGTTAAATCAACAATAATGCATATAAGAGCCACTTCAACAATTTAATCATGGTCTTCTCCTACGACCCCCAAAGAAAAGAAAAGAAATAAAACTATTTACACGGGAAAGCTCCCAACAAGCAAAAGAAGAACGGGAAATCTTTTTGGGTTTTCTTTTTAATTATTACTACTATGGCAAGAAAAGTAAACTAACTAGAAGCTATTACTAATTTTTTTTGTTTTTCTTAAAGTTTAACAAACACACAAGAAGAAAGCAAGAAAAAGAAAATAAACTAGCATGGATATTACAGTGAAAGAGTATGAGCACCGACATCTAGCAATGAGTGTGTGTAAACATAAATGTAATGTCGGTGGGAAATACGTACTCCCCCAAGCTTAGGCTTTTGGCCTAAGTTGGTTCATTGCCATGGATGGTCTAGCGGATATCCATAGTTGTAGCCGGGGTCGTACTGAGATGCAGCGGCTATCGCCTCCTGAGCTGCGGCGTGGCGGCGAGCTGCCTCCACACTCCTCTCGTACTCATCTGCCTCCTCTCTAGTAATAACATATCTTCCTTTTGCCTGATAACCAAAGAAGGCAGGAGCAGGGAGAGTAACACGAACATCACGACATTTGTCAAAGATTAAGCGATACCGGAGAGGTGATTCATTACGCTCGATAAACTGGTGGTGGACCATAGCATTATAGTCTAAATAAGTAGGAGGCAACTCAATATCATCCTCACTAACGTCCACACCAAGAAAATCAGATAAGCGGGTTGCATAAATTCCTCCAAAGAAATCTCCATTAAATATATTATGATGCAACCTACGTGCAATAATGGCTCCCAAGTTATAAGATTTGTCTCCTAACACAGCACTCCTAAGAACACTGAGGTCAGGGACACACATGTGACATGCTTCAACCTTACCATTTATGCACCTACCTATAAAGAGAGCAAAATAATGTATAGCAGGAAAATGGATGCTCCCTATGGTAGCTTGTGCTATATCACTAGATTCCCCCACGGTTATGCTAGCAAGAAAGTTTCTAAATTCAGATTTACGGGGTTCACTAACACTACCCCATTGTGGAAGTTTGCAAGCAGAAGTAAAATCCTCTAAGTCTATGGTATAAGATTTTTCATAAAGATCAAACAGGACAGTTGGAGAATTACGTGAAGATGAAAATTCAAACCTCCTTACAAATGTACTAGTGAGATAGTGGTACTGGCGGCATTTTTCTGCCTCAAAGCTCACAAGATCGGTGTTACGCAAATATGCGTTAAATTCTTCCTTGAGTCCCGCTCAATCCATAAAATTTTCTAAAGGCCATTCACAGGGTCGCACAGGAGTGTCCCTTGGTGGCTCCTCGTCAGCATCAAGCATTGGAAGCCTGGGTCCTTGCTTCCTTGAAGAACCACCTTGAAACATTTTCCTAAGCATATTTCTTCCTCTGAAAAATTTATGAAATTGTTAGTAACTTCAAACAAAAGTGAACCAAACTCAATAAAATTGATAGCAACTACTCCTACAAGTGCGTAGAGCCTATATCAAGCATTAGAACTACTTGGAACCATATAAATTTGACATGCAAGCTCAAGAACATGGTCACCTAGGCAGCACAAATTTGCAATGAATAAAGCACTAGAACAAAAACTAATTGGACCAATGGAGGAGTCACATACCAAGGAACAATCTACCCAGGCAGTTTTGTGAGAGGTGCTTTGAGCAAGGAGATCAAAAATCACAGCAAAGTGAGCTAGAACTCGTGCTTGACTGGACAATGGTGTTTGTGGGAGGAAGAAGGAATGTATGGGTGCAGGAATAAGTGGAGGAGGGCCACCGTGGGCCCACGAGATAGGGGGGCGCGCCCAGGGGGTAGGGCGCGCCCTCCACCCTCGTGGTCAGGTGCTTGCCCCTCCTACTGTGTTCTCAGTACCAGAAATTCTCAAAAATTCTAGAAAAAATCATATTCCATTTTCAGGGCATTCAGAGAACTTTTATTTTCAGGGTATTTTTATATTGCACAGATAAATCAGGAAACAGACAGAAAAATACTATTTTACTTTATTTCAACTAAATAACAGAAAGTAGAGAGAGGGTACAGAAGGTTGTGCCTTCTAGTTTCATCCATCTCATGCTCATCAAAAGGAATCCACTAACAAGGTTGATCAAGTCTTGTTAACAAACTCATTCCGGATAACATGGAACCGGAGAAATTTCGAATAACACTATGTTACCTCAACGGGGATATGCACATCCCCAATAATAAGAATATCATATTTCTTCTTGACAGTTGGAAGAGGAAATTCAAAACCTCCTAATATAATTGATGGAATTTTTCCAATAGAATTGATACTGTGGACTTGAGGTTGTTTCCTCGGAAAGTGTACCATATGCTCATTACCATTAACATGAAAAGTGACATTGCCTTTGTTGAAATCAATAACAGCCCCTGCGGTATTCAAAAAAGGTCTTCCAAGAATAATAGACATACTATCATCCTCGGGAATATCAAGAATAACAAAGTCCGTTAAAATAGTAACGTTTGCAACCACAACAGGCACATCCTCACAAATACCGACAGGTATAGCAGTTGATTTATCAGCCATTTGCAAAGATATTTTAGTAGGTGTCAACTTATTCAAATCAAGTCTACGATATAAAGAAAGAGGCATAACACTAACACCGGCTCCAAGATCACATAAAGCAGTTTTAACATAGTTTCTTTCAATGGAGCATGGTATAGTGGGTACTCCTGGATCTCCTAGTTTCTTAGGTATTCCACCCTTAAAAGTATAATTAGCAAGCATGGTGGAAATTTCAGCTTCCGGTATCTTTCTTTTATTAGTAACAATATCTTTCATATACTCAGCATAAGGATTCATTTTGAGCATATCAGTTAATCGCATACGCAAAAAGATAGGTCTAATCATTTCAGCAAAGCGCTCAAAATCCTCATCATCCTTTTTCTTGGATGGTTTGGGAGGAAAAGGCATGGGTTTCTGAACCCATGGTTCTCTTTCTTTACCATGTTTCCTAGCAACAAAGTCTCTCTTATCATAATGTTGATTCTTTGATTGTGGGTTATCAAGATCAACAACGGGTTCAATTTCTACCTCATTATCATTACTAGGTTGAGCATCATCATGAACATCATCATTAGCATTTTCATTAGGTTCATGTTCATTACAGATTGTGTTTCAAAGATCGAAATAGAGATATCATTTGGATTCTCGGTGGTTCAGCAATAGGTTCACTAAAAGCATGCAAAGTCCTATCATTTTTCTTTTTCTTCTTTTTAGAAGGACTAGGTGCATCAATATTATTTCTCTGAGAATCTTGTTCAATTCTCTTAGGGTGGCCTTCAGGATACAAAGGTTCCTGAGTCATTCTACCAGTTCTAGTAGCCACTCTAACAGCATAATCATTTTTCTTACTATTCATTTCATTAAGCAAATCATTTTGAGCTTTAAGTACTTGTTCTACTTGAGTGGTAACCATAGAAGCATGTTTAGTAATGAGTTTAAGTTCACCTTTAACTCTAGACATATAATCACCTAAGTGTTCAAGCGTATCGGAATTGTATTTCAATTGTCTGCCAAAATAAGCATTGAAGTTTTCTTTTTTGACAATAAAATTATCAAACTCTTCTAAGAATTGTCTAGCAGACTTATAGTGAGGAATCTCACCTTCATCAAATCTATAGAGAGAATTTACCTTTACTACCTGTGTCGGGTTATCAAGACCAGGAGGTTCTTCAATAGGTGGAGGATTAAGATCATATGTTTCTTCAACAGGCGGTAGATTAAGACCATGTATTTCTTCAATAGGAGGTAAATTCTTAACATCTTCAGCTTCAATACCTTTTTCTTTCATAGATTTCTTTGCCTCTTGCATATCTTCAGGACTGGGAAATAGAACACCTCTCTTCTTCGGAGTTGGTTTAGGAATAGGCTCGGGAATTGGCTCAGGAGCTGTCTCCGGAAGTGTCCAATTATTTTCATTTGTCAACATATTATTCAATAGAATTTCAGCTTCATCCGGTGTTCTTTCCCTGAAAACAGAACCAGCACAACTATCCAGGTAATCTCTGGAAGCATCAGTTAGTCCATTATAAAAGATATCAAATATGATCAGGCAAAGCATTAAGTAACTTGAGAAGCCTCCCCCAAGCTTGTGGGAGACTCTCTTCTTTAATTTGCACAAAATTATATATTTCATTTAAAGCATCTTGTTTCTTATGAGCGGGGAAATATTTAGCAGAGAAGTAATAAATCATATCCTGGGGACTACGCACACAACCAGGATCAAGAGAATTAAACCATATCTTAGCATCACCCTTTAATGAGAACGGAAATATTTTAAGGATATAAAAGTAGCGAGATCTCTCATCATTAGTGAACAGGGTGGCTATATCATTTAATTTAGTAAGATGTGCCACAATAGTTTCAGATTCATAGCCATGAAAGGATCAGATTCAACCAAAGTAATTATATCAGGATCAACAGAGAATTCATAATCCTTATCGGTAACACAGATAGGTGAAGTTGCAAAAGCAGGGTCAGGTCTCATTCTATCATTAAGATATTTATGATTCCATTTAGCTAATAATCTCTTAAGCTCATTTCTATCTTTGCAAGCTAAAATAGTTGCAGAAGCTTCTTTATCAAAAATATAACCCTCAGGAATAACAAGCAAGTCTTCATTATCAATTTCATCAACATAATCAGTTTCAATAATTTCTTTCTCTCTATCCCTAGCAATTTGTTCATCAAGAAATTCACTAGGTGGCACAGTAGTATCAAGCATAGAAGTAGTCTCATCATAAGTATCATGCATAGCAGAAGTGGCAACATCAATAACATGCGACATATCAGAATGAATAGCAGAAGCAGGTTTAGGTGTCGCAAGCTTAGTCAAAACAGAAGGTGAATCAAGCGCAGAGCTAGATGGCAGTTCCTTACCTCCCCTCGTAGTTGAGGGATAAAATTGTTGTCTTAGCGTCTTTCAAGTTCTTCATAGTGACCATCAGATATAAATCCGAAGTGACTCAAAGAATAGAGCGATGTTCCCCGGCAACGGCGCCAGAAAATAGTCTTGATAACCCACAAGTATAGGGGATCACAATAGTTTTCGAGGGTAGAGTATTCAACCCAAATTTATTGATTCGACACAAGGGGAGCCAAAGAATATTCTCAAGTATTAGCAGTTGAGTTGTCAATTCAACCACACCTGGATAACTTAATATCTGCAGCAAAGTATTTAGTAGCAAAGTAATATGATAGTAGTGGTAACGGTAACAAGGTAACAGTAGCAAAAGTAATATTTTTGGTATTTTGTAGTGATTGTAACAGTAACAACGGAAAAGTAAATAAGCAAAGAACAATATGTAAAAAGCTCGTAGGCATTAGATCGGTGATGGAGAATTATGCCGGATGCGGTCCATCATGTAACAATCATAACATATGGTGACACAGAACTAGCTCCAATTCATCAATATAATGTAGGCATGTATTCCGAATATAGTCATACGTGCTTATGGAAAAGAACTTGCATGACATCTTTTGTCCTACCCTCCCGTGGCAGCGGGGTCCTAATGGAAACTAAGGGATATTAAGGCATCCTTTTAATAGAGTACCGGAAAAAAAGCATTAGCACATAGTCAATACATGAACTCCTCAAACTATGATCATCACCGGGAGTGGTCCCGATTATTGTCACTTCGGGGTTGCCGGATCATAACACATAGTAGGTGACTATAGACTTGCAAGATAGGATCAAGAACTCACATATATTCATGAAAACATAATAGGTTCAGATCTGAAATCATGGCACTCGGGCCCTAGTGACAAGCATTAAGCATAGCAAAGTCATAGCAACATCAATCTTAGAACATAGTGGATACTAGGGATCAAACCCTAACAAAAATAACTCGATTACATGATAGATCTCATCCAACCCATCACCGTCCAGCAAGCCTACGATAGAATTACTCACGCATGGCGGTGAGCATCATGAAATTGGTGATGGAGGTTGGTTGATGATGACGACGACGACGAATCCCCCTCTCCGGAGCCCCGAACGGACTCCAGATTAGCCCTCCCGAGAGGTTTTAGGGCTTGGCGGCGGCTCCGTATCGTAAAACGCGATGAATTCTTCTCTCTGATTTTTCTCCCCGAAAGCAAATATATATAGTTGGAGTTAAGGTTAGAGGAGCTCCAGGGGGCCCACGAGGTAGGGGGCACGCCCTAGCGGGGTAGGCGCGCCCTCCACCCTCGTGGACAGGGTGTGGGCCCCCTGGTCTTCATCTTTTGCAACGATTTTTTATTATTTCCAAATAGACGTTGTGGAGTTTCAGGTCATTCCGAGAACTTTTGTTTCTACACATAAATAACACCATGGAAAGTCTCCTGAAAACAGCGTCAGTCCGGGTTAGTTCCATTCAAATCATGCAAGTTAGAGTCCAAAACAAGGGCAAAAGTGTTTGGAAAAGTAGATACGACGGAGACGTATCATGGCGCCAGAGGGTGATACCTCGGCCGCCGGACACATGGGGGAGCGAATCCCCCTGGAGACTGGCGATGGGGTCCATATTCAATTCGCCCCCCAACCGAATACAATTCCGGAGACCTATACGGCTCCGGAATCAGGCAAGCAGCCTCCTTCAAAAGGAGGTGCACCGATTCCACCGGTGACCTCTGTCTAGGGGTGGAAATGGATCGGATACAGATCGGATAGTGCTCTTACCACTTTCATTTTCATATTTTCAAAACGAATATGAATCCAAATACGGATGTTATCGAATACGGATGCGGTTCAGATGTTATTCGAATACGGATACATGTCGGATGTTTTCTTGATTCGGAACGGATACGAATAATATCGACATGTTGCTTAAATAAATTAGTCAATAGCTATGTGACATGAAATAATCAACTTGTGACATACAAGAAGTCAATGATAAATATGTTTATGAATAAATACTATTGTAATGCATAATAATTTTTAAGTTTAATCATACAAAGAGTAAAATTTGACCACTTATTTGGCTTTTATGTTGGACCATTGGAACATCGGGGCTAGAATTTTGAAAATTACCTCCCATAATCTTATTCGGATACGGATGTATCCACTTCCATATCCATATTAGTGTCAAAATGTCCTACCATATTTTATTTTTTATTTGTTTAATAAATTCGGATACGGATAATTTCCATTTCCATTTTGGTTCGGATGCGGATGTTTCGGATATGAATAGGCATTTTCTCGGATGCGAATATCGGATATTTTGGATTATCCGCTACCACTTTCCACCCCTACCTCTATCCAAGCGGATACTCTACTCGAAGCGCTGCAAAGCGCTTCCATTGTTGAGGAACATCGTATCCTTATGGGTACGGTGGTTGAGAGGGTTCAGTCCATTAAGAGCGGACTGACCGAAGCCTGCACCAGCCTTCTAACAGGCTTTGAGGTATGGGATGTAATTATGCAAAAATAATGCCATAGTATAGACACTAGCCCCTGAGACTCAGTCCGGTGTTCGGAAAGAAAAGCTGGACAAAGGATCAATTAATTTTCGTAGGAGAATAACCATACATGTCTATGTGAATAAGCAGACGTCATTGCTGGTTGCGACCTCCCATTCTGCCGAAGTCTCCGGACTGAAGTAGAGTCTGGAGCGGACCAAGGAAGAGCTCGGCTGTGTGAAAAAACAGCTGGAGGACAATCAAGGTATGCAATGACCTTGTGTAGATTCAGAAAGGATGAATGATTTGTGTTGACCATAGTGCCATGATATTTTGTAGGAGCGGCGACCGAGGTGGAGACCCTCAAGAAGGCGCTGGTCGAAGCCCAGGAGAGAGCGGCAAAGGAAAAAGCCGCTCGCGATAAACACGAGGCCAGGGTCGGTGAGGTCCAGCAGGAGCTCCAGGACGCCGTGAAGAAATGCGAGTCCTTGGAGCACAATATTGCAGATCAAGAGTCTGAACTTGCCAACGCCCGCCAAGCGCACATGATGCCCGGATTGAAGCCCAGGGCGCCCTCTAGGAAATCCAGGAGGCCAGAAAAATCGCGACGGGTAAGGCCTTTATTATGCAGAGCAAGTATGTGAAGAAAAGGTACCTCTTACTGACCCGGATTTGGAGTTCTCCAGGGGCGTTTGCGGATCTGCCGCGCAGTGGTGCTGACGCTGCGGATTTCTTCCGAGCCGAAGAAGGGAGCTCAACGAAGAAGCTGTTCTGGTCGCAATACCTTGCACCAGAGCATCCGGTGCCCTTTAGCGATCAACTGAAACAGCTGACCGAACTGCATAGGGCGGCCGAATTAGCCATGAAGGATTGATAATCCGTTTATGACCTTCCGAAGCCATACCCAGTAGCTACTTCGGGCTCATGAAGCGACTGGTCAATGCCTGCCCTCGGCTTGATGCCATCAATCGGTCGGTCTGCATCGAAGGTGCGCAGATGGCCTTCGCCTGCGTTAAGGTGCAGTGGGCGAAGATGGACGCCGTCAAGCTCAAGATCGAGGGACCGCCTGAGGGCAAGGAGCACTGCACGCCCGAGCGGTATTTTGATGATGTCCTGAAGGGATCCCGCATTGTAGAGGGCCAGTGTTCAAAAGACATTATCTTTGAACGAAGTCATTCATGTTATCCCTTCATGTATTATGAAAGAAAGCCATTATGTAATATAATATTTGTTGTTTTAAAATTTTACCTCCTGTGTGGCCGTTTTGTTAAATCTGAGAGTTGGCTAGTCGTCGGCTTCAGCCCCCACGTAGGTAGTTATGATGATATGTACCTAGGGTAGGGTCATAGGCCCGACCTAGACACCCACCTCAAGGACATCACTCTAAAGTCAGAAGCATTCAAGGGATATCATCATCCACTCGACCAGAAACATCCCACTAGGAAGACTCAAGTTCATTCGACCAGAAAGTACTCACTCGACCGTAACAAGAATCACTAGATGGATAGAAGATCTAAAGCCACTCTGTATGGCAACGGCCAGGCGTTACTCTGTAGACTTATTGGTCATTCATGTATCTTTATTGCTGGCATTGTCAGTAACGCCCTATCTTTATGTACCTCAAACCCTGTGTAAATGAGGGCGGGAGGGGTCTGGAGAACTCTATATAAGCCACCCCCCTCCTCATGGACAAGGGTTTGCACCCCCTGTAACTCCACACACATAATCCAATCGACCAAGCTCCCAAGCACCGAGACGTAGGGCTGTTAATTCCACCGTGAAGAGCCTGAACTCGTAAACCTTGTGTGTACAACTTCACCATAGCTGTGATCTTGCCTCCTCATACCTACCTCCTATTCTACTGTCAGTCTTAGAACCACGACAGTTGGCGCACACCACGGGGCAGGTGTCGGTTCAATATCCGGCGTATCTCATAGTAGGGGTCCTAAGCTAGGCGTCTTGGAGCAATGGTAACATGGACACGGGGTTTTACCCAGCTTCGGGCTCTCTTGATGAGATAATACCGCTTTTGATTGTATTCATATGGGTGTAGTACAGAGTACACGTATCTACCACGAGATTGTAGTAATGAATGAGATTGTCTATTCACTAGTCTGGCCCCGGTTTGTATAAGACACCGGAGGCCTAGGGTTTAGGAGAGTCCTTGTCTTGGGAGCCAAGTCTTGTGGAGTCTTCCTTGTATGCAGCAGGGGTTGTCCGAACTGACCCATGAGTATACGGCCATGGGGGTCCTCGGCCCAATCCAACTGATCGGGAGACGACGTGGTGAGTACCCTCTAGTCCAGGACACCGTCAGTAGCCCCCTGAACCGGTCTTCAAGTTGGGGACGCTCCTCGATTCTTCCGAACTTTTCTTCACCTTCGGTCGTTGGTCTTGAAAACTGGTTCAACAAATCTTCTCGTCTTTGATCTTGAGGATCGCCGAGGTGACTCCGAAGAGTTTACATGTCGGGTATCCGAGGAGCCCCTTTAAGTTTCAGGCCTTTATCAATGCCTTGTTATTTTTATGCCATACCTCGGGTTTCAAGTTGTTCCCGAGCAGCAACGTCCTCTTGCGTCCGAGCTCCAACGCCGGACTGCATTCGAGGTATCTTTAGCAGCCGAGCACCAACGCCAGACCGCTTCCGAGCTCCAACGTCGGAATGTATCCCAGCTCCAACGCCGGACCATGTCCAAGCTCCAACGCCGGACTGTATTCGAGGTGTCATAGATCACCTTGGTTCAAAAAAGTTGAAGGAGTTTAGCCGAGCTTAATGCCGGAAATGCCCTCTACGGAGCCAGCCACTGGCGTCCGAGCTTTATGCCGGACTTCTTCCGGGGTGTCTATTGTAGTCGAGCACCAACGCCGGACTGTATCCGAGGTGGTGCACCACCTCGACCATGGGCTGATTTTTATGAATTTAATTCCGAATTGTGCAATGTAATCTCTGCCGAGATGTATAGCCAGTAGCCCTCAAGGTGCGTGTTGGCCTAATATCCGGGATGCACCTGAAGGAAAAAACAAACCGCTGACCCTTGTAGCCCCCGAGACTCAGGTTGATTCATAAAATCAGCCTGAGGATCAATTCCCAGCTCGGCAGCATACTTAGGAATAGAAACACGGTGTGCAAAGTCCTCGAGACTCAGGTTGGGTGTGGCCGACCAACCTGAGGATAATAATCTCCTCGAAAACTGTATTGCACTTTAAATTTTCTGCATTGGATTGCCAATGCAGTAGCCCCCGAGACACTGGTCGGGTGGCAACACCAGATCAGGGATCGATGTGCCCTTTTAATATTTGTAAATAATAAGCCCGAAGCCTAGTAGCCCCCGAGCCTTAATGCGGGCACGGGAGGCCGAATTAAGGATCGATATTCATAGTAAAATCACAAATTATGTGTAATGACTCTATGTAATCCAAGTACTTTACATCATTAATGCTCGGATCTACATTGTACAAAACTTTGTTGACCGACCATCGGCTTCAACCTCCTCGGCCAGCAGCCGAGGAGGGTTTGTCCTACTTTATAAAGCCTTTATGAGGGCAAAGATTTACAGCAAACAAGGCAATCCGGACATACGGTTTTATAAACAAAGGTACGCAGAGAGACATGTTATATTATTGTTTAACATAAGAAACATCGTCCAAAGAAAATAGTCCCGTTACCGGTTCCTTTCTTTGGGTTGTCATGCTAAGCATGATCATGAAACATCAGCTCCGATCAACGTGGGAGGAAAATACTGGGGATTTAGTTCGGGCAAATCTTCCAAACTTTGTGGTCTAAATGAACCCAAATTTTCACTTCCGCTGCGACCGTTTATAATCTTAAAGTGACCCATCGTCGGCTTCTACCCCCTTGTAGATACTACGCAGGGTGTTTCCGAAATAACAAAACAACCCTTAGCCGATGTCTCGGTGCCCGAAGGCGGTTGTGTTGGCGGAAACGAGGCAATCAGATATGCGGGCTTTATAACTTTCACTTAGTCATAGGAGCTTAAAGTTGGGAGGCCAGCAAGTAGCCCCCGGTTAGTGTTCAGTGACAGCTGAGGTCAAGCCGTAAACACTTAGGCCAATGTTATGAACGGTCCGTCATTTAATATAGTCATCGGACCGTTGACCAGTTTACGCTTATTGTGACAGTCAGCTTTCGGCTTTCTCCACTCGGTGCTTAACCATGCGAGCTGGAAGCACAATCGCAGTGGTTCTCCCTTTGCACACCTAGCAGAACAAAGTGGAACATAGGAGGCAAGCACAGGAGCCGGGCAACCCAACTATTGACCGAAGACACAATTCAAAACTGGTGCATATATAGCAATATCCGAGAATGTTTTTGCCGAATCTCTAAAGGTGTCCGGTGTTGCACTGCAAGACTTATTCTAAAAACACACAAATAGTTTAAAAGTGCCATAAGCTTGGAAAACCAAAAAACGTCAGTAAAAATTTGACGTTCGAACAAGATCAAGTGTTCGGTGCCAATCCGAAAATTGGAAAAACAATTGTGCTTCTGTCGTGCTTTAACATGACACATCCGATCTCAAGAATTCACGCGGGTCAGCCTACGGCTTCAAGCTCCTTATCGCGAAGGCGGAGTACTTCTCCAAAGCCAGTTTAGCGAACTACACTTGAGCAGCTTTTAGAGAGAAGACAGGCTATCCGGCTATTGACCATATACTCGAGTCGAAAAAGGAGCGGTAAAAAAAAGACTTTGCAACGACCAAAAAGAAGATACATTTACTATAAAAGAGCTCATATAAATTTAAGAGCCCCCGAGTAACTTGGGTAAAATAATTTTTATGTATAATGATCGTATGTACCGAAGTACTTGTATCATTTATGTGTTCACCCGAACTTTAAACGCGTCTTAACCGACCGTCGGCTTCTCCCACTTCAGTCAAGGACCGAAAAGTGTCATGTACTTCACCTGTCGAGAATATCAACGGTGTTTCCGATAACCAGGCAATCAGGCCATAAGGCTGTAACAGACAAAAGCGTGCTCGGGAACTTATGCTATATTCTTGACAAAGTGTAAGAAGCATCTTGAAGAAAATAGTACCCCACCGATACCTTTCTTGATGCTCATTGTTACTATGAGACTTGTGCAATAGATTTTTGTCTTGATGAGTTACTGTCGGGATATACCTTGGTGTAAACCGGCGGAAGTTAACCCGGCGGACTTGGCGATTTATTTGAGGTCCGCGGCACTTGGCAATATTCATCGGTGACCCGCTTGATCACGGCAATTTACCGACAACCCGCCAGACGTTGTAACTCACTTGGTGACTCGGCGGACGGTCGAGGAGGCGACAAGACCGGTGGCCCGTCTGGCGGTTCATGAAGGACGGTTCAACTATTGTGGGCGGTTTAAGAGGAAAGGCATGAGGAATATTTACCTTACAAGGAGTTAAGACCAGGACTTGTATCCGGTTTGCATTAGAGATAGACTAGTCCTAATCCTAATAGGACTCCACATGTAACCCGCCCTTCAACATATATAAGGAGGGCAGGGCTCCCCAAAGAGGAGGGGCTACAAGCAAGAAGAAACAATCTTAGGGCTAGACACAAAGAGGAGAGCCGGTTTACGGCGACTCCCTCGTGATGATAATGAGACCTAGCCTCAAACAGCATGTAGGGTTTTTACCGGATGATGTTTCCCGGGGCCCGAAGCTGTCTAAATCCCTTGTCTTGCGTGTTGATCCGCCCTGCGTCTCTCGATTCCGCTCAACCCCTCTCAAGCTACCACATAGATGCGTTGGCCTCGCGACTAAGTCCTCACACTAGGACATCTGACGTGTTAATTCCAAGACAGTTGGCGCCCACCGTGGGGCTTGCGCACGGTGGTGTTGAGTTCTTGGAGGGATGTCTTTTAGGGTTGAGAGGTTCGCAAATTTTCGGATGAAGAAAGACTGTTTAAAAGGATCTGCATCAGTTTCAATTTTCCGCGATCCATCAATCATAGGTTACGTTGAGACAGACAGGAAATCTTCCATTGTAGTTGTTCTGACCAATCCGTCAAGTTGTGTTCGTTGCTCCATGCCCCCTCCCATAATCTACTGATGGACCAAGTCCCGAGGCAAAAGTGGAGCGGAGGCTTGCGCAGCACCCGAGGATTATGCGCGAGCGTGGACCGGAAGGAGTACTACAACAGATTCATCACCACGTGAAGGCAAAAGGAAAGAAAAAAAAGAGAAAAAAAAAGAGAATATAGCAAGGACACGGACAGGACTCAATCAACTACGACCCGGATTAGGCTTCGTGGCCAAGTCGCCCGCAGAGCCGCCTACTCTATGGCAGGTCAACGCCGAGTCGCGCCCGGTCTCGCCCCAAACGATGGCCGGGTCTCTCTGCTGCTACTTCAAGTGCAAAGCGATCAAGCAAAAGGAAGAAAAAAGATATATGTCCACGCCTGTTGTATGCCGGGTCGGATCAGTTTACACACGCGTGAGGAGACAAGGGTCGCGTGCTAACCGTCAAGACACTGCAGAGCTCACATGATCAACAATTCGGAGTTGGACAAACCTGGGGCAGAGCCAGTAGCCGGGTTAATTATTATACTGATCAAGTTTTTGGGCTGGATTTGGGTTCAAACAAATCAACCATCGTTCGTGCTCGTGGCTGAGGAGGAAACGCGGGCCGGTTGAGTAGCAGCAGGTTGAACCGGCGAGGAGAGGTAGCTGGGATAGCCTGTAGCTGTGGAGAAAGGCGTGAACGGTTTACATTGACCCGTCAGACGCTAAAAAGGAAGTCAGTGGCAGCTTGCGTGGGATGTTAGGCACTGCCATCTCCATTTTCTCAAAAGAAGACACAGGCAAAGTCGACTAGCACTTACAGTACAACCGCTTGTACGGTGAGGGAGTTCTACTACTAGTAGTAGTAACCCATCCAGACTAAAATACTAGCACATGCACAGTGCTATTGGACCCAATTAAATTCTAGCCTGGGCGCAAATCATCTGTCGTCCAAATACATCAGGTGAAATCTATCCGGTCTATTTTTATTTATATATTTTCATTCCTATGAGAACAATTACTCTGGCTGTAATATTTTCACGCAGGACGATTATTTAAAAAAAAGGGACGATGTTATACCACGGATGCACGTTCGGTTGTGCCACGCGATTTCACGGACACGCGTGTCGCGGTCTAGTTTACATCAGTGCGCCGACCGACTCACCCGTCTGCGCCGCCTTACAATGCCACAGACGAATCGCCCATCCGCCCTCGCGCCGGTTCAAGTGTTCGCGCCGGCTTACAACGTGGAGGACAATTTGTTCGTCCGCACCGGCTTACAACGCTACGGCCGGCTCATCCGTCTGCTCTTGCGAGTGAGTCATCTGTGGTTGACTCCAACTTCACCTGGCGATCATCAATTTCATGGAGGATTAATTTCCGGCCTGGCACATCAGGTGATATCCATCTAAAATATATTTTATTGGTACATATTATTTGTCAAAGAGCAGTTTATCTTTGTCTTGGTCTGCAATATTCTTGATGCAGGACAATTGTTTACTGCAACAAAACGACGTGGTTAAATCGCCCGTCCACGCCGGTTTACAACACCGCTGCCGGTTCATCTGTTTGAGCCACTTCTGATGTGGAGGTCATCTTTTCCGTCTGCCTCTCGCGGCCTAGTCTATATCAACACACCGGTCCGCACCTGTCTGCATGAGCAAGTCACAGCATGGGTAGCCCGGCACATCGTGTTATCAACACCAATGATATACAAGTTATGCCGGTTTATATCACGGTCAAATATGGAGAGTTTCAAGCCAACTCCTCGAGTCACCTTGAGACTCGGGGGCTACGATGACAGGACTAAGCAAATCTTGCCAGCAAATTTAAGAACCCCAGGACGATGGAGGGAAAGATAACCCGGTCCCGGAGGCTACTGTTATTTGAAGGCCGTCAGAAAATTTCTGGCTTAGTAAGTATATAACAGTTACAAAATCCCGGCTCAATGAAGAAGTTCCGGATCATCAGAAAGGATTCCGGTTTAAAATCCGGCTCAAGGGAAGTCAGTTTCACTGAAGCTCTCAAATATCCGGTTTACAATCCGGTTCAAGGGAAATATATTCTCCCACAAAGCTCTCAAGCGCTCAAATCCGGTTTAAAAATGTCCGGTTCAAAAAGGAATTAACTTCTCGCAAGTTCGAGTTGAAAGGCCATCAGAAAATTTCCGGCTGAAAATGAAGATTCCGGTTTACATTCCGGTTCAAGGGGAAGATATCTCCCACAGCTTTGAAGCTCTCAATATCCGGTTCAAAATCCCGGCTCAAGAAGGATTTATCTCTTGCAAAAAGTTAAAGGGTGCCAAAGAGGACCTGCTGCCATGATGCGCGGTCCAAACATGGGTATCATGCCTTATTGGCTTATCATATTATGGATCACTTGGGGGCTTGGTCGTATCCGAACCATAGCCACGCCTCTTGATCGGCCTAGTGCCACAACATCACTTGGGGGCTTGGTCATGTCCGAACCAATGCAACACCTTTTGATAGGCGAAAGCCACCGGATCACTTGGGGACATGGTCAAGTCTGAACCATCACGCCTCTTGATTGGCCTAAGGCCATAGAGTCACTTGGGGCTTGGTGAACCCGAACCATTGCCACGCCACTTGATCGGCATAATGCCACGGTTTCAGTTGGGGACCTGGCTGACTTGAACCATAGCTACACCTTATTGGGAGCTTGGTCGTGTCCGACCATGGTAACACCATCTGATCGGCTCGATAAAGCCTCTTTTGCAAGCGGTTTTATCATTGCCTTTGCTTCCATATTTTTCATAATTGTTATTTGATTTTTGTTGCGCTTTTAAACCGACATTGTTAATCCGTTTCAAACTGTCAATTACAAATTGGCGGAACACGGTCAAATCTAATCCGGAGACTATCTGCCGGTTTGATTTTATGTTGCCATCTTATTATGGAGTAAACGGTGTTCATTAACCCGGCTTGACTTTCAATTACAAATTGTCGATTACATGATCAAATCATAATCCGGAGACTATCCGCCCGGTCTGGTTTGACTACGAGTCGCCCGATATATATATGGTTAAACCGGTGTTTATCACAACCCGGTACGGTTTTATCATAAACCGACACAGTATGAAAGGAGTTATCATTACTCAAGATTGGGGTTATCACCCTTACTACAAGAAGTTGGTAAACCAATGATGTGATTCAATGTCACAGGTATGATATATTTCATTGATTATTCTTAAATGCAGCCTTGGTTATAAACCTGGGTTATATGTTGGGCATTATGACCCGTCCGGCTGTAAACCGCCAGGACACTTTAAACTTGTTGTATGCAGAGACGGGTTGAATAAAGCATGATGATAAATTATCCGGTGTTTATTAAACCGGCCTGGCTTTAAGATGATAAGTCGCCAGTATATGATGAGAAATTATCCGGTGTTTGTTAACCCGGCCTGGCTTTGGACTATAAGTCGCCAGTACATATTTGGATTGCGCCATTGGAATCATGCGTTTATAAATCATTGGGTTATATTATTCAAATAGCCAAACTTGGCTGAATTTTCATTATGATATTGAATGAATAAGGTTTTTCATACCAGATTATATTATCTTGAATAGCCAACATGGCTAGATTTTTATTATGGTTATCAATAACCAATATTATGATTGAGGTTTTCAAAGTTAAACGGTATAATGGCTATTATTTCATCAATGGGTATGATTTATTCTACAATGGAGGGAATAGTCCCGAGTCGCTGCAGGCTTACGACCCGACACTTGGGGGCTACATTATTTAAATTAAGATTACATCAAATGTCCAAGTCTCATGTCGCTGCAAGCATACACCATGACACTTGGGGGCTACCAATTGCTCCTGTCAATAGTTGAAGGTACAAAGCTTTTTTCATTATATTGAAGGGTCCACTGCTCAGTTGGTAAAACACAAGGCTCTTAACCTTGTGGACGTGGATTCAAGTCCCATGATGGGGTTACATCATATGATGTTATTTTCATTGAAGTATATATTAAGTCCCAGCTCAATATTATCTTCTTGAGCGGCCCTTGGGGGCTACACATCATTGCTCAAATCTACATGATTATACCTACAAAGTCCCTGCTCATTATTGCATAATGACCCGGCCCTTAGGGGCTACATGGTTGAAGTTTTATGAGTATAAGACAATTACAAGTCCCGGTTTCTTTGCAAGCATGACAACCCGACACTTGGGGCTACATAGTATGGAGTATTCAGTTTTACTAGTCCTTTGGGATGAACAACATGGATTTCTTTGAAAGTGGCAGTATTTATATTGAAGCAAAGTCTTAAGCCACCACTTAGTTCGCTCAAAGACTTGGGGCTACAGGTATTATATTATTATCGAAGAAATATTTTCAAATTCTCGATTGAGCAAACTAGGTTGACCCGGCGTCACCAATCATTATGACCACTGTGGCTGCAACCCGGCGTCATTAATAATCATGAACCGGCGTTGGCAACAATCATGAACCGTGTACGCAACAATCATGACTCAAAATTATCAAGTTTTTATAACCCGTCAGTCTTTGGCAATGATAAAACCGGCAAGTTCTGCATCTTCAAACCGGTTGAATATCAGATGAGTATTTCAAGACCAATATTTCTTAAACTGGCGCTTTGGAAACCGACTCAAGTGGATTATTCTTCACGATATTTTTCTATAAGAAGCCAACATCAGCAATTTGAGTATGAAGCTGGTTATTGATCCGGATTTTGTAGAAGGAGGAAATGACAAAGGACTTAAGGACGATCAGGTGCCGGTCTACAAGAATTCTTAACCCGGAGCACAACCTGCTAAATTTGTTCTGGTGTTTATTTTGCAGCATAAGTTTACCATGGATAAATCCAAGCTAAACTTGGGGGCTAATGTCGGGGATATACCCCGCGGTGTAAACCGGCCGGAAGTTGACCCGACCGGACTTGGCGGTTTATTTGAGGTCCCGCTGGCACTTGGCGATATTCATCTGGTGACCCGCCAGTCCTGGCAATTTACCAGCAACCCGCCAGGACGTTGTAACTCACTGGTGACTCGGCGGACGGGTCAGAGGAGCGACAAGACCCGGTGGCCCGTCTGGCGGTTCATGAAGGATGGTTCAACTATTGTGGGCCGGTTTAAGAGGAAAGGCATGAGGAATATTTACCTTACAAGGAGTTAAGACCAGGACTTGTATCCGGTTTGCATTAGAGATATACTAGTCCTAATCCTAATAGGACTCCACATGTAACCCGCCCTTCAACATATATAGGAGGAGGCAGGGCTCCAAAGAGAGGAGGGGCTACAAGCAAGAAGAAACAATCTTAGGGCTAGACACAAAGAGGAGAGCGGTTCTGGCGACTCCTCGTGATGATAATGAGACCTAGCCTCAAACAGCATGTACGGTTTTTACCGGATGATGTTTCCCGGGGCCCGAAGCTATCTAAATCCCTTGTCTTGCGTGTTGATCCGCCCTGCGTCTCTCGATTCCGCTCAACC
Source organism: Aegilops longissima (assembly GCA_021605205.1). Taxonomy (NCBI): domain Eukaryota; kingdom Viridiplantae; phylum Streptophyta; class Magnoliopsida; order Poales; family Poaceae; genus Aegilops; species Aegilops longissima. Next base: position 639,893,501 of record CM038678.1, on the reverse strand, counting down.
CCTCTCAAGCTACCACATAGATGTGTTGGCCTCGCGACTAAGTCCTCACACTAGGACATCTGACGTGTTAATTCCACGACAAGTTCCGTTGTGTGTCGACCATAATTGAAAACAGTAAGAGCGCTTGCTTTCGGCTTCACCCAGTCTGAGGTCCGGCTCGGATGACCCGATCGTGACAATCGCAGAGGTGCTCCCTTTACTCCCTAGCCGAACAATCGGGAACGTAGGGGTAAACACAGGAGCAAGGCAACCCAGCTTGCAAATCGCTTAAGTCAACATGGTGCATATTCTGGCGTAATACACGAACAAGGAACGAAGCCGTACAAGTATAATCATTTGCAAGAGGAAAAGCTTCATAAAGGAAGCCCCCAAGTAAACGGGGTATGCGAGTTTGTGTGCCACAAACAAAGTTTTGACAAGGGTTTTTTTTCACAAACACCTTTTTGCCAAAAAAGTATAATGCTTGGTTGAACCGATCAAAATTTAAAACCAATTGAGGATGAAAGCGACTTAGCTGGTTAGTGTGCTTGGCGTTGATGACGCAGTCCGGCCTTGTGGTGGGATGAAGACGCCCATTGATCTCTGAAGGATCTGACATGGTGCGTAGTGTTCGGTCTAGCCGAGGTCCCAGCCCTAAGCCAGTTTCGAGCTGCCCGAGCGAATAGTTCAGGGCGATGAAGTGATAGCACTATCCGGCAGATGTGTCGAGACGAAGCCCCTGGTCCAGCCATTGGACAAAATAGGTCGGCAGTGTGACGTCGAAGTCCTCGAAGGGGGTTAATGAAGCGATGGCGAAGCCCCCAGTCTACCCAAGGTGACGGAGCAGGTCAATAATGTGACGATGGAGCACCCATGCCAGAGGCGAGACTACTACGTCGGTACGGCGCGGTGACAACACAGCCCGACCCAAATCATTTACCTGCACACATAAAATAGTGCAAGACAAAAGTAATAACAAGTAATGATAATAATAATATATCCTTTAAAAAAAGGTTCTTCCACTTAATTAACTTAAGCAAGGTAAATAATTAAAGTAATTTGGCCTGGGCACCGAGGCCGGCCCAACGGAGTGACAACGCGGAGATGCCAGCACAGGGATGCACGCCGGGGCCAGCCCGCCACTTAACCTACCAACGACGTGGTGTAGTCGAGGCCGATTATCTGCATGCATGAAGTTGCACAAACCAGATAGGAAAAAATTATTTACAAGATTCTTTATGCGGAATAAATTGTTAAAAGAAAGGTGGCTTGGCACAAGGCCATTGTCAACATAGGGCGTCGGCGCAGCGAGGTGACAAGATCCGAATTTGCACTATCACCCGAGTTACGGACGCAATGCACGCAGGGCAGCAACGGCGTATTGGATCGCCTTGAAGTGGCGGCCGCAGTGTAGACCCGATTTCAAAACCTGTCGCACCAAAAATCACTGACGAGCAGAAAATACTCTTCGAAATATTATTAATCGGCGCATCACGAATAACTAGAAGAATTGCACCTGATGATTTATCCGACAACATCCAAACTGATGGCGGATGAGGTAATTATGCATGTGGGATGTCCTGGGCGGAGTGATTCCAGACTTCGTCGGGCTGACCAATATACGGAACGACCGATCCGAACGCGAAGGTTGGTATGACGAAGGTTCAGACACGTGGGTCGGCTCGCCCGATTGACGCAGACGGAAAACACATGAATAAGCGTCGACAAAATATCTCTGATCTAGACACGGCCATCAGAGTAACAGCACTATTTGAACAAAAAGTAATAAGAAATTGATGGATTTAAAAAGGGACAAGAAATCCCCCTGAGCTCATCTGCAGAGTTGAACTCTTGTTGTTTCCGGTGCGTTGCTCCGCAGTACCATCTCTGCGCGCCTCGTTGGCAGTGTAGAGACGCCGACTTAGGCCGCAGTTCAAGAGACTAGGACGTCGAGGTGTTGCGCTGACGCCGTGACGAAGTTGCAGCACAGACTACCTCCACGTCTAATTAAATAACGAGTAAAGAGATAAGAAAAGATCGAATCTCCATGTGCTGCCATCGTGTTGAATGCTTGTCGGCCCATGTGCATGGTTTCGCCTAAACAGTGGCTATGCTGGGTCCCTTCGGCTGGCCAAGCACCTTGGCTCGATCGCTGCTGCCGAATTGCTCTTTTTTATACGGGCTTGACCTAGGTAGCAGCGCTACCTTTCATCTGATGTACTGGCGGACAGCGCCGCTGCCGCTAAATATCTCCTCGATGATGCCCAATCTGCATGCAACAAAATAGCACAACGCAACAACAAGAATTCTGGATCTTATTGAAAAAATAACACCTGATCATCGCATCGATCCATGACGATCGCCCAGCAGGCTCTCAATGAAAGCACCAACATCAGTTCAATATCCGGCGTATCTCGTAGTAGGGGTCCTAAGCTAGGCGTCTTGGAGCGATGGTAACATGGACACGGGGTTTTACCCATCTTCGTGCTCTCTTGATGAGATAATACCCTACATGCTGCTTTTGATTGTATTCATATGGGTGTAGTACAGAGTACACGTATCTACCACGAGATTGTAGTAATGAATGAGATTGTCTATTGACTAGCTTTGGCCCCGATTTATATAAGACACGGAGGCCTAGGGTTTAGGAGAGTCCTTGTCTTGGGCGCCAAGTCTTGTGGAGTCTTCCTTGTATCTGGCGGGGTTGTCGAACTGGCCCATGAGTATACGGCCATGGGGGTCCTCGACCCAATCCAACTGATCGGGAGACGACGTGGTGAGTACCCCCTAGTCCAGGACACCGTCAGCAGGTGTCTTAGCGACTTTTTGGTGAGGTTGCGATTTTTTCGATTCCCATCATCATGGTTTCCGGCGATGGATTGGCTGAGGGCCGCGAGATCCGTCTCGGTGCGCTCGTCTTTGTCGCCGACGACTCCGCCTGGCTTCTGGAAGCTCCCCTCGAAGTCGAGACGCTCCCCGTCCGCGGGGCGATGCACTTTCGCGCGTGCGTTCGCGGCGTCCTTCTTCGTAGCCGTCGACCCAATATCGGTCGGCTCCCATGGTGTTCCCGCTCCCCGCTATTTGCCGACGCAAGCGATCCGGTCGGTCGCGGCTTCAGCGGTGGGTGAAGCACGCGGTGGCTCATCAGTCCGCCATCTCGCAAGTCGCGGCAATCGAGCCCGTCGAAACTCTCTACGGCCTGTTCGACCTGTCGACTGGCTCCATCGAGACCGCATCCGAGTGCGATAGCAGCAATCCTGCGGCTGAAGTCTTGATGGTCGACGGGCCATGCAGTCCGCCTGGTTTCCGTCGCGACGGCGGCGGTGATGGTGGCGACGATCCGTCGCGCGTTCACGAGGAGTACCACCCTGAAACCCTTTCTTCGTGGCAGGGGGAGGAGCTCCACCGCCGCAACATGGAGGCGCTCCACACACCCATCGTTGGGGAAACCTCTGAGGCTCGGGCCTTGGAGGAGGCGCGCCTTGCCACTTTGGTTGAGCACACTCGATTGGAGAACCTTCAGCATGCACTCGACGAGCGTGCTCGGCAGCGGATCCCTAAGTCTAGTCGACGACAGTGACAACTTTTCTGCCTCAACCTCAGGTATACCGCACTCCGATTCAAAATCTCACAGCTGCGGCCCGTATAGCGGAGTCAATCCAGCCTTCCCAGTCGGAGGCTGGCAGGGGTTTGATGCAGATCCGAGCCTTACTCCGGGCAGCCGGAGAGCAGAACACAGCGGTGTCTCGGTCGCGGAATAGGATTCATAGCAGATCTGTGATGGCAGATACAGTTCAATCGGCCCATAGCCCAAGATCGCCCCCGCGGCGTGAGGGACGTGGGCACCAACAGGATCAGTACGTGGGACGGAACCACGAGCAGTATGATCACCGACTCGGCCGTGATGACCGTCGTCAAGTGCCCACACCTCCTCCGAGGAGTGGATCATATGTGCCACGGCATTATGATGACAGACGCCCGCACAGTGGCGAGCGAAGAATACCAGTCGACCCAAGGGAGCCAGGCTTTGATGCGAGATCTATTCTCGTTTAAGGTGCAGTCGGCGAGCGAGCACCTGAGAGAGGGCCTTGACAAAGATCGCCCGACTGGCAGCAGAGTTCATGTTTCAGGTCCAGAGTGTTTCAGCAGAGCCATCAGGGCTGCATAGATTCCTCCCAACTTCAGGTTAGCGACTGGAGTCAGCAAGTTCACTGGTGAGTCCAAGCCCGACACTTGGCTTGAGGATTACCGAGTGGCTGTGCAGATTGGTGGCGGCAATGATGAAGTGGCCATGAAGCATCTTCCTCTGATGTTGGAAGGTTCGGTCAGAGCATGGCTGAATCAATTAACCCCAGGTAGTATATTCAATTGAGAGGAGCTTGCCCGAGTGTTTGTTAGAACTTTTGAGGGTGCCTGCAAACGGCCAGCAGGATTGACAGAATTGCAACATTGCGTGCAAAAACCGAATGAGACTGTGAGGGATTACATTCAGAGGTGGACCACTTTGCATCACACAGTGGAAAATGTATCCCAACATCAAGTAGTTTGTGACTTCAAGGAAGGCGTTCGGTATCGGGAGCTTAACCCGAAATTTGGTTGGATAGGAGATACGTCTCTGACTCGGGTGATGGAAATAGCCACTCGTTATGCTAATGGAGAAGAAGAGGATCGACTCCGCAGTGGGAAGAGCAAAACCAGTCGGTCAGGACACCGGTGGGGGCAATTCCAATCGGAAACAGAAACGTAAAGCTGAGCTTGCAGGACCTGGAGAAACTGCGGCAGTGTTTCAAGGAAAGTTTAAAGGGAAACCTAAGGGGCCGTGGACCCCCAAGAAGGTAAAAGATCAAGCAGGAATGATGTGTTGGATTTGCCATGTCACATTCACACCAAGAAGGATGAAGAGGGTAATCTGATTTATCCTAAACACACCACTCGGCAGTGTCGACTCCTGATCCAGCAATTCCGAAAGAAGCAGCCTAGTGAAAAGGAAAAGGAGTCAGACAAGGAAGAAGGTGATGATGGTTTTCCCAACGTCAGTTCCACTCTGGTGTTTTTTCCTGATGTTGAGAGCAAAAGTCGACTGAAAGTGATAAACGGAGAAGTGAATATGGTTGCTCCGGCAACGACAACATACCTAAAGTGGTCACAAACAGCTATCACATTTGACCAATCTAATCATCCTGCACGCGTTGCCACTCCAGGGAGGCAAGCGTTGGTAGTCGACCCAGTTGTCGGAGGCACTCGACTGACCAACGTATTGATGGATGGCGGTAGCGGCCTGAACATTCTTTACGCTGAGACCTTGAAGGGGATGGGAATTCCGATGTCCAAGCTTAGCGAGAGCAACATGAGTTTCCATGGTGTTATCCCTGGAAAGAAAGCCGAATCACTCGGCTAGATCTCTCTTGACGTGGTTTTCGGTGATTCAAAGAATTACCGTAAGGAAAAGCTGACATTTGAAGTAGTGGATTTCCAGAGTGCTTATCATGCTATTCTGGGTAGGCCTGCATATGCACATTTTATGGCTCGAACATGCTACGTGTACCTCAAACTGAAAATGCCTGGTCCTAGAGGAGTGATCACGGTCACTGGCAATCGGCAGAAGGCAGAAGAGTGCCTCCAAAAGGGTTCAAAAATTGCCGATGCGCAAATGGCAACAGTTGAAATGCAAGAATACCAGAAGAATGTAGATACGAGTGATTTGTTGCGAGCCAAGAAGCCTGCCACAGATTCGGCATTTCAGTCATTCGGTGAAACAAAGTCGGTTCATATTCATCCGACTGATCCTAATGCTGCTCCTACTCATATTCCAACTTCACTCGACAGCAAATAGGAAGAAGCGCTCATCCAGTTCCTCCGTGAGAACTGGGACATCTTTGCATGGAAACCTTCTGACATGCCGGGTCTACCTAGGGGACTGGCTGAGCACCTCTTGCGAGTCGACCCCAAAGTGAAACCAGTCAAAGAGCATCTTCGACGGTCCGCCATACAGAAGAGAAAAGCAATTGGCGAGGAAGTGGCTCGGCTTCTGGCAACTGAGTTCATCTGAGAGATTTACCACTCCAAGTGGCTCGCCAATGTTGTCATGGTCCCAAAGAAGGACGATTCACTTCGTATGTGTACTGATTTCAAACATATCAATCGGGCCTGCCAGAAAGATCATTTTCCTCTCCCCCACATCGACCAAATTGTCGACTCAACTGCGGGATGTGAGCGTTTGTCTTTTCTGGACGCATATTCCGGGTATCATCAGATCCGACTGTATGGGCCCGATGAAATAAAAACAGCTTTCATCACCCCATTCGGGTGTTTTTGCTATGTCACATGCCATTCGGTCTCAAGAATGTTGGTGCCACATTTATGAGGATGATTCAGAAGTGCCTGCTCACTCAAATCAGTCGGAATGTGGAAGCATATATGGATGACAATGTGGTCAAGTCGCGTAAAGGTTCCGACCTGCTGACTAACCTTGCTGAAACCTTTGCCAACCTGAGAAGGGATGGTATCAAGCTTAATCCGTCTAAGTGCATATTCGGAGTTCCAGGAGGAAAGTTACTCGGTTTCCTCGTTTCCGAACGAGGGATCGACGCGAACCCAGAGAAAGTTGGGGCCATACTCCGGATGAAACGCCCTGTGCGTGTGCATGACATTCAGAAGCTTACTGGTTGTTTGGCCGCCTTGAGTCGATTCATCTCTCGCCTCGATGAAAATGCATTGCCTCTTTACCGACTGACGAAGAAATCTGATAAGTTCGAGTGGACTCCCGAAGCTGCCGCGGCGTTTGCGGAGCTCAAAGCCCTGCTTTCCACCCAGCCGGTGCTCGCTGCCCCAATCAGCAAAGAGCCTTTACTGCTTTATATTGCAGCCACTAGACAAGTTGTCAGTACAGTACTCACGGTCGAGCGGGAAGAAGAAGGAAAAGCCTATAAATTTCAGCGCCCAGTGTACTATATTTCTGAAGTCTTGACTCCGTCCAAGCAGAGATATCCGCATTATCAGAAGCTTGTTTATGGAATTTACATGACCACGAAGAAGGTTGCACATTATTTCTCAGGTCATTCCATTACAGTCATCAGCGACGCACCATTGTCAGAAATTCTGAACAACAGAGATGCAACTGGTCGAGTGGCAAAGTGGGCGATTGAACTCCTTCCATTGGATATCCAGTTTGAGGCAAAGAAAGCTATCAAGTCCCAAGCAATAGCAGATTTCCTCACCGAGTGGGTTGCGCAGCAACAACCGACTCAGATTCACTCGGAGCATTGGACCATGTTCTTTGACGGATCCAAGATGTTGAATGGTTCTGGTGCTGAGGTGGTATTGGTATCCCCCCGAGGAGACAGGCTCAGCTATGTTCTTCAGATTCAATTTGATTCCTCCAACAATGAAGCTGAATATGAAGCACTTCTGTACGGGTTGCGTATGGCCATTTCACTCGGCGTCCGTTGCCTAATGGTCTATGGCGACTCAGATTTGGTGGTTAATCAAGTAATGAAGGAGTGGGATGTCAGGAGCCCGGCTATGACTGGCTATTGTAATGCAGTGAGAAAGTAAGAAAAGAAGTTTGAGGGATTAGAGCTTCATCATATACCCCGACTGAAAAATCAAGCAGCGGATGATTTGGCAAAGATAGGTTCCAAGCATGAGCCCGTTCCCAGTAATGTGTTCTTGAAACATATTCACACACCGTCTGTCCAAGAGGATCCCTTCACGGAAGAGCCCCCACAATCTAAAAGCCCTACCGATCCGACTGAAGTTGAAATCCCAGCCGTGGTCGACTTGATCATGGAAGTTTTGGTCGTCATACCCAATTGGACAGTGTCATACATTGCATATATTCTCAGGAAAGAACTCCCAGAGGATGAAGAAGAGGCCCGTCAGATTGTCCGTCGATCTAAAGCTTTCACAGTAATGGGTGGACAGCTTTACAGAGAAAGTGTTACCGGAGTCGCTCAGAAGTGCATAGCACCGGAAGAAGGTCAAGTGATCCTCAACGACATCCACTTAGGGACCTGTGGTCACCATGCGTCCTCTCGGACCATTGTGGCCAAAGCATACCGAGCGGGATTTTATTGGCCACGAGCGAATGAAATGGCAAAAGACATAGTCGACAAATGTGAAGGTTGCCAGTTCTACTCCAACATGTCTCACAAGCCTGCATCAGCCCTGAAGACCATTCCACTCGTCTGGCCTTTTGCTGTCTAGGGATTAGATATGGTTGGACCTCTGAGGACTGGCAGGACTGGCTTCACCCATGTGCTCATAGCAGTCGACAAGTTCACCAAATGGATTGAAGTCGAGCCTATCAAAAACCTCGAAGCCAGTACTGCTGTTAGCTTCATCAGAGAGTTAACATTCAGATATGGTGTTTCGCACAACATCATCACTGATAATGGGTCGAACTTCGATTCTGATGAGTTCAGAGCCTTCTACGCTTCCCAAGGCACTCGGTCGACTATGCTTCAGTCGCCCATCCCCAGTCGAATGGGCAAGCTGAAAGGGCAAACGGATTGATTCTCAAAGGACTGAAACCCCGATTGATGCACGACCTCAAGCATGCGGCAGGCGCTTGGGTCGATGAACTTCCATTAGTGCTTTGGGGATTGAGGACAACTCCTAATTGGTCGACTGGTCAAACTCCATTCTTCTTAGTCTATGGGGCTGAAGTTGTACTACCGAATGACTTGCTTCACAATGCACCCCGAGTCAAACTTTTCTCAGAAGATGAAGCAGAACAGGCCCGGCAAGATGCAGTTGATCTCCTGGAAGAGGAAAGAGAGATGGCTCTGATCCGGTCGACCATTTATCAGCAAGACCTGCGTCGATTCCATGCTAGAAACGTGAGAGGTCGAGCATTTCAAGAGGGGACTTGGTTCTTTGAGTGGATCAGCAGCGACCACACAAGCTCGCTCCTGCTTGGGAAGGCCCCTTCATCATCACCAAAGTGCTCCACAACGGAGTGTATAGCCTCTACAATGTGGAGCACAATAAAGACGAGCCACGCACTTGGAATGCAGAGCTGCTCTGCCCCTTTTATACTTAAGCATTCAGACTGTTGAGATGTAATAAGTAATACCTCCTAGTTTGATTATTAAAGACACAGTTTTATAGTCTCCTAAATGATTTTTGTTCCTTTTTTATGTGTTCTAAATCCCCCAGTGGGTGCCTTAGCTGCGAATCCGCTTCACCTAAGTTCCAAAAAATCCTACCGAGTGGTGAGCAAGCCTCTCACTCGGGGGCTTAGCTGTGAATCCATTTCGCCTAAGTTTGAAAATCCTACCGAGTGGTGAGCAACCCTCTCACTCGGAGGCTTAGCTGCGAACCCGTTTCGCCTAAGTTTAAAAAATCCTACCGAGTGGTGAGCAAGCCTCTCACTCGGGGGCTTAGCTGCAGTCCAGTACTCGCCTAAGTTTGAAAAATCCTACCGAGTGGTGAGCAAGCCTCCCACTCGGGGGCTTAGCTGCAGTCAGTACTCGCCTAAGTTTGAAAAATCCCGTCGAGTGAAGAGCAACCCTCCCACTCGGGGGCTTAGCTGTAGTCCAGTACTCACCTAAGTTTGAAAAATCCTACCGAGTGGTGAGCAAGCCTCCCACTTGGGAGCTTTGATGCAGTCCAGTACTCGCCTAAGTTTGAAAAATCCCACCGAGTGAAGAGCAACCCTCCCACTCAGGGGCTTAGCTGCAGTCCAGTGCTCGCCTAAGTTTAAAAAATCCCACCGAGTGAAGAGCAACCCTCTCACTCGGGGGCTTAGCTGTAGTCCAGTACTCGCCTAAGTTTGAAAAATCCCACTGAGTGAAGAGCAACCCTCTCACTCGGGGGCTTAGCTGCAGTCCAGTACTCGCCTAAGTTTGAAAATTCCCACCGAGTGAAGAGCAAGCCTCACTCGGGGGCTTAGCTGCAGTCCGGTACTCGCCTAAGTTTGAAACATGTTCCGAGTGAGGACCGATCTTCTCCTCAAGGCTGACCCAAAAGTACAATGTGCGCTCCATCCCGATCTGCAAGGACGACGAGGTGCAGGTCGACTGCGACCTTCTCCTCCGAGCTGCGCCATAAATACAATGTGTGCTCCATCCCGATCCGCAAGGACGTCGAGGTGCAGGTCGACTACGACCTTCTCCTTGGAGCTGTGCGATAAATACAACGTGCTCTCCGTCCTGATCCGCAAGGACGATGAGGTGCAGGTCGACTGCCACCTTCTCCTCGGAGCTGCATCACAAATACAAAGACTATTCCGAGTGAAGAAACAAGTTCCACTCGAAGGCAAACACCAGCATATTCAGAGATAAACCAAGTTCAGATAAATCCTAAGGTTCCAGACCACGAATTAAAGTACTCGGGCATCAGGCCCGAAGAAGTTTAACGTTTACAAAATCACTCGGCATTCCAAGGCAAATTTAAGGCAAGGCATAAAGTTTGTTCACTCCGTGGGAGGAGGGCTAGCAGGCTCGACGAATTCGTCCAGGTCGATTCCATCAGCAATCCGAGTGGCAGCAGCAATGAAGGTTTCCATGAAGGATTGGAAGTCGCGCTTTTTGGTATTGGCAACCTTGATCTCCGCTAGCTTCTCTTCTCGCGCTTCCTTGCAGTGGACACGAACCAGAGACAGAGCCACGTCAGCACCACATCGAGCAGAAGACTTCTTCCATTCCTGCACTCGACCAGGGACCTCATTGAGTCGAGCCATCAGAGACTCGAGGTCATTTTGGAGCGTCGCCCCTAGCCAGAGTGCTGTGTCGATTCGCGACACCGCAACTTTCAGCCGAGCAAGGTAGTCGACAACACCAGCGACACGGGATTCCAGTCGGAGCACGTTCATGGCAGCTTCGTCCTTAACAGGAGAAAGGATGGGGTCCAAACTTTTCTCAATCCGCCCAGTTTCTTCCTCGAAGTTCTGGCAAAATTCTGCACACGCAATACAACAATGAGTCAATAGCTATATATCGAGTCGACAGCAAAAAGTCAGTCGAACAAAGGAAAGCACCTTCAAGCATAACGAATAACTTCTTGGCAAGTCCCCCCAGATAATTCTCCAGCTCATCTCTCTTGCGGGCGATGTCTTCTACCTTGTCAGTCAGGGCTCTCTTGTCCTTCTTCAGACGAGTCGCCTCCTTGTTGGCTTCATCCAGGGCAGTCTTCGGCTTGGCATTCTCTTCCTCCAGTTTACCGACTGAAGCAAGCTTCTGGTCGGAGAGTGCGGTTTTCTCTTCTGCTGCTTTCTGTGCAGCTGCAAGGTCCAGATCCTTCTTCGCCAGAGCCTGGTTCATTGTTTGTGAAATAAATAACAGTTGGTTTAGAGAAAGGAAATAACACTCGGTTCAGAAACAAATCAGTCGACAAAATTTTCATACCAGCGGTTTCATCCTTGGCCTTCTGCAAGTTCGTCTTGGCCAACTCCAAATCGAGATTGAGCTAAATTTATTTTTGCTCCAGGTCAGCAAAATGAGCTCCAAGTTCACAAGATTTCTGTGATCAGAGGATGGTTAATCGACAGACGCGATGATTGGTTACTTTAGAACAATAGGGTGACAAATTCAGCAACTTCTAAGACTACTGCCGAATCAAACATCCAACGGTAGTCCCGGGGACTACACCCAGTGGGTGCACTTAGCGTGCCCCCACTGGTCCAGTTTCCACTCGACATGGTCCGTCCAGGCCGAGTGTAAAAAAAAGAGAAGAGTAAAAGCTGTTCTTGTTGGAGAACGTAGTAATTTCAAAAAATTTCCTACGCACACGCAAGACCATGGTGATGGCATAGCAACGAGAGGGGAGAGTGTCCGTCCACGTACCCTCGTGAACCGAAAGCGAAGCGTTATAACAACGCGGTTGATGTAGTAAATGCGTCTTCACGATCCGACCGATCCAAGCACCGAATGTACGGCACCTCCGAGTTACGCACACGTTCAGCTCGATGGCGATCCCGGGCTCCGATCCAGCAAAGCGTCGGGGATGAGTTCCGTCGAGACGACGGCGTGGTAGCGATGATGATGCTCCACCGACGCGGGGCTTCGCCTAAGCTCATGACGATATGACTTCACCGGCGCAGGCTTCGCCTAAGCTCATGACGATATGACCGAAGTGGAATATGGTGGAGGGGCACCGCTGCGGCTAAGGAACGATCCGTAGATCAACTTGTGTGTCATGGGGTGCCCCCTGCCCCGTATATAAAGGAGCAAGGGGGTGCGGCCGGCCCTAGAGGCGGCGCTGGAGGAGTCCTACTCCCACCGGGAGTAGGACTCCCCCCTCTCCTAGTTGGACTAGGACTTGGGGAAGGGGGAAGAGGGAAGGGGTGCGGCCCCTCCCCCTAGTCCAATTCGGACTAGGCCATGGGGGGGCGCGCGGCCTGCCCTAGGCAGCCCCTCTCTCTTTCCCGCAGGCCCAATAAGGCCCAATACTTCTCCCGGCGAATTCCGTAACTCTCCGGTACTCGAAAAATACCGAATCATTCGAACCTTTCCGAACTCGAATATAGTCGTCCAATATATCGATCTTTACGTCTCGACCATTTGAGACTCCTCGTCATGTCCCCGATCTCATCCGGGACTCGAACTCCTTCGGTACATCAAAACTCATAAACTCATAATATAAGCATCATCGAAACCTTAAGCGTGCGGACCCTACGGGTTCGAGAACTATGTAGACATGACCTAGAACTATTCTTGGTCAATAACCAATAGCGGAACCTGGATGCCCATATTGGCTCCTACATATTCTACGAAGATCTTTATCGGTCAAACCGCATAACAACATACTTTGTTCCCTTTGTCATTGGTATGTTACTTGCCCGAGATTCGATCGTCGGTATCCAATACCTAGTTCAATCTCGTTACCGGCAAGTCTCTTTACTCGTTCCGTAATACATCATCTCGCAACTAACTTAGTAATTGCAATGCTTGCAAGGCTTATATGATGTGCATTACCGAGAGGGCCCAGAGATACCTCTCCGACAATCGGAGTGACAAAACCTAATCTCGAAATACGCCAACCCAACATGTACCTTTGGAGACACCTGTAGTACTCCTTTATAATCACCCGATTCGTTGTGACGTTTGGTAGAACCAAAGTGTTCCTCCGTAAACGGAGTTGCATAATCTCATAGTTACAGGAACATGTATAAGTCATGAAGAAAGCAATAGCAACATACTAAGCGATCATGTGCTAGGCTAACGGAATGGGTCATGTCAATCAGATCATTCTCCTAATGATGTGATCCCGTTAATCAAATGACAACTCATGTCTATGGTTAGGAAACATAACCATCTTTGATTAACGAGCTAGTCAAGTAGAGGCATACTAGTGACACTCTGTTTGTCTATGTATTCACACATGTATTATGTTTCCGGTTAATACAATTCTAGCATGAATAATAAACATTTATCATGATATAAGGAAATAAATAATAACTTTATTATTGCCTCTAGGGCATATTTCCTTGATCTCCCACTTGCACTAGAGTCAATAATCTAGTTCACATCATCATGTGATTCAACACTAATATTCACATCTCGTATGTGATTAACACCCATAGTTCACATCGTCATGTGACCAACACCCAAAGGGTTTACTAGAGTCAATAATCTAGTTCACATCGCTATGTGATTAACACCCAAAGAGTACTAAGGTATGATCATGTTTTGCTTGTGAGATAATTTTAGTCAGCAGATTCATCACATTCGAGCCGTAAGTATTTTGCAAATTTCTATGTCTACAATGCTCTTGCGGAGCTACTCTAGCTAATTGCTCTCACTTTCAATATGTATCCAGATTGAGACTCGAGTCATCTAGATTAGTGTTAAAACTTGCATCGGCGTAACCCTTTACGACGAACCTTTTTCACTTCCATAATCGAGAAACATATCCTTATTCTACTAAGGATAATTTTGACCGCTGTCCATTGATCTACTCCTAGATCACTATTGCACTCCTTGCCAAGCTTAGTGGTAGGGTATGCAATAGATCAGTACACAACATGACATACTTTATAGAACCTATGGATGATGCATAGGGAATGACTTTCATTCTCTTTCTATCTTCTGTCGTGGTCGGGTTTTGAGTCTTACTCAATCTCACACCTTGTAACACAGGCAAGAACTCTTTCTTTGACTGTTCCATTTTGAACTACTTCAAAATCTTGTCAAGGTATGTATTCATTGAAAAACTTATCAAGCGTCTTGATCTATCTCTATAGATCTTGATGCTCAATATGTAAGCAACTTCACGAGGTCCTTCTTTGAAAAACTCCTTTCAAACACTCCTTTATGCTTTGCGAGAATAATTCTACTTCATTTCCGATCAACAATATGTCATTCACATATACTTATCGAAATGTTGTAGTGCTCCCACTCACTTTCTTGTAAATCGAGGCTTCACCAAAGTCTGTATAAAACTATATGCTTTGATCAACTTATCAAAGTGTGTATTCCAACTCGAGATGCTTGCACCAGTCCATAGATGGATCATTGGAGCTTACACATTTTGTTAGCACCTTTAGGATTGACAAAACCTTCGGTTGCATCATATACAACTCTTCTTTAAGAAAACCATTAAGGAATGCAGTTTTGACATTCATTTGCCGATTTCATAAAATGTGGCAATTGCTAACATGATTCGGACAGACTTAAGCATCGCTACAGTTGAGAAAATCTCATTGTAGTCAACACCTTGAACTTGTCGAAAACCTTTTGCGACAAGTCGAGCTTTGTAGATAGTAACACTACTATCAGCGTCCGTCTTCCTCTTGAAGATCCATTTATTTAATTTGACTTGCTGATCATCGAGCAGGTCAACCAAAGTCCCCACTTTGTTCTTATATATGGATCCTATCTCAGATTTTATGGCCTCAAGCCATTTCGCGGAATCTGGGCTCATCATCGCTTCCTCATAGTTCGTAGGTTCATCATGATCTAGTAACATGACTTCCAGAACATGATTACCGTACCACTCAGTGCGGATCTTACTCTGGAAGACCCACGAGGTTTGGTAGCAACTTGATCTGAAGTTTCATGATCATCATCATTAACTTCCTTACTAATTGGTGTAGGAATCCTTGGAACTGATTTCGTGATGAACTACTTTCCAATAAGGAGAAGGTACAATTACCTCATCAAGTTCTACTTTCCTCCCACTCACTTCTTTCGAGAGAAACTTCTTCTCTAGAAAGGATCCATCTTAACAACGAATAACTTGCCTTCGGATCTGTGATAGAAGGTGTACCCAATAGTTACCTTTGGGTATTCTATGAAGACGCACTTCTCGATTTGGGTTCGAGCTTATCGGTTGAAAACTTTTCACATAAGCATCACAACTCCAAACTTTTAAGAAACGACGACTTAGGTTTCTTGTTAAACCATAGTTCATACGGTGTCATCTCAGCGGATTTAGATGGTGCCCTATTAAGCGTGAATGCAGCTGTCTCTAATGCATAACCCCAAAAGCGATATTGGTAAATCGGTAAGAGACATCATTGATCGCACCATATCAAAATAAAGTGCGGTTATGACGTTCGGACACACCATTACGTTATGGTGTTCCATGTGGCGTGAGCTGTGAAACTATTCCACATTGTTTTATATGAAGGCCAAACTCGTAACTCAAATATTCTCCTCCACGATCAGATCGTAGAAACTTTATTTTCTTATTACGATGATTCTCCACTTCACTCTGAAATTATTTGAACTTTTCAAATGTTTCAGACTTGTGCTTCATTAAGTAGATATACTCATATCTGCTCAAATCATCTTGTGAAGGTCGAAAATAACGATACTTGCCGTGAGCTTTAACACTCATCGGACCGCATACATCGGTATGTATTATTTCCAATAAGTCATTTGCTCGCTCCATTGTTCGGAGAAGCGAGTCTTTAGTCATCTTGCCCATAAGGCATGGTTCGCAAGCATCAAGTGATTCATAATCAAGTGATTCCAAAATCCCATCAGCATGGAGTTTCTTCATGCGCTTTACACCAATATGACCTAAGCGGCGAGTGCCACAAATAAGTTGCACTATCATTATTAACTTTGCATCTTTTGGCATCAATATTATGAATATGTGTATTACTACGATTGAGATCCAACAAACTATTTTTATTGGGTGTATGACCATTGAAGGTTTTATTCATTTAAGCAGAACAACAATTATTCTTTGACTTTAAATGAATAACCGTTTTGCAATAAACATGATCAAATCATATTCATGCTCAGCGCAAACACCAAATAACATTTATTTAGGTTTAACACTAATCCCGAAAGTATAGGGAGTGTGTGATGATGATCATATCAATCTTGGAACTACTTCCAACACTCATCGTCACTTCCCTTCAACTAGTTTACATTCATTACGCAACTCCGTTTGAGTTACTACTCTTAGCAACCGAATCAGTATCAAATACCGAGGGGTTGCTATGAACACTAGTAAAATATACATCAATAATCTGTATATCAAATATACCTTTGTTCACTTTGCCATCCTTCTTATCCACCAAATATTTGGGGTATTACCGTTTCCAGTGACCATTTCCTATGTAGTGTAAGTACTCAGTCTCAGGCTTAGGTCTAGACTTGGGCTTCTTCACTCGAGTAGCAACTTGCTTGCCGTTCTTTTTGAAGTTCCCCTTCTTCCCTTTGCCCTTTTCCTTGAGACTAGTGGTCTTGTCGATCATCAACACTTGATGCTCTTTTCTTGATTTCTACCTTCGTCGATTTCAGCATCACGAAGAGCTTGGGAATTACTTTTGTCATCCCTTGCATATTATAGTTCATCACGAAGTTCTACTAACTTGGTGATGGTGACTAGAGAATTCTGTCAATCACTATCTTATCTGGAAGATTAACTCCCACTTGATTCAAGCGATTGAAGTACCGGACAATCTGAGCACATGCTCACTAGTTGAGCGATTCTCCTCCATCTTTTAGCTATAGAACTTGTTGGAGACTTCATATCTCTCAACTCGGGTATTTGCTTGAAATATTAACTTCAATTCCTGGAACATCCCATATGGTCCATGACGTTCAAAACGTCTTTGAAGTCCCGATTCTAAGCCTTTAAGCATGGTGCACTAAACTATCAAGTAGTCATCATATTGAGCTAGTCAAGCGTTCATAACGTCGCATCGCTCCTGCAATAGGTTTGTCACCTAGCGGTGCATTAAGGACATAATTTTTACGTGCAGCAATGAGGATAAACCTCAGATCACGGATCCAATCCGCATCATTGCTACTAACATTTTTCAACATAATTTTCTCTAGGAACATATCAAAATAAACATATGAAAGCAACAAACATAGGGAAGCAACAACGCGAGTCATTGATCTACAACATAATTTGCAAAATACTACCAGGACTAAGTTCATGATAAATTAAAGTTCAATTAATCATATTACTTAAGAACTCCCACTTAGATAGACATCTCTCAAGTCATCTAAGTGATTGTGTGATCCAAATCAACTAAACCATGTCCGATCATCACGTGAGATGGAGTAGTTTCAATGGTGAACATCACTATGTTGATCATATCTACTATATGATTCACGCTCGACCTTCGGTCTCCGTGTTCGAGGCCATATCTGTTATATGCTAGGCTCGTCAAGTTTAACCTGAGTATTCGCGTGTGCAACTGTTTTGCACCCGTTGTAGATGGACGTAGAACTTATCACACCCGATCATCACGTGGTGTGCGGGTACTACTGAACTTTGGCAGCGGTGCATACTCGAGGAGAACACTTCTTGATAATTTTAGTGAGAGATCATCTTATAATGCTACCGTCAATCAAAGCAAGATAAGATGCATAAAGGATAAACATCACATGCAATCAATATAAGTGATATGATATGGTCATCATCATCTTGTGCTTGTGATCTCCATCGCCAAGCACCGTCATGATCACCATCGTCACCGTAGCGACACCTTGATCTCCATCGTAGCATCGTTGTCGTCTCGCCAACTATTGCTTCTCGACTATCGCTACTGCTTAGTGATAAAGTAAAGCAATTACATGGCGTTGCATTTCATACAATAAGCGACAACCATATGGCTCCTGCCGATTGTCGATAACTCGGTTACAAAACATGATCATCTCATACAATAAAATATAGCATCACGTCTTGACCACATCACATCACAACATGCCTGCAAAAACAAGTTAGGCGTCCTCTACTTTATTGTTGCAAGTTTTACGTGGCTGCTACGGGCTGAGCAAGAACCGTTCTTACCTCGCATCAAAACCACAGCGATAGTTTGTCAAATAGACTCCGTTTAACCTTCTCAAGGACCGGGCGTAGTCATACTCGGTTCAACTAAAGTGAGAGAGCAGACACCGCGGTCACCTTTAAGCAACGAGTGCTCGGGCGGTGAAACCAGTCTCGCGTAAGCGTCTGGCGTAATGTCGGTCCGGGCGCTTCATCTCACAATACCGCTGAACCAAAGTATGACATGCTGGTAGGCAGTATGACTTATATCGCCCACAACTCACTTGTGTTCTACTCGTGCACATGACATCAACGCATAAAACCTGGCTCGGATGCCTTTGTTGGAGAACGTAGTAATTTCAAAAATTTCCCTACGCACGCAAGACCATGGTGATGGCATAGCAACGAGAGGAGAAGTGTCCGTCCATGTACCCTCGTGAGACCGAAAGCGAAGCGTTATAACAACGCGGTTGATGTAGTCGTGCGTCTTCACGATCCGACCGATCCAAGCACCGAATGTACGGCACCTCCGAGTTACGCACACGTTCAGCTCGATGGCGATCCCCGGCTCCGATCCAGCAAAGCGTCGGGGATGAGTTCCGTCAACCGACGGCGTGGTGGCGATGATGATGCTCCACCGGCGAGGGCTTCGCCTAAGCTCATGACGATATGACTTCACGGCGCGGGGCTTCGCCTAAGCTCATGACGATATGACGAAGTGGAATATGGTGGAGGGGGCACCGACACGGCTAAGGGCGATCCGTAGATCAACTTGTGTGTCATGGGGTGCCCCCTGCCCCGTATATAAAGGAGCAAGGGGGTGCGGCCGGCCCTAGAGAGGCGGCGCTGGAGGAGTCCTACTCCCACCGGGAGTGACTCCCCCTCTCCTAGTTGGACTAGGACTTGGGGAAGGGGAAGAGGGAGGGGTGCGGCCCCTCCCCTAGTCCAATTCAGACTAGGCCATGGGGCGCGCGGCCTGCCCTAGGCAGCCCTCTCTCTTTCCCGCAGGGCCCAATAAGGCCCAATACTTCTCCCGGCGAATTCCGTAACTCTCCGGTACTCGAAAAATACCGAATCATTCGAACCTTTCCGAACTCGAATATAGTCGTCCAATATATCGATCTTTACGTCTCGACCATTTCGAGACTCCTCGTCATGTCCCCGATCTCATCCGGGACTCGAACTCCTTCGGTACATCAAAACTCATAAACTCATAATATAAGCATCATGAAACCTTAAGCGTGCGGACCCTACGGGTTCGAGAACTATGTAGACATGACCTAGAACTATTCTTGGTCAATAACCAATAGCGGAACCTGGATGCCCATATTGGCTCCTACATATTCTCGAAGATCTTTATCGGTCAAACCGCATAACAACATACTTTGTTCCCTTTGTCATTGGTATGTTACTTGCCCGAGATTCGATCGTCGGTATCAATACCTAGTTCAATCTCGTTACGGCAAGTCTCTTTACTCGTTCCGTAATACATCATCTCGCAACTAACTTATTAATTGCAATGCTTGCAAGGCTTATATGATGTGCATTACCGAGAGGGCCAGAGATACCTCTTCGACAATCGGAGTGACAAAACCTAATCTCAAATCGCCAACCCAACATGTACCTTTGGAGACACCTGTAGTACTCCTTTATAATCACCCGATTACGTTGTGACGTTTGGTAGCACCAAAGTGTTCCTCCGATGGCAGGAGTTGCATAATCTCATAGTTACAGGAACATGTATAAGTCATGAAGAAAGCAATAGCAACATACTAAGCGATCATGTGCTAGGCTAACGGAATGGGTCATGTCAATCAGATCATTCTCCTAATGATGTGATCCCGTTAATCAAATGACAACTCATGTCTATGGTTAGGAAACATAACCATCTTCGATTAACGAGCTAGTCAAGTAGAGGCATACTAGTGACACTCTGTTTGTCTATGTATTCACACATGTATTATGTTTCCGGTTAATACAATTCTAGCATGAATAATAAACATTTATCATGATATAAGGAAATAAATAATAACTTTATTATTGCCTCTAGGGCATATTTCCTTCAGTTCTTAGACCACAGTCGAGTGCCCGCAGTCAACTACGGTCTCGGGGACTACACCCAGTGGGTGTACTCAGCGTGCCCCCACTGGTTCAGGTTCCACTCGACATGATCTGTTCAGACCATGTGAGAAAGTTCTGATTCTCAGACCATAGCCGACTGCCCGCAGTCAACTATGGTCTCGGGGACTACACCCAGTGGGTGCACTCAGCGTGTCCCCACTGGTTCCAAGACTCAATCGACACAACATAGTCGACCCAGGAAGCAAAACTATTCAGCAGTAAGTTAAACACCCAGTGGGTGTACAAATGCAAAATGCAGACTGATGAAAAGATGCTCAAGGAAAGTTTTCAGGTAGCATATCCTAACAGAACAAGCGACAAGCTAAAGGAACAGTCGGTAATCAACCAACCTGGACGTTGCTCTGGAGAGCTGAGCTAGCCTCGTAAGCAGCTTGATTGGCCTCCCGAACCACCTTCATCTGCTCCATCATGATGCCGGCCTGGCGTATAGCCTCCTTGGCAGCACCCACTTGGTCCTCTGGGACGTGATGCGCGGTGAAGAGTGAAGATGCATCGGCTGGAATCTGTGCAGTCGACGCTGAAGGCTGGGCACTCGACAATGGTACGGCAAAGGTCACAGATGCCTGGTTGGCATCGCCGGTCTCCTGGATCACCGGTTCTGTCACCCGCGTCGACTGAGGCGCCTTGCCAGTTGACGTTTTCTTGCTCCTCCTTCCCATGGGACTCAACGGCACATCCTCTTCGTCGTATGGAAGATCAATAACATTGGGAGGAGTTGCAAAAGAATCAATCGCCAGAGTTCAGTCAACCAACAAAATGGCTGAGAAAGTAGAGACAAGATTACAAGAGTCATACCCGGATTAGAGGTGACTGCATCTTTCATTTCCTCATCTTCATCTCTGTAAATAGAAGTCCCTGAGGCAGTAGCACTGCAAATCTCAAATTTCAGTCAGTCAGATCTTCCGAAATGAGTCGACCAAAGTTCAATTCATGCCAAACTAAGAAATCGAGTCCAACTATTACCCGTAAGCAATGGGAACATCCACTTTGATCTTGGGCAAGGCCTTCCGCGGTTATGACGGCGTAGCTTTAGATTGCTTCGGGGCCTTCTCAGTCGGCGTTCGAGAGGACGTCTGAGGGCACTTTGAGGTCTGTCCAGTCCGCGCAGTCGCTTTGCCAAAGATACTTGCCGGGTCATGCGTTTGCTTGGATCGTCTTTCGGTGCGAGGTGGTGAGTCGACTTCCTCGCCGTCGCCAGAGTCATCGCTCTCATCGTCTTCTCCTCCGTCAGAGTGCCACTCGCCGCTTTCGCCTCCGCTCGCCTCCCCTTCCGATCTTGCTCCTGCTCTCTGTTGGGCATCGAGTACATCTCAGTGAAGGCCTGAAAGACAACAAGTCAAACAAATGATAGTCGATTGACAAGAGAAATTACACGATAGATCAAGAAACTCGGAAATTCAGAGTTGGACCTTGTCTGGTTCATAAGAGTTGTCGAGTGGAGGAATCCTCCTGGACCCTCTGGGTTATCCTTGTTACCAGTGATGCCCTTCAGCCACTGCGCCACCGTATCCTCGTTGACTTCTTCTGGGTGGATCCGAGTGGTGTCATCAATGCCCGAATACAACCACATTGGATGGTCACGAGCTTGAAGCGGCTGAATGCGTCATCTGAGGAAGACCTCTAACAGATCCATGCCAGTCACGCCGTCGCGGACAAGCTGGACCACTCGCTCGACCAACGCCTTCACCTCCGATTTCTCCACCGGAGTCACTTTCAAGGTAGAGGGCTTCTCGACTCAAGCCATGGAAAAGGGGAAGTCGGTCGGACCGCCCGAGTCGGCTGGTCTTTGCGATAGAACCAGTCATTGCCACCCTCCGATCGACTCGGGAAGAATCATGGCTGGGAAAGTACTCTTACCCCTCATTTGGATCCCAAGACCCCCGCACATCTGGATCACATGCGTCCTCTCATCACTCGGGTTGGCCTTTTTGACCGACTGAGAACGACAGGTGAAAATGTGTTTGAAGAGACCCCAATGCGGTCGACAACCCAGAAAATTCTCACACATGGACACGAATGCGGCGATGTACGTGATGGTGTTGGGGGAAAACTGATGAAGTTGAGCTCCAAAGAAGTTCAAAAAGCCTCGAAAGAAAGGATGGGGAGGCAAAGAAAAACCGCGGTCAACATGAGTGGCGAGAAGGACACACTCACCCTCCTGCGGCCGCGGCTCGGTTTCGTCCTTCGGAAGCCGCCAAGATCCGTGGGGAATCAGTCCCCCCTCGGCCAAATCATCTGTGTCCTCCTGCTGGATTGTCGACCGAATCCAATTGCCCTGGATCCAGCCGGGCGGCAAACCAGATCTCGACGAGGACCCTCCCCGGCTCGTCTTCTTCCCCTTCGCCTTCGCTGTCGCCTTCTTCGCGCGCTACAGAGCCACCGTCTTCTCCTTCCCCATTGTGGAGGGTGGAGCTCAAGCAGAGCGGCGGCGCCGAGGGAGGAGGCGGATGCGATGGAGAAACAGAGGAGGAAGGGAGGAAATGGGGCGCACTGTGCAGAAAACCCCAACCGCGACGCCTTATATAAGGTCTTCTCCCGAGTGGCTGACCCGTGGGCCCAGGCCATCTTGTCAAATCCTGCAACAGTCGCGCGCAGTACGTGGCGAAAAAGGTGGCGCGGAGATTGAGGCACCCCTGCCTAATCCACTCTGGTTACCGCGGCCTCCTCCGTCGTGCGCGCTTCCCAAAATTTCGAATCCTGCAAGATTCGGAGACGGCAGATCAATCTGTCAGGCCGAAGATTTTATACCGCATCGAAACACTCGAAGCTTATCAACAAAGTTCACTCGACAAACTAAGAATGGATCAAGGCGACTGAAAAAGAAGTTGAAGTCGTCACACGGTTCATTGATCTCAGCAAAACGCTTCCGAAGCGTAAGAACTGAGTAGGAATCACTTTCGACTCCTCTTCCACTTGAACCCTGAACCATTCGGCGGCTAATGATGACGATGTGTACCTAGGGTAGGGTCATAGGCCTGACCTAGACACCCACCCCAAGGACATCACTCTAAAGTCAGAAGCATTCAAGGGATATGATCATCCACTCGACCAGAAACATCCCACTCGGAAGACTCAAGTTCATTCGACCAGAAAGTACTCACTCGACCGTAACAAGAATCACTCGACAGATAGAAGATCTAAAGCCACTCTGTATGGCAACGGTCAGGCGTTACTCTGTAGACTTAATGGTCATTCATGTATCTTTGTTGCTGGCGTTATCAGTAACGCCCTATCTTTATGTACCTTAAACCATGTGTAACTGAGGGCGGGAGGGGTCTGGAAAACTCTATATAAGCCACCCCCCTCCTCACGGACAAGGGTTCGCACCCCCTATAACTCCACACACATAATCCAATCGACCAAGCTCCCAAGCACCGAGACGTAGGGTTGTTACTTCCACCGTGAAGGGCCTGAACTCGTAAACCTTGTGTGTACAACTTCACCATAGCTGGGATCTTGCCTCCTCATACCTACCCCCCATTCTACTGTCAGTCTTAGAACCACGACAGGTAGTATGGGGGTGTTCGGGATGGAATCTAAACACTCTTGATCCAAGAGTTTGGTCCTTGAAGGAGGTGTTTAGCGCAACGAACCAGGCAATCGGACTATGTGGCTTTATCACCCTCACTTAGCCATAGGAGTTTGACAATAGAAATGTAGGCATAGCCCCTAGTTAGTATTTAATCCGGACTAGGGTGCTATAGACACCTGATCGGGTAGAGGCCGATTCGTCGCATAATGCGGAAAAAATCGCAAAAGATTTTTAACCTCCGAATAGCTGACCAGCTCTCACCTCATCATGACAGTCAGTTTTCGGCTTTCTCTACTAAGGTGTTTGCTCGGATGAATTAGAAACACAATCACAGTAGTTCTCCCTTTACTACCTTAGCCGATAGGACGGAACGTAAGGTAGCAAGCACAGGAGCCGGGCAACCCAACTATTGACCAAAGACATGATTCGGAGCCGATGCATATAATGCTAATTTCGGGGTGCCGAACTATACTGTAAAAAGTGTTCGGACTTTGTTGCCATAGTATGGAGCACAATGAAGCCCCTGGCGAATTAAAGCGTACCAAAGTGTACGGGTGCAATCGATAAGAATAGCGAAATAAATGAAGTAGTAAGCTAGTGCCACATAAGTTGGGCCACAAACTGTTTCCATTATAATTTGATTAATACATCAAAGCGTATTTATACAAATAGTGCGATAAGCAACAGGGCTATTTAACATGCCAAGACCAAGGGGGAGCTACGTGCGGGTCCTGAAAACAGGTAGAATGATCGTCAAGAAGAACATCTAGAGATTCCCCCACACGTCTGTCCTGCTTGTCGCCTTGGTATATCCATCCTTCAAAAGGACCGATGATCAGGCCGTCGGGAGGGGCCTGTAGAGAATAAGCCTGAAAGGGGAAAAAAAGAAAAGGGAAGGCATGTGTGCCCAGGTTAGGTTAATCCGTATTATGGGCCACCATCTAGTTATGCATCCGTCTCTGCCCATGGTATTTTGAGTGCGTAGTTATGTACGCGCGGTACGTATGCCACCATTTGGTCGGGATTGAGACAGAGGCCGAATTTCTAGTTTAACTCCTGACGAGCTGGACTGTTATGCTGCGGAGTAGTCCGGACTCGTTTGACAGTGTCCGGGAGCTTGGCCGCTGAATTAAAGTTCTGCTTGATAAGGCCGCTCTGTACTTCCGCTGGCAGGGTCGTGGTGTGCTCCTCGGTACGGAGGGAGCACTCCGTGTTTCCATTGACTGTTATGACACCGCGTGGTTCGGGTATCTTGAGTTTGAGATAAGCATAGTGTGGAACCGCATTGAATCGAGCAAATGAAGTTCGTCCGAGCAGTGAGTGATAGCCACTGCGAAAGGGGACGATGTCAAAGATCAAGTCTTCGCTTCGTAAGTTGTCCGGGGATCCGAAGACAACTTCCAATGTGATTGAACCCGTGCAGCGGGCCTCTACACCTGGTATTACTCCTTTAAAGGTAGTTTTTGTGGGCTTGATCCTTGATAGATCGATGCCCATTTTGCGGACTGTATCCTGATAGAGCAGGTTGAGGCTACTGCCACCGTCCATGAGGACTCGCGTGAGGTGGAATCCATCAATGATTGGGTCAAGGAGCAGTGCGGCTGAACCGCCATGACGGATACTGGTCGGATGGTCCCTACGATCAGAGGTGATCGGGCAGGACGACCATGGGTTTAATTTTGGGGCGACTGGCTCTATCACATAGACGTCCCTGAGCGCACGTTTGCGCTCCCTCTTGGGGATATGGGTAACGTATATCATGTTCACCGTTTTAACCTGGGGGGGGGGACTTCTTCTGTCCCCTGTGTTCGGTGGACGGGGCTCCTCGTCGTCGTCCTCACTCTGCGACCCCTTCTCCTTGTTCTCGGCATTTAACTTGCCGGCCTGTTTAAGACCCAATAGCTTCTGTTGGTATGATTGGCTAGTTTATCGGGGGTGCCGTGGATCTGACATGGATGATTGAGTATGCGGTACAAGCTGGGTGAGCCCGGATTGTTCCTTTTAAATGGCTTCTTCCGCTGGCCGGATTTGGAGCCACTGAATCCGGCGTTGACCGCCGTTTCGTTGGTATTGTCATCGTTGTTTCGACGCTCATACCTCTTGCGTCGGGGCTTGTCGTTGCTATTTCTGGCTTTAGAGGTGCCAGGTTCGCTTGCATTATTATTGCTACGGGCTAGCCAGCTATCTTCGCCCACGCAAAAGCGGGTCATAAGTGCCATGAGGGCTGCCATGGACTTCGCTTTTCCCGGCCGAGGTGCCGGGCGAGCCATTCGTCGTGGATGCTATGCTTAAAGGCCGCTAGGGCTTCGGCATCCGGACAGTCGACGATCTGGTTCTTCTTAGTTAGGAACCTAGTCCAGAATTTCCTGGCTGACTCTCCGGGCTGTTGAACTATGTGACTTAAGTCATCGGCATCCGGAGGTCGGACGTATGTACCTTGGAAGTTGTCGCGGAAGGCGTCTTCCAAGTCCTCCCAGCTGCCAATTGAGTTTTTAGGCAGGTTGTTCAACCAGTGCCGAGCTGGTCCCTTGAGTTTTAGCGGGAGGTATTTGATGGCATGAAGATCATCACCGCAGGCCATATGAATATGGAGAAGAAAATCCTCAATCCATACCGCGGGATCTGTTGTTCCATCATATGATTCGATATTCACGGGTTTAAACCCTTCTGGAAATTCGTGCTCCATTACTTCATCAGTGAAGCAGAGGGGGTGTGCGACGCCTCTATATCGGGCCAAGTCGCGACGTAGCTCAGATGGAGTCCGTCTGCGGTTTTCGGCCCGGCATGATTATGCTTGTCACGTCCGGCTAGATAGCCGTCGTCGCGCGTCGGGGCACGCCCACGCGATCCGTAGATCGATCTGGTCTGACCTGCTCTACTGTCCAGGTCTTGTCGCCAGTCATATGTATATCCCCGAGCTGTTATATCTCTACCTTTACGGCGAGGTAGTATGGGCTGGTGTTCGGCTTGAGTTGCCATTTTGTCCCGGCCACGAGGTGGTCGGTCAGCTGCATTACGTGCTGATGGTGAAGGAAATATGCCCTAGAGGCAATAATAAAAGTTATTATTTATTTCCTTATATCATGATAAATGTTTATTATTCATGCTAGAATTGTATTAACCGGAAACATAATACATGTGTGAATATATAGACAAAACAGTATGTCACTAGTATGCCTCTACTAGACTAGCTTGTTAATCAAAGATGGTTATGTTTCCTAACCATGAACAAGGAGTTGTTATTTGATTAACAAGGTCACATCATTAGTTGAATGATCTGATTGACTTGACCCATTCCGTTAGCTTAACAGTTGATCATTTAGTATGTTAATGCTTTCTTCATGACTCATACATGTTCCTATAACTATGAGATTATGCAACTCCGTTTACGGAGGAACACTTTGGTACTACCAAGCGCCACAACGAATCGGGTGATTATAAAGGAGTACTACGGTGTCTCCAAAGGTACTTGTTGGGTTGGCGTATTTGAGATTAGGTTTTGTCACTCCGATTGTCGGAGAGGTATCTCGAGCCTTCTCGGTAATGCACATCACTTAAAGCCTTGCAAGCATTACAACTAATGAGTTAGTTGTGAGATGATGTATTACGGAACGAGTAAAGAGACTTACGTAACGAGATTGAACTAGGTATTGGATACCGACGATCGAATCTCGGGTAAGTAACATACCGATGACAAAGGAACAACGTATGTCGTTGTGCGGTTTGACCGATAAAGATCTTCAGTAGAATATGTAGGAACCAATATGGGCATCCAGGTTCCGCTATTGGTTATTGACCGAGAATGGTTCTAGGTCATGACTACATAGTTCTCGAACCCGTAGGGTCCGCACGCTTAACGTTTCGATGGCAGTTCATAATGAGTTTATAAGTATTGATGCACGAAGGTTGTTCGAGTCCGGATGTGATCACGGACATGACGAGGAGTCTCGAAATGGTCGAGACATAAAGATTGATATATTGGAAGCCTACATTTGGACATCGGAAGTGTTAGGGTGAAATCGGGATTTTATCGAGTACCGGAGGTTACGGAACCCCGGGAGGTCAATGGGCCTTAATGGGCCATAGGAGAAGAGGAAGGGCAGCCCAAGGTGGGCTGCGCTTCTTCCCCTCTAGTCCGAATAGGACAAGGAAGGGGCGGCGCCTTCCCCTTCTCCCTCCTCCAATCCTAGTCCAACTAGGAGGGGGGAGTCCTACTCCGGTGGGAGTAGGACTCCTCCTTGTGCGCCTCCTATAGGGCCGCCACCTCCCCTTGTCTCCTTTATATCACGGGCGGGGGCACCCCAAGACACAAAAGTTGATCTACGGATCTTTCCTTAGCCGTGTGCGGTGCCCCTTCCACCATATTCCACTTGGTCATATCGTCGCGGAGCTTAGGCGAAGCCTGCACGGAGAAGTCATATCGTCGCGGAGCTTAGGCGAAGCTCTGCGTCGGTGGAGCATCAACATCGTCACCACGCCGTCGTCTTGTGAAACTCATCCCGACACTTTCTTTGGATCGAGTCCGGGATCGTCATCGAGCTGAGCGTGTCTTGAACACGGAGGTGCCGACGTTCGGTACTTGGATCGGTCGGATCGTGAAGACGTCGACTACATCAACGCGTTGTTATAACGCTTCGCTTCGGTCTCACGAGGGTGCGTGGACGGACACTCTCCCCTCTCGTTGCTATGCCATCACGATGATCTTGCGTGATCGTAGGAAAATTTTTGAAATTACTACGTTCCCCAACAGTGGTATCAGAGCCAGGTTTTATGCGTTGATGTCATATGCACGAGTAGAACACAAGTGAGTTGTGGGCGATACAAGTCATACTTCCTACCAGCATGTCATACTTTGGTTCAGCGGTATTGTGAGATGAAGCGGCTCGGACCGACATTACGTGTACGCTTACGCGAGACTGGTTTCACCGCTCCGAGCACTCGTTGCTTAAAGGTGACCGGCGGGTGTCTGTCTCTCTCACTTTAGTTGAACCGAGTGTGGCTACGCCCGGTCCTTGAGAAGGTTAAAACGGAGTCTATTTGACGAAGTATCGTTGTGGTTTTGATGCGTAGGTAAGAACGGTTCTTGCTCAGCCCGTAGCAGCCACGTAAAACTTGCAACAACAAAGTAGAGGACGTCTAACTTGTTTTTGCAGGGCATGTTGTGATGTGATATGGTCAAGGCGTGATGCTATATTTTATTGTATGAGATGATCATGTTTTGTAACGAGTTATCGGCTGGCTGGGAGCCATATGGTTGTCGCTTTATTGTATGAAATGCAAGCGCCATGTAATTGCTTTACTTTATCACTAAGCGTTAGCGATAGTCGTAGAAGCAATAGTTGGCGAGGCGACAACGATGCTACGATGGAGATCAAGGTGTCGCGCCGGTGACGATGGTGATCATGGCGGTGCTTGGAGATGGAGATCACAAGCACAAGATGATGATGGCCATATCATATCACTTATATTGATTGCATGTGATGTTTATCCTATATGCATCTTATCTTGCTTTGAATGACGGTAGCATTATAAGATGATCTCTCACTAAAATTATCAAGTAGTGTTCTCCCGAGTATGCACCGTTGCCAAAGTTAAATCGTGCCGAGACACCACGTGATGATCGGGTGTGATAAGCTCACGTCCATCTACAACGGGTGCAAGACAGTTTTGCACACGCAGAATACTCAGGTTATACTTGACGAGCCTAGCATATACAGATATGGCCTCGGAACACGGAGACCGAAAGGTCGAACGTGAATCATATAGCAGATATGATCAACATAAGATGTTCACCATTGAAAACTACTCCATCTCACGTGATGATCGGTTATGGTTTAGTTGATTTGGATCACGTGATCACTTAGATAACTAGAGAGATGTCATCTAAGTGGGAGTTCTTTAGTAATATGATTAATTGAACTTTAATTTATCATGAACTTAGTCCTGGTAGTATTTTGCAAATTATGTTGTAGATCAATAGCTCGCGTTGTTGCTTCCCTATGTTTTCATATGTGTTCCTAGAAAATTGTATTGAAAGATGTTAGTAGCAATGATGCGGATTGGATCCGTGATCGAGGTTTATCCTCATTTGCTGCTTGAAGAATTATGTCCTTAATGCACCGCTAAGTGACAGACCTATTGCAGGAGCAGATGCGGGCGTTATGAGCGTTTGGCTAGCTCAATATGATGACTACTTGATAGTTTAGTGCACCATGCTTAAACGGCTTAGAATCGGGACTTCAAAGGCGTTTTGAGCGTCATGGACCATATGAGATGTTCCAGGAATTGAAGTTAATATTTCAAGCAAATACCGAGTTGAGAGATATGAAGTCTCCAACAAGTTCTATGGCTAAAAGATGGAGGAGAATCGCTCAACTAGTGAGCATGTGCTCAGATTGTCCGAGTACTTCAATCGCTTGAATCAAGTGGGAGTTAATCTTCCGATAAGATAGTGATTGACAGAATTCTCTAGTCACCATCACTAAAGTTACTAGAACTTCGTGATGAACTATAATATGCAAGGGATGACGAAAACAATTCCCAAGCTCTTCGCGATGCTAAATTCGCGAAGGTAGAAATCAAGAAAAACATCAAGTGTTGATGGTTGACAAGACCACTAGTCTCAAGGAAAAGGGCAAAGGAAGAAGGGAACTTCAAGAAGAGCGGCAAGCAAGTTGCTGCTCGAGTGAAGAAGCCCAAGTCTGGATCTAAGCACGAGACTAAGTGCTTTTGCTACAATGGAACTGGTCCTTTGAAGCGGAACTACCCCAAGTATTTGGCGGATAAGAAGGATGGCAAAGTGAACAAAGGTATATTTGATATACAAATTATTGATGTGTATTTTACTAGTGTTCGTAGCAACCCCTCGGTATTTGATCTTGGTTCGGTTGCTAAGAGTAGTAACTCAAAGCAGGAGCTGCAGAATGAAGCGAAACTAGTTGAAGGGAAGTGACGATGAGTGTTGGAAGTAGTTCCAAGATTGATATGATCATCATCGCACACTCCCTATACTTTCGGGATTAGTGTGGAACCTAAATAAGTGTTATTTGGTGTTGAGCATAAATATGATTTGATCATGTTTATTGCAATACGGTTATTCATTTAAGTAAGAGAATAAATTGTTGTTCTGTTTACATGAATAAAACCTTATATGGTTACACACCCAATGAAAATGGTTCATTGGATCTCGATCATAGTGATACACATATTCATAATATTGAAACCAAAAGATGCAAAGTTAATAATGATAGTGCAACTTATTTGTGGTAATTGCCGTTTAGGTCATATTGGTGTAAAGCGCATGAAGAAAACTCCATGCTTGATGGACTTTTGGAATCACTTGATTATGAATCATTTGATGCTTGCGAACCGTGCCTTTTGGGCAAGATGACTAAAACTCCGTTCTCGGAACAATGGAACAAGCTCTTGACTTATTGGAAATAATACATACCGATGTATGCGATCCAATGAATGTTGATGCTCGTGGCAAGTATCGTTATTTTCGACCTTCACAAGATGATTTGAGTAGATATGGGTATATCTACTTGATGAAACATAAGTCTGAAATAGTTGAAAGGTTCAAAGAATTTCAGAGTGAAGTGGAAAATCATCGCAACAAGAAAATAAAGTTTCTGCGATCGATCGTGGAGATGAATATTTGAGTTCTGAGTTTGGTCTTCAATGAAAACAATGTGGAATAGTTTCACAGCTCACGCCACCGGAACACCACAACATTATGGTGTGTCCGAACGTCAGAATCGTACTTTATTTTGATATGGTGCGATCTATGATGTATCTTACCGATTTACCACTATCGTTTTGGGGTTATGCATTAAAGACAGCTGCATTCACGTTTAATAGGGCACCATCTAAATCCGTTGAGATGACACCGTATGAACTATGGTTTAGCAGTAAACCTAAAGCTGTCGTTTCTTAAAGTTTGGAGTTGTGATGCTTATGTGAAAAAGTTTTCACCTGATAAGCTCGAACCCAAATCGGAGAAGTGCGTCTTCATAGAATACCCAAAGGTAACTATTGGGTACACCTTCTATCACAGATCCGAAGGCAAGTTTTTCGTTGCTAAGATGGATCCTTTCTAGAGAAGAAGTTTCTCTCGAAAGAAGTGAGTGGGAGGAAAGTAGAAACTTGATGAGGTAATTGTACCTTCTCCCTTATTGGAAAGTAGTTCATCACGTAAATCAGTTCCGATGATTCCTACACCAATTAGTGAGGAAGTTAATGATGATGATCATGAAACTTCAGATCAAGTTGCTACCAAACCTCGTAGGTCTTCCAGAATAAGATCCGCACTGAGTGGTACGGTAATCGTGTTCGGAAATCATGTTACTAGACCATGATGAACCTACAAACTATGAGGAAGCGATGATGAGCCCAGATTCGCGAAATGGCTTGAGGCCATGAAATCTGAGATGGGATCCATGTATGAGAACAAAGTATGGACTTTGATGGAGTTGCCCGATGATCGGCAAGCCATGTTATATAAATGGATCTTCAAGAGGAAGACAGATCTTGATAGTAGTGTTACTATCTACAAAGCTCGACTTGTCGCAAAAGGTTTTCGACAAGTTCAAGGTGTTGACTACAATGAGATTTTCTCAATCAGTAGCGATTCTTAAATCTGTTCGAATCATGTTAGCAATTGCCACATTTTATGAAATCTGGCAAATGGATGTCAAAACTACATTCTTTAATGGATTTATTAAAGAAGAGTTGTATATGATGCAACCGAAGTTTTTGTCAATCCTAAAGGAGCTAACAAAATGTGCAAGCTCCAGCGATCCATCAATGGACTGGTGCAAGCATCTCGGAGTTGGAATATACGCTTTGATGTGTTGATCAAAGCATATGATTTTATACAGACTTTTTGGAAAGGCCTGTATTTACAAGAAAGTGAGTGGGAGCACTACAACATTTCTGATAAGTATATGTGAATGACATATTGTTGATCGGAAATGATGTAGAATTATTCTACAAAGCATAAAGGAGTGTTTGAAAGGAGTTTTTCAAAAAAAAAAGGACCTCGGTGAAGCTGCTTACATATTGAGCATCAAGATCTATAAAGATAGATCAAGACGCTTGATAAGTTTTTTCAATAAATATATACCTTGTCAAGATTTTGAAGTAGTTCAAAATGGAGCAGTCAAAGAAAAGTTCTTTCCTGTGTTGCAAAGGTGTGAAATTGAGTAAGACTCAAATCCCGACCACGGCAGAAAATAGAAAAGAGAATGAAAGTCATTCCCTATGCCTCATCATAGGTTCTATAAAGTATGCTATGCTATGTACCGGACCTATTGTATGCCTTGCTCTGAATTTGGAAAGGAGTACAATGGTGATCTAGGAGTAGATCATGGACATTGGTCAAGAACATCCTTAGTGAGGACTAAGGAAATATTTCTCGATTATGGAGGTGATAAAAGGCCCGTCGTAAAGAGTTACATCGATGCAAGCATTTTACACTAATCCAGATGACTCTAAGTCTCAATCTGGATACATATTGAAAGTGGGAGCAATTAGCTAGAGTAGCTCGGTGCAGAGCATTGTAGACATAGAATATTTGCAAAATAGATACGGCTCTAAATGTGACTGACCCGTTGACTAAACTTCTCTCACGAGCAAAACATGATCATACCTTAGTACTCTTTGGGTGTTAATCACATAGCGATGTGAACTAGATTATTGACTCTAGTAAACCCTTTGGGTCTTGGTCACATGGCGATGTGAACTATGGGTGTTAATCACATGATGATGTGAACTATCGATGTTAATCACATGGTGATGTGATCTAGATTATTGACTCTAGTGCAAGTGGGAGACTGAAGGAAATATGCCCTAGAGGCAATAATAAAAGTTATTATTTATTTCCTTATATCATGATAAATGTTTATTATTCATGCTAGAATTGTATTAACCGGAAACATAATACATGTGTGAATATATAGACAAAACAGTATGTCACTAGTATGCCTCTACTAGACTAGCTTGTTAATCAAAGATGGTTATGTTTCCTAACCATGAACAAGGAGTTGTTATTTGATTAACAAGGTCACATCATTAGTTGAATGATCTGATTGACTTGACCCATTCCGTTAGCTTAACAGGTTGATCGTTTAGTATGTTAATGCTTTCTTCATGACTCATACATGTTCCTATAACTATGAGATTATGCAACTCCGTTTACGGAGGAACACTTTGGTACTACCAAACGTCACAACGAATCGGGTGATTATAAAGGAGTACTACAGGTGTCTCCAAAGGTACTTGTTGGGTTGGCGATTTCGAGATTAGGTTTTGTCACTCCGATTGTGGGAGAGGTATCTCGAGCCTTCTCGGTAATGCACATCACTTAAAGCCTTGCAAGCATTACAACTAATGAGTTAGTTGTGAGATGATGTATTACGGAACGAGTAAAGAGACTTACCGTAACGAGATTGAACTAGGTATTGGATACCGACGATCGAATCTCGGGTAAGTAACATACCGATGACAAAGGGAACAACGTATGTCGTTATGCGGTTTGACCGATAAAGATCTTCAGTAGAATATGTAGGAACCAATATGGGCATCCAGGTTCCGCTATTGGTTATTGACCGAGAATGGTTCTAGGTCATGACTACATAGTTCTCGAACCCGTAGGGTCCGCACGCTTAACGCTTCGATGACAGTTCATAATGAGTTTATAAGTATTGATGCACCGAAGGTTGTTCGAGTCCGGATGTGATCACGGACATGACGAGGAGTCTCGAAATGGTCGAGACATAAAGATTGATATATTGGAAGCCTACATTTGGACATCGAAGTGTTCCGGTGAAATCGGATTTACCGGAGTACCGGAGGTTACCGGAACCCCGGGAGGTCAATGGGCCTTAATGGGCCATAGGAGAAGAGGAAGGGCAGCCCAAGGTGGGCTGCGCGCTCTTCCCCTCTAGTCCGAATAGGACAAGGAAGGGGCGCCCTTCCCCCTTCCCTCCTCCAATCCTAGTCCAACTAGGAAGGGGGAGTCCTACTCCGGTGGGAGTAGGACTCCTCCTTGCGCGCCTCCTATAGGGCCGCCACCTCCCCTTGTCTCCTTTATATACTGGGGCAGGGGCACCCCAAGACACAAAAGTTGATCTACGGATCTTTCCTTAGCCGCAGCGGTGCCCCTTCCACCATATTCCACTTGGTCATATCGTCGTGGAGCTTAGGCGAAGCCCCGCGCCGGAGAAGTCATATCGTCGCGGAGCTTAGGCGAAGCTCTGCGTCGGTGGAGCATCAACATCGCCACCACGCCGTCAGGTCGTCTTGTGAAACTCATCCCCGACACTTTGCTGGATCGAGTCCGGGGATCGCCATCGAGCTGAACGATGTCTTTGAACACGGAGGTGCCGTCGCTCGGTACTTGGATCGGTCGGATCGTGAAGACGTCGACTACATCAACAGCGTTGTTATAACGCTTCCGCTTACGGTCTCACGAGGGTGCGTGGGACGGACACTCTCCCCTCTCGTTGCTATGCCATCACGATGATCTTGCGTGATCGTAGGAAAATTTTTGAAATTACTACGTTCCCCAACAGATGGTGCGGGCTCGAGGGCCTCGTCGTCAAATTGGGGCAGCAATTTACGCTTCGGGTAACTTTTGGTTGGGCGCTCGAGGTCATATTCCTCGGCAGCCATGACATTAATCCACCTATCGTTGAGCAGATCTTGATCAGCTTGAAGCTGTTGCTACTTCTTTTTCAGGCTCCTTGCAGTGGCAATTAGCCGGCGCTTAAAGCGCTCCTGCTCAAGAGGTTCCTCAGGTATGATAAAGACTTCGTCACCAAGGCTCACCTCGTCCTCGGAGAGTGGGAGATAATTACTGTCCTCCGAGTCTTCGTTTACGGCCTTTTCGTCAGGGCTAACTTGCCCATCTTCCCGATCGTCCTGTTCGAAAGTTGGCTCAACGGGGTCTTCTTTGTCTTCGGCATCGTCCGGAGTGTTGTTGCCTCTTGTGCCGGTATTGCTGTCTTTTCCACGGCGTGATTTAGAGCGGCGCCGCTGACGTCGGCGCTTTGGCTATGTCCCAGGAGGTTTATCCTCGACCGGATCTTCTTTATCATCGTCGTTACCCTCTTTGGGTGTGTCCACCATGTACACGTCATACGAAGAGGTGGTCGTCCAGCGTCCGGTAAACGGCGGGTTTTCGGCCTGCTCCTCTCTGGCATCGTCGTCCATACCGTCGATGTCTTCGGAGCTGTAGTCGAGCATGTCAGTTAAGTCCTCGACAGTGGCTATGAAGTGGGTGGTGGGTG
Source organism: Aegilops longissima (assembly GCA_021605205.1). Classification (NCBI taxonomy): domain Eukaryota; kingdom Viridiplantae; phylum Streptophyta; class Magnoliopsida; order Poales; family Poaceae; genus Aegilops; species Aegilops longissima. The sequence continues at coordinate 639,857,378 of CM038678.1, read as the reverse complement.
GGACGTAAACTTCCCCGCTCTCAGCACCTAGTCCGGGCTGGGTGTAGTTCGGACATTGCTCCTCTGTGATGATGAGGGATCGCATCAAGTCTAGAGCCTCGCTTAAAGGCGAGGTTTGGCGAGGGAGAAGAAAATCCATGGAGTGCAGCGGGAAGGAAACTCCTTGGCCGAGCTCACACGATGCTGATTCCGAGGGTTCGGAGCCAGTGTCCGGAGAAGAGTCCGGCTTCATAATGGTTGCCAGCGACACTACTTCCTCCGGCTCTCCCGTACTGGGTTTAGTGGCCTCAGATAGTCCGGCGGGCTCAGTAATCCCGTCTTCGGACCTGGCGATGCGCTCCGGATCTAAGGCCAGAGCGGAGGTTGGGGTCGCGAACCCTTGGAAGATCAAGTCTCCTCGGGTATCGGCGCCATAGTCTAGATATGCAAAACTAATCTGGTGACATGGGGCGTAGCTGTCTATCTGCTCTAGATGGCCAAGCGAGTTGGCCCGCAGTGCGAAGCCGCCAAACACAAAGATCTGGCCGGGGGGAAAACCTTCCCCAGGGCAGCATTGTTGTAGATGACTGATGGAGCCATCGAACCTTCTGATGACATCATAGTGGAACTCTTAATGAAAGCACCAATGTCGGTGTCAAAACCGGCGGATCTCGGGTAGGGGGTCCCGAACTGTGCGTCTAAGGTCGATGGTAACAGGAGACGGTTTATATAGACACCGGAGGGGCCTAGGGTTGTACAGAGTCGGTTTACAAAGGAAGGAATCTACATATCCGAACACCAAGCTTGCCATCCACGCCAAGGAGAGTCCCATCCGGACACGGGAAGAAGTCTTCTGTCTTGTATCTTCACATCTCATTAGTCCGGCCCATGTTACATAGTCCAGACGCCCGAGGACCCCTTAATCCAGGACTCCCTCACCACCATCCGACAGTAGGTGCAACCCCGCCAACCCCCTTCTAACATGGTGGCTCCGACCAGCGTGGGCTTCCTCATCTCCGACTGTAGATACGACAGCTATGGGATTGTTCAGCCTCAGCCAAGGAGAAACCCTTCCTCGGCTTGCCGATGCTGGCAGCGATGGCGTCTGCGGATGTTGGTTTCCTTCTTGGAGGTGCTGTCAACGCCCTCAGTTGCGTCCCTCTTCGAGCTCAGGGGAAACCCTAGGTCTGGTTCCTCCGGACCGGATGGCAACGGCGTCTTCGACTTCCTTCTTGAAGGCGCTATCTTGTTCGCTCGCGGTGTCCCCGGTTTTGGCTTAGGTATGTTGGAATTCTTGCTGGTTCAGCATTGCCATTCTTGGTTCGGGTTTGGTAGGTTTAGCTGTGATGTATCCTCTGTTCGGGCTGAGCATCCCTTGTCTCTTTGCTCCGGACACCATGTTCACGCTTGTATGCATTCGTGTCATGTATTGTACTTCTATTTGTACTCATTCTACTCCTTCTATCAATGCAATGATACGCAAGCTTTGCGTATTCGCGAAAAAAAGTAACACATGACAACAAACCATCACAATTTGTGGTTGAAATCGCGAAAACCCACCGTTTCTCATTTGTTTTTCTAGAAAAAAATCTACCACTCAGGGGCAATGACCGAGAAAATTTTCTCACAACTGTCAGGCTAGAAGAGGTAAAATTGCATATAGCAGTTTGGAAAAGGAGGTCGGAATGCTACAGAGATCCGCGTTGCCGTCAGGCTCTGCGTTGGGAAAGACCGGGTAGGGACGTGTAGGTGCATGTAGCACAGTAGCACGATGCGATGCCCACCCGGCTGTCTTGCGTGCACAAGAGCATGTGGCGGATCATGCGTCCATGTGCATGTGCTGGTGCTGCTTCCGCTGGCTGGCACTGGCAGCTGCGCAATCTCACACACACTCACAGCGGAAAGAAGTTCCCGAAGAAAGGCAGGCAGGCAGGCGCACGACGCCGTCGGAGCACCACCACACCACATGGATCCCCTCCCTTGATCGATGCGCTGATTCCGCTGCAGCAGAACCGATTCGTCGCCGCAGAAAGCCAGAAAAGGCTCTTTAACAGAGGGACGAAGCCGAACCCGGCCTTCTTCCAGAACTGACGCCGAATCGCTTTCCATTGCTGCCAGCCCAACTCTGTTCCAAGGCACATTGATTATCTTCTCGTCCTTTCTGAAAGCTTCACAAGATTGATCACACGAGTGGTCTTGGAGACCACGCGAGCTTGAGAAATAGGAAACCTGGGCCCATGAAACACACCACGGGTCTGGGCGAGTCGACACGTCGCGCTGCATTGATGGGCATGGCAAGATAAGAACTGGAAACTTGTATCTGCGGGTCTGCGTCGTGACGTGCGAGTGCGACCGATGTGTAGGTTTACCGGGCGGCTGGTCAATTCTGAAACGGCCGCGGGTGGCGCTACGCTTGTTCAGAGAAGAAAACGCCGTGTCTCTGCTTCATTGCACGCAGCCAGTCCAGCTTGCCGGTGCCGTTTGGCGTCGTGCCAGACCGACGTGACGATGCGCCGGGTCAGTGGACCGGGAGCGGGAGATGGCGGCTTCCATGATTGCGAGGAGGAGAATATGACATGAGAATATCCGTTTTGCAGGGCGCAGATGGTATTGGTAACGACTAACGAGACGAGAGCAGCATATCCTGATCCTGGGTGCCGAGCTTCTTTCCCACGCCTGGAGCAGGACGGGCCGGCCAATCGGTGCGGCGCAGCGATCCGTGCGCCTGTGTTGTTTACTCGTCTGGCACCCTGTTCGTACTCGTTCCTGCGCGGTCTCCAAACTTGGGGCCAACCAATGACAGCACCGGAGTACTGTTTTTTGTAGTTGTTTGGTACCCTGTCCGTAGTTGTTCCAAGTCACCTTGATTATTTGTTCTAGTGTACCTTTTTTTTTCTTTTTTTGAGCGGACCTCGCTAGTAGCTGCTTGGCGTTTTTTTTTTTTTTTGGAGACAAAGATCCTTGACGGCTGTCACACAAAGCATCAGACTTCAGACAAGAAAGAACCTGCGTTCAAGCATGGAAGGCCGCCCGCTTATAAGGGAGACGGATGGCCTAGGCCTAGGCCCAGGCCCACAGATGAAAAGGCCGCCTACGTCTCACAGTAATCCGTGAATTTTGTTCAAGGAATTCGTTGTTCACTCACTGTCAAGTTTGCCTCAAAAAAAAAAACTCACTGTCAAGTGTTCAGTTAAACTACTACTATACCCCCAAAACAAAGTTAAACCACTACTGATCTAAAAAAAGGAGTTTGACTCCTAACTTTTGCTTACCGAAACTTCAAGCGGTTAAATATATTCACTGAGTCACTGTCAAGCACTCAAACAGACTTATAAAGTAGCGGAGTATAATGCTAAAGAGCTGACGATGAGTCCCCGCCCCTAAGCTCTTCTCGAGACAAATTGTATGCATGCAAATAGTGCACTTGCGACTTCAAATAATGGGCGATCTTGAGCCTTCACATACAATGGAAGCTTATTCCTCCAACAGAATGTCCACAATACAGATGAGCTACCAGTTCCTCCGCTAAATGGGGAGCGTCACGTCAAAAAGGATCTAACCATTATACACTGACGGTCAGGGTACACACAAGGAACAACACACGGTGTGGGAAGAATTTCCTATAGCTATGTGCACTGCAAAGAGAGGCGTAAACTATCAACAAGCAGGGGCAAAACTTTACGCGTTGAACAGCTTACGGAACGGCCCGTCCTTCCGGTCTTTGGCCGCCTCTGTCAATGCGAGGAACCTCTTGAACCCCGTCGTGGCAGCGCCACGTCCAAGCGCTGCCGCGCGGGCGAGCACATCCTCCCGGTTGGCCAGGGCGCCCGTCAAGGCGGTGGACATGCTCGGTGACGCTGCGACGGCTTGGGTTGGGAGCGGGACTGGTGCCATCGGGACTGATGCTGTGGCTGTGGCAACTGGTGGCGCGGCTGTGGGGGTAATGGTAGGGTGTTTGATGCTGGGGCTGTGCTTGTTGAAGTCTTCCAGTATAGCTTGTTGGTCTGCTTTCTTCAAGCCCTGTGATGACGATGCAAAGAACAGCAGAAATAATGAAGTTATGTTAGGGCAACCATACTGATGGAAAGCTGCAACTGGCATATAAGGACTTCAAATTTTTAAGCAAAAACCTTGAGCTCAAGTATCCGCTGAAACTCAAGAGGCGTGCCTTCTGGAAGGAGAGCGCGGTAGGTACTAGCAACAGAATCAACTGGTGACAAAATAACCTGCATTGAGTAATGTTATTAGCTTGATCCAATCTGGATGTCATGCAAAGTGCCTTTCCACAGTGCTCATGTAGACCATCGAAACCTAAATTCATTTTCCCAATTTACCTTGAGGAGTGCTTCAGCTTTGCTCATTTCCCGGGTTACAAACTTTGAGTAGCTAGCCGCAACTGTAGTCTGTTAAATGAAATACAAAGAAACCAAATGTGAGTTACGAAAAGTAACGCAAAAAAAAATGTCTTTCTGCAACCAAGTATAAAGTGCAAATATGCGCATTAACTAATATTTATGGGGCTGGAGACTGCGCTAAAGCATGCACATAAATAGATGAATGAGAGATTACAAGGCAAGGAGATACAGATCTGGGGGTTGACTCAGAACTGCTGCCTTATGAAGCCAACAAAGCAAATTTATTGCATTCATTGGCTGCCAACCTTCTTTGAGTAACATTTTGAATTTGAACAATTCTAAACATATTTAACTATTTGCATGGCCAAATTTCTTTCAAAGATTCAATGAAGACCTAGTACAAAATAGTTACTACTCCACCTGACTGGTTTCCTAAACCAGTCACTGTCAACTGAAAACACATAGGCTATGCAGTATGGCATGATGATTTTGTTCTGACAAGACAAGGTTACCTGTTTCCCAAGAGCTGGGATGTCCAATAGAACAGTCTTAACCGCTTGAGTGTCCAAAAGCATCTGAAGAAACAATGCAAAGTGATGAAATCTGTGCTAAATAGTAGTACTAAATAGCTTTGCTAAATTCATACGCACCTGCTGTGCACCAGTTTCCGATATGTGCTTACACTTGTATATATTGAGATAAAACCGAGGACCAAGCGAGGCAGCCAGCTGCAGCACAACAATGAAAAAAGTATAATAAACAACGCTGATAGAAACAAGTGATAAGGACCTACAAGGTTTTATCTATAATAAAGAAAATACTGAACTTACTTTGTCGAGGAAATACTGGAAGTAAGTAGGTGAAAGCAGGCTACCTAGCGCAGGAACGGTACTGGACAAAATAGAGCTGATACCATTCACGTACCTGAAATGGAACAATGTAAAACTTAGCTTCAAATAGAGTAGGGAAAAACTCAGTGAAACCACTTAGCAGTTATTTATAAAGTTGAATAAACTGAAGAATACAGCGTTCCAAACTTTCAATGAACTGATTTTTATGACAATAAATATGTAGTGCAAACATATTTGTGCTCGAGTGTGCTAGTTTTAGCATGAGCCATTGGTTGGACTATTTAGAAAAACCCGATGGGGCGATAACTTCGAATTTTAGGGGAATGCATGCAAATTCTGCATCCATGTTTATGCCATGAGAGTTGGTGTATATGCATCTCTTTACAAGTAACGCCGTGCCGCTTCCCATAACATAGACCCCAATTGGCAGTTCATAAGTTATCAAATATCCTCTTCTTTTAAGTCAGAGAAAAGTAACTACATCAGCTATGAGATATGTGACATCATTGCAATTTTATGGAACAGATACATTTTTCACAGCCCATGAAATATAGGCCATGGGGCAGTGAGTGGCTTAGCATAACTTCATATTACTTTCAAATATTAGTGGGGTTGTACTATAAAGGGGATTTGGCAAAATCCTACTCGGATTGATCGCCGACACTTTCAAGAGTCGACCATGGAACGCGAGTCATTGCAACCATTTCAGCGTCAAATTTGGTTTCTACGCCATGCACAAGTGTCATCAATGCTTTTGTGATCACAGCTGAGAATTCATCCTGCAAGCATTGAAGTATTAAGGTATTTCCTAGAAATCTAATAGTGATATTAGAATCAGGTAGAAAGAAGAATAAAACAGAAAGATCAGTCACCTGAACATCAGACATGTCCACCTTGTCAGAAAACTGAGAACTAATTATCTTAGCAACATTCTCAGCTAGCTCACCAGACTGCCAAATTTACAGAGAAAGTTAATTCACATGAGCATACAGAGGCATCACACACATGCAAGCACAGACATAAGGAAAGATTAGGTACATGCTGCTCCGTACTAGGCTTCCCTCTCCTCCCACCAACTTTGCACTGAGACTGACAACAGGCCAGCTATGCTGACAAACCAGCATATATGATGCCGTTTTTTGCTCAATTGCAATCAGAGTAGTATACCATCTTTTTTTAATCAAGAAACGTAAAGCTATTGAAGGGACTTTCACCCAGGAAGCACTGTGCGGCCCATCTCTGGTGCCACCCACTTCCAATGCCAGCTTTCCGATGTGAAATGCATGGTGGCTGGGTCTTATGATGAGGGACTGGAAAAGTGCCAGGTGTTATGCTATGGGCATCACAACATGGTACACTTGGAGAACTGTGGAGACGGGCTAGGTAACTGAAAATATGCAGGGGTCCGATTCCAAAAGTAACCAATGTTGGCAGCATGTGTTACACACTTGTTTGCGGTGGCTTTTTTTTTAAGTGCGGTAATAATTTATGACACATAGCTAACTTTCCCCAGAAGGGGAAGAAACGTTTTGGTGAACAGCAGAGCTGTAAACATTTACTGGAGAATAGAACCCTACTACTTGAATGCATAAACCTATAATTAATTTAGTCCGAACATGTTGTTTCTGTCTCTCCAAGCAAGTTCCATAATTCTTGTCGTGGAGAGTAATTTCTTTCTGTTTTCTTCTACACCTACCAGTTATGGCTTAATAGAAAGAAAACTTACCGTTTGGTGACAATATTCTGCGGTATTTACAATGTAACATATCATTTTCTCGTCCCTGTCAGAGGTCTGCAGTGCCCACAGAACATAAAATGCTGTTAACAGATGAGAAAAACAAGTGATCGAAAAGCAACCTGTGCAATGATGATTGTCATACCCTGATCTGCCCGTCTGTACCAGTAGCAGCTGCAACAATGCCAGTACCACCTTTTGGCAACCTGGCATATAATTTCGCTGCATAGGCCTTAAGTATTCTTTGAAATACCTAAAAACAAATGTATTTCATCAGCAATGAATCTGTTTAAATTTATCAGATGTGATAACTTATAAAATCGGCAGACAGAACCATAGCCGCTGAACTCATAAACATGTGTTCAGTTGAATCATATGGTTGATTATTCCAGGTTATTTCATGGCGCATTCTTGTTCTGTAGGATGATACCTGTCCTATACTCTTTTTAACAATTGAACGATGGATAAGAATCAATATTAGACATTGAAAGCAAACATATACGGTTCTCCATTGCATGCAGCAATTTTCGGTGATGGAAATGCCAAATCACCTAATGTCGAGTCCATATTAAATTTTAGCACACCTGGATCAAGCATCATTATACATAGCAAAACAAAATGCTCAATAATCACATGTGTAGAAAGTCGGTGAAATTGGAAAATAAAGAAAATCTGAGAGGTGCGCAAACAGTATGCATGAAGGCATAACATTTGGAAAGAACATGGAATTATCCATACAAAGGAAAACTGTTAACAAAATCTGGAAACACTGTATACCTGAAACAAGTTGAATAATGTTTGGTTCTTTGTCAATGCACTGCACCTCTTTAAGCTTCTTCTAATTACCAAGAACACCTGCATAAGGGAAATTGCAAAGCAGATTAACATAATGTTTTGAAATATGTTGTGGACCATCAAATGTAGATTTGCACATGAGATCTTCTACAGACGGCTTCAGGAAAACCTAGCATAGTTATAGCATACTGGCAAAGTTTTGAATTTTGACCAATCCTGAATTGCTATTTGCTATCAGTCACATGTATTAAATTTGCCAGAAACAAGATTTCGAACTAGCAAGAATTATTTCCCATACCTGCATGCTGCTTGATAGAATGTTTGTTTGACTCCCTTCCTCGGTTTCCCATTTTTCTTCCTGCCAGCATAGAAGGGCGAAATCAAGCTAAGCAGGCTCAAACACCAAGAGTTCAAACTTTAAGTATGTCTATACTTGTCTAGCGTACCTGCATAAGTTTATCTAATTGTTCGACCAAAGATTTCTCCTCTAGTTCTGTGTACACAGCCATGTATGGCTCAAAACAAGATGATATAATCCCATGAAAGTTGAACTGCCAGAGTACAGAGCAAAATATGATATATATGAGTATATGACACATAGCTCGTAATTCAAAGAAGTAATAAATATGCACTGGCCCATAGTTGATAAACTACTAACCCCAGCACCAGGAACTGACAAATCTTTCTGCTTCTCTTTGTCCTGCCAGTAAAGAATTGCAGAAGAGTTGGAAAGAAAATATCAACAGAGGAAGAAAAGAGTTGAGACTAAACAAGTAAGCAGCAAATACTTGTTCAGCTTCATCATTGGGCACTCCCAGTTTCTTCTCGTATTTCTTCCGTATATCTGAAACAATTTTATTGTGTTCTGTACCCTCATTTTCATCATCACTTTCCAGCTCTTTATTCCGAGCAGTCGTGGTTCCTCCACTGAATTTCTCAGCCAGTTCTTCCTCAAATTCAAGGGTTCTTTGCAACGCCTGCATTCAAGAATCTCAGAGTGTTTGGCGCAGAAGTTCCATATCGTAAATGAATGATTGCACACTCAGTTAAAACATTCGACATATGTAGTATGACACAGCTCATAATCCAAGATATAAGCTGCTACGGCATTAATGCATTATGTTGCACATAATTCCGTTACTTCATCGATATTTTGTCGCATTAAAACCAACAGAAATCTAACAGTATACCAGAAGCAAGATGAAACCAATAGAAAAATCATCCAAAAGATAAAATGATTTGATATGATATAGGTATCAGTCGTCTGCACAGAATGGTAAGACAAAGGGCACATAGTAATTCCCATCTGTCACCCATACTTCCAAGAAATAACAAGCAACTCACCAATAATAAAGTTGCAACATCTGGCTTTTCTTTGAGATTATTCAGGATATCGACAAGCTGGGTCCTGGAAAAGAAGCAATTTGTTACCAGTAAATTAATTCGTCCAGCAGAAGATAATAATTGATCTTACATCTGAGTGGTCAAATATAATTAGCGACATAATGCATAAAAGAGGATGTAAACTAAGTTAAGTGATAGTTGCTTTAGTTCTATGTAAAATTCCGTGCTTGGCGAAGAAAAAAAAAGTAGGAAGTTCATAAAATGCAAAAGTGGAGAAGCAAAATCAAACCTTGTAATCTTGCAAAACTGGATACACAAAAGATAATCAACATGCCAGGAAGGTGGAAATATTTTCCAGGTATCTTCATTTGACCGCAATCGACGCTTAATCCATGCATATCTCCTTTCAGTCTTGTCTAACTTGGCTAATTCTGTTCCCCCCAAAGAAGCATCAGAATAATAATGGAGTAACATGTACACACATTTGTAATAAAGTGAAATAGACAACTGATGTACGTAACATATACAAGGTTTTGACCTGCTCCGTCAAAGATCTGCTTATACGAGATAAGCTCCTTGCTGCAAAAATTCTTTACTAGTTCTTCCCTCACGGACGGTTCCAGAGCATCAACCACCAAACAAGCATCAGATAGCTGCTGCAATAGATCCTCATCTTCTGTTTCCTTCCCAGTCCCTAAGCTGCAAAGTTATACTAATTTGTGGATCTGTTTCATAGTTTGAATTATATAGCAAACAAAACAGTTGGTTGGTAAATACTCCCTCAGTCTAAAAATAAGCGTCTTTGATTTAGTACAACTTTGTACTAAAGCGAAGACACTTATTTTGAGATAGAGGGAGTACAACTTTGCAGTGCTTCCATGTGTTCCCATTTCTCAGGCATGAAATAGTCAGGATTCCCAAACTATCGGTCCAGCAGGGAAAGTATTTGAGAAAGTAGCCTATTTAGGGAATATAATTTGTTATGCCTTTTTCAATCAAGTTATTTGCTATTCACTGGATTCGAACTATACCCGCTGATAAAACCTCACTTATTGAGTGATAATACTTGAAAATGACGAGGAAATGAAAAGGTGCCACTTCCAAAGTTTGGCCACCTGTTTCTGGCTAACTCAGGGATTAACTGTCATTTGCATTGATCTTACTTGCAGTATGTGACTGGTTTACTACTCCAGATAGTGTTGCTACCAAGGACAAAATAAAGTTCATTTGTTGTGTACCTTGTAAAATCTGAATATACATGAGATTTGAGGATTTTCTTGATGTTCTTGAGTTTCTCTCTGAGCTCTGATATTTTTGGCACATCCCGATAGGCTTCAAAATGACTGCACAACTGGTTCACTGCCTGAAGGAAAAAAAGGGTAATGAACTTTCCTGAATAACATATGCACACAAATAAAAGCACCAGCATGCCAATTCAAAATGGTTACAGTAAGAGGTAGCATGGAGATCAACACTAGAAGGATTGCAGATGTATCGCCGATTAATGTGTCTTACACGCTTACCTCGAGTTGTGCAGCTGCTTCTTTGTACTGACGCTTTGAGGCCATGACCTGAAGTTGCTCGACAGCAGAAACTGGGCATGACGTATGCACATTATGAATTAGCTTGGTGGATGTATTTTTGCTACTGAACATTTATTTTAAGCACAATAGCACATACCCCAAATAAAGTGAAGTAAAGAAACTAACCAAGCATAGTAAGGCGGTGAAGAGCCGTTATTGTAGTTGTTATATGCCTCTTGGCGCAATCCAACTTTTTAATGTCGCGGCAGATTTCTTGAACCATTGTTTCACTTTGTTCAGCCTTCGTTTTTATTTCACGTATCTTATACATTAGTTCCTGTTAGTACACAGCAAAGTTAAACTCCAATCATTTCATTAAGTGTGCACTCCAGTACCTGATTAACATCCTACCCTTTTCCCCCCAAATAAACATCCTACCGTTTCCAGAGCTAATCTAACTATAGCTTAGTAAGGCTTGCCGCTCAATCAATTATGCAGTAAGTTCATTGTGATTAATATGCAAATCACAAGGAAAAGGGAAAATATGACCTGAACAGCATTTGTGGCAGCAGCAAGTTCTTCCTTGGCCTTGGTTCCCGAGTTACTCTGCAGAGTAGCAATATCTTCCCATTGTCAGATATAGTATAGCAATAAGCAATAAGTAATAATAAGCAAATACCAAGCAATTCTGGGGCTTCCAGCCACACATTCTCAATGAGTGCATATTCAAAGTAAATTCATTGCAATTGCATCATCGCAATACCACACTACCTACTTACACCAAAGTGCATAACCCATCAGTTTGGGCACATTGACCAGCTCTGATGCAAAGAGTGAAGGTAGTGCAAATCACACCACTGCGCAAATGGAACACTGGATCACGAGTCCGAACCTGCTGCCGGACGGCGGCGAGGATGCTGGCGTCCACCCGGCGAATCTCGCTCTGTATCTTCTGCATCAGCGGCTCGACCCCCGACAGCGACGCCTCTGCCAAGCCGCAGAAAAACAAACGCAAGCTGTGAACCCTATAATCCTCTAGCAACCAATGCTAAATCCCGGGACAGCGAAGCTCAAAACGAGCGCATTGCCGCCGCAGCAGCAGCAGCATCGCGAGCGAGCAGCCTATAGCCGAGGAAACGGGAATCGAAATCGAGCGGCGCGCGTACCGGTGGGGAACATCTGGTTGATGTACTCGAGGGCGCTGGACTTGTCCATGCTGGGCAGAGATCTCGCTGCCCCGAGCGCCGGCTCCCCGGGGATCTGGAGGGTTCTAGAAGGATCTGGGAGCAGGGAAGCGCGACTAGAAGGGGGCCGATCCGATTGGACCCAGGCGGTTGGGGCTCTCGCGTGCGCGGGGGAGGAAATGGAAGGCGGGGACTCGTCGGCGGGGTCGTCCGCGTCGGCGTCGGCGTCGCCCGCTCGACCGATTTGTGCTCGGCGGCGGTGGGCGCCGAGTCGTGACGAGTCGGTTGCTGGCAGGTGGAGCCCCGGTTTACCCGCTTTCCTGCTCTGAACCCGAACTTCACTTGGTAGTTAGGCTATTTTAAAAACAAACTTGTTGGTCGAGTAGAATGAAATGCACATAGTGACTTTCTTGCTAGTGAGGGGGTCATGCAGAATTAGTGAGCTAATAATAGTACGAATATTCAAATATACATAAGCTTCTAAAACCTACACTTAAAGTTCAAATTTCAAGGTTGGCAAGTTCCAACGAGGTTAGGGTTCGGTGGAGGAAGAGCCGAACACGTAGCTTCGGACGCACTGGCAAAGTAAGGGGGAAAGCCGAGTATCACAACATCGTCAAGCCCTCGCATGAATGCGTTGTTGATCAATGCTACCGCAACTAGGATCATATACATGGTAACAAATCCGCCCGTTGCGCTCGTCGCTTCCCCACAATAGTGACTAGGCCTAACAGTGACTTGGTCTAATTTTATGAATTTTGCGTGAACTGCAATGCGGGTATTTGGTGGACTTGGCTTCGCTCATGTAATTGTTGTCTGGTCATCCAAATCTCAATGGTATAGCTGACACAAGTTTTTGTTGCTGTTGATTGTGTACTTCATTTGGTTATTGTTGATTGCTCTTGTTCATATAATTGCTTTCTTGTTGATGTATGTAGTTGATGCAGAGGAGAAACTGTTTACTGTGTACTCCCTCCGTTCGGAATTACTTGTCTCGAAAATGGATGTATCTAGAACTAAAATACATCTAGATACATTCATTTCTGCGACAGGTAATTCCGAACGGAGGGAGTAGTTGACTATTTCACTTTTTACTGTTGTGTAGTTCATGCAAGTCTTTTTGTGCAATTTTGTTGTAGTTTCACAGGTGGATCAGATCTATGATATGCCGTGATTTTTGTGATATATGATGATCACTGTGTATGCAGGCGAGTTGTAATACCAGATTGGAACAAAGATTAACTAAAATAAAATCAGGGAAACATGGCTAAAATACTGTGAAGTCAATATTTATCAGCTAAACAACACACCATTTCAGTTCAGTATAAAACTCAGACGACAATAACCAAAAAGGACTGGGAACTGGACTTGGTGTCAAATTAAAAGAGCAACAAAGATGTTTTGGATATTTCAATAAGGACTACATACGGACTGAAATGAGTGAACACACACACACCAAAACATGTCTATATACATCCTATTCAGAAAAAAGGTTAGAACATTTTATAATTGTGAACAAAGGAAATAGTGGGGAACCGGGAACTCAGACAAACTCTCAAGTGATACTACTGAATACTGATACTGGTGTTAACACAACTTCAAACCGGAGATGGTGTCGCACAAAAACAAAATGGAGACGGCGTCGTGACAACTGATCTTACAGTGAGAGTGAGTTGTGTTTGTAGCTAAAACTTTGAGGTGTTATGTACAGGGTACAGGTACAGTCGTTCATGTTCATGTCGCATGCCTGTTACAAACTTACAGTCAAATTCTACTCCAGAATTTCTTCGAACTCTGCCCTTTCCGAATGACCGGCCACAGAAAACCTACCAGCACAGCAACTGCGGAGCCTGGGGGCTGATCCACTGCACGGATGGCAGCAGCCTTAAGAGTCACCAAGCATAGCTTCTGAGTTGGCCCCTTGAAAGTTGACATTCCAGATCCGAGGTTTGCATGGACACGTCCTTCCTGTTCAAAGCTCCAGCGCAATGTCTGAAAGGTCATCACCGTTCATCATCTCTTGCTCTATTGTTTCTTAGCCAACGCAAGGGCTTTTGCCAAGTTTGATTTGGCAGCGTCAAGCAAGTCGTCAGACTTGACAGCCTTCTCGAAACAGCTTACTGCATCCTCCCAACGGCCCTCCGCGACAAACACAAGACCCAGGTTGTTGTTGGCTGGTGCATACCCAGGACAAATTTCCAAAGACCTGGATAACATCTTTCTTGCAAGTTCATACAACCTGTGCTGCCGATAAAGGATCCCAATGTTCGAGAGGATTGCGTACGACTGCTGGCTGGACGATAGCACTAATGCCCGTTTATACACAGTTTCAGAGGACGGATCATTCGATAACTGCAACGCAATACCTGTGTAAACAGCCATCAGTGCATACACATTAGTCATGTAGTTAATGCAGAAATAATGTATAGGGAAGTACAGATAATGATTGGGGGTTCCGGTAAATCAATTATGGTGGTGAAGTTCCTTTGTCCAGAGGTATGACTTAGAGCATTGCTAGACTAATTAGATAACTTGATAAAATTTGAAGACTGATGGAACTTTAACCAAGTATACTAACAAGAAAATGTTAGACGATTTTTTAAGCATATACTCCCTCCATCCCAAAATAAGTGTCTCAAGCTTAGTACAACTTTCTGCTGGCTTGCTGGCTTGCTGGCTTGCTTACTCAAGATATATACATGACTGAACTGAGCTTCAAACTTACCGAGATTAGACCAAGCATAGCAGCATTCTGGGGAACGAGCTATTGCAGCTTTGAGAAAATTTACAGATCGACTAAACTGAGTCGTGCACATATTGTATAAGCCAAGCTGGTGCCATTGAACAGCATCATCTGGGTCCTCTTGGATTGCCTGCGAATAAGATGTCAATATAATATATTATTTTAGTTGCTGTTTTCCAATGCCCATTTTTTGCACTTGTCAGTTCAGGATGAAGTGAATGGCTTCGTGGTGGTGATAGTTTGCAAAATTCACCTGCTTTAGTGTATAAAGAGCTCGCTCTTCTGCCTCATTTAGAATTGCCTGCTCACCATCATAAGCAGCTGCAATTTCATGTTGTGCCCTGTGAGCCATTGCCAACCCCGCCCATGCAACCGGAAGATCAACTACTGAAGTGTCTCCTTCTTTTAGAACCGTTGCCATCTCATTTGCAGCCCAGATAAGCTGATCATCAGAACATTGCGATCTTACAGCATCTCTGATACGGTGAACTGCAATAGCATACCGAGCAGGCATATGATTGGGTTCAAATTTTGCTGCCTGCAAAGAATGAAAAAAAAAAAGAATGTGATATCTACTTTGCCCATTTACCAAACCATCAGCAACTTCGTCACAGTGAAATGTAACACTGGGATTATCTAGTACCATAACAAAAAGTAAGTACTTCACGGTATTGAGTAGCTTCAGTGTTCGGCAATGGTGATGCTGGAGGGAGATTGACTGGTGGACAAGCATGTTTCAACTTGAATATAGTAAATTTCATTGAAGTTCCTAGACCACAAACTCACAGTGATAACAGAGTCCGGATCCACGGTTTAAACCACATAAAACCAGTTGGAAGCTCTGTGACTCGCCCAGTTTGAGGTACTGGTAGGGCAAGCGCCAAGAACTAGCTAATAACTCCAATATAACAAGCTCAGGCCATCATGTCACAGCACACGCGGTAACCAGCTGGTAAACAGGCCACAGTTTATTTGGATGAGCCATAGTAGTGTTCTGAGCAGTGGACTTCATGCACCTTCCCTCCCCCCACCCCCAAAAAACGCACACACAGAAATCCACACACGTAAAAGAGACAAGACACATCGAAGAATGAATCATCATTAAAATTTTACTAAAAGCTGGTACCAAGTGCTTATAGGATATATATAGTATCAATGGTAAATAAGTGTATATGACAGCTAATTTGAGCAACACTAAATTCCCCAGAAATAATGTTAATAAAAGAAAAAATAACAACAGTTGTTACCTGCTCCAAACACCTCTTTGAATTTCTATGTTCACCAGCCATGTGATATGCATTTGCAAGATTGACCCATATCGATGCGGCTTTAGGATCAGACCTCACAGCTGCAAGTAAGCACTCTTTTGCAGCAACTAAGGCTTCTTTCTGATGCAGATAAGACCCAGCATTGACAGTACCACTCGCCCCTGCTATGTGACAATTGTATTAGGCAGCAACTAAAAGTAGTATCCACTCATCCAAATACCATGATACAGATTAGCTTGGTTCTAAACTGCGACCGCACAGCTTTAAGATAAGATATGAAAAGACTAAAAAAGAGAAGACTATGCCAAAGACGTTGCTCGTGTACCTGTGGCCAAAGAGCCATATTTACATAGAAGGAGAGCACCGTAGTTCACCAGCGCAGCTGGGTGACTTTGATCTTTCAGAACAAGCTCTTGAAAGCATTTTGTTGACAGTTCTAGATCCCCACTGAAAATTGATAAATATATTATTAACAGTGTGAAACAAAGGAAAATTGGAATGGTAATTTCACAGTTCACACCTTTGAATATATGCAACACCAAGATTGGCAAGCGAGTCCAGGTAATCTGGAGCAACAGTCGTGAGAGTAGAAAAAACTGAGATAGCACTCTGGACAGGGTGAACAATCAGGTAGTATTCCAAGAAATTTCTTTTTAGGCACTGACATGTGACAAATGGAAAGAATCGCATCACAATCAGCATATTGGTACCTGCAGTTGACCACCCCGAAGAAGAACTAAACCGAGAATGTTCCAAACAGCGGCCTGCCTGGGGTCCAATTCAACTGAACTCTTCAGCTTAACAAGGATTTCACTCAATTCACTAGCATCAAGTTCTTCGTCAAAACTATCACCCATGCTTGCTTGCAAAATACACTGCATGATAAATAACTGCATCAAGGGGGAGTGGAGGGGGGATACACAGCCAGAAGAAGAGTTGCAAGTAGGCTGATGAACCTGAGCATGGTGAATCCTCACTGATGAGAGTAAATCAGGCCTCCGCACTTCTTGTTCATCTTGTAGCAATATTTCAGACGACTTATCATATGCTATTATTGCCTGGCAGATTTCAGGAGTCAATTAAGCTCTATGCATATGTTACAGAGTTTAATTTTCCGAAGTGAAGGACCATTTACCTTCTGTGGCTGACCAAGCCTTTGGTACATCAAACCCAACATAAAATGGGCATGAGCATTCTTAGGCATCTTCCGGGCAACATTTACCAGAGCCTGCAAACGAACATTAAGTTCGTAACCATAATCATACCGAGAATTCCCCTTCAAATTACCAGCTTACGCTCAAAGCAATGGGATGACAACCCCGAGGTTGATACAATATTAAATGGTATCTAAATACAGTTTCACCTTTTTATATTAGAGATATAAAAAGGACCTAAGAATGCTCATTATCCGGGGACATTATAAGGACTAATAACTCACAGCTTTCAAGTTGCTAACTTTCTCCTCGCGTGAAACGGAAGCCCCTGGACAATGTTGCTCGACATCTGTTCACAAAGAGTCATAAGTAATCAATTCACAACAGAAAACTTCCCTTCTACTGCTTAGCATGCCCTCACCTTCACATTCAACAGTATCAGGCTCCTTCGCCGTGGTCGTGCTTTTTGCCAAACTACCCTCATCGTTGCAACTCCTGCAAGTAAAATATACAAATTATCAGTGCCTAAGGCCTAAGCACTCGATACAGAACCAGGAAATTACCAGGCAGGTGATATTAAAGGCCATCTAGTGCTGAAGAGATGTGTGCTAATTCTAAAAGACTGCCAAGCAAGCTTCGAACTTCGTTGGATGAGCATGTGCAGTAAATCTAGCAGTCCATGTAAAGGGATCGTGCTGAACTCAGCACAATTCGCCAGAGAAGTTCAATGCTATGGCAGGATCACTCTCCCAGGCAAAAAAAGAAAGAGAGAGCACATCCTAGGGTTATGACCTACGAGTGACGACCGTGAGTGCGCGAGGAAGAACGCCCAATTCGAAACTATTTGCTCGTACCTAATGGAGGAGTCGACGGCGACCATCGGAGCAGCGGCGGCGGCTGCTACGGCGGCGGCGGCGATGGCGGGGTTGGGTTTGGGGGTTGGTGGGTGATCCTCGCCGTCGCTCTCCGGCGGGTCGACGTTGAGGTCGGCGAGCATCATCGCCCTCTGCGGCGGCGGAGGCTGGGCCTCCAGCATCGTCTCCGCCCGTGTGTCTCCGGCGAGGGGGCGAGCTCCGGCCCGCGGATGCGCTGCCGGGTACAGTAGCGACGAGATGTCCTCCTCGCCTGTGGGTCGATGGGAGTGAGGCCGGGTCTGCGGTGGTACGTCGCCTGGACTGCGTACAGTGGGCCGAGTGAGACTGCTACGGCCTGTATCAGTGATGGGCCGCACTGAGGCAGGCCCAGCTACTCGTTGAGGCGCGGCATGGGCGAATGGATTTTAGGATGTGTTTGGTTTGAGGGATAGGCTAGCGTGGTTGGGGATACCCACAACCACCTGGCTAGGGATAGCCCTTTTTTTTGTTTGGTTGGGTGGGTGAGGTTAGCCCTTTTTTTGTTTGGTTCTAAGGATGAAACATGGTTAAGGATAGCTATTGCAATGTTTAGTTTGAGAGATGTGCTGCAAGGTGTACTCATGGTGGCCTTCAAATCTCCTGCATGAGAAAAGAATACCCATGAACATAGAGCAGCAACAGATGAGTGAATACACACGCACCCATCCAATCCACATCACGCACGCAAGCACACCACACATCAAGCACGCCTCAACAGCACGCACGCACACCCATGCATACAGCAGCAGAAACATTTTGTTTCATTGGTGGCAGGAGATAAAACAGCAGGTTGGCCGAAAATACATCAGCAGTAATACAGCACGAACTCTGTACATACAACAGCAGCAGTAATACAGCACGAACTATATGCATACAACAACAACAAGGAGATCCGGCTCCATGCACGCACTCGCCGCCTCACCCTCAATCGACGGCCGCGTGCGACTTCTCAAACCCCAAGCCGCCGCCCTCCTGGAGATCCAGCCGCCTCAAACCCCGCCCTGCATCGGCCGTGCACACCCTCCGAACGGCCGGCCGCCACACGCAATTGATGGAGAAAAGGAAGAGACAGTGCATGAGTAGAACGAACTCACCTCTCGCAATCGCAGGCCTCTGCTGATGCGCCGGCGCCGGCGTCGCTGCCGCACACAGAAGAGAGAGGAGAGTAATGGGGAAAAGTGCTTCGTGCTCTGTTCCGCGGGGTGAACGCGAGCGAATAGCCGGAAAAACGATTCGCGCGCGAGGTGGTTGCCGCGGCCCGCCAGTTTTTCGCGGCTGACCACAGCCCTTTTTTTGCGAATATTCCCAGCATCTGGTTGCCTCTGTCCTTCCTTGCCTCAGATCCAAACAGGTGGCAACCACAGCAAAAAGAGGTTGTCCCTGTCCCTGGGTTAGTGGGTGATCCTCGCCGTCGCTCTCCGGCGGGTCGACGTTGAGGTCGGCGAGCATCATCGCCCTCTGCGGCGGCGGAGGCTGGGCCTCCAGCATCGTCTCCGCTCGTGTGTCTCCATGAGGCGAGCTCCGGCCGCGGATCTGCGCCGCCGCATCTGATGTGACGAGATGTCCTCCTCGCTTTGTGGGTCGATGGGAGTGAGGCGGGTCTGCGGTGGTACGTCGCTGGACTGCGTCTGATGGGTCGAGTGAGATCGCTACGGCTCAGTCGTTGATGGGCCTCATCGAGCGAGCCCGGCTACTCGTTGAGGCGCGGCATGGGCGAATGAATTTTATGCCAGCAACTACTGCCGGATTTTGTACCGGGAAGGCTAATAACTGATAACATAATCTCGGCTTACGAATGCTTACATTTTATGAAGAGGAACAGGTCAAAGAACAACAGTTTTGCAGCTCTAAAACTTGATATGATGAAGGCATACGATCGTGTGGAGTGGACCTATCTGAGATCGATTATGGAGAAGTTGGGTTTTGCGGCACCATGGGTGTCCGTTGTGATGAACATGGTGAGCTCAGTATCGTTTTTAGTAATGTTCAATGGTGTGAAGTCAGAAGTTTTTCATCCTACAAGGGGTATTCGACAGGGAGATCCAATCTCTCCATACCTTTTCTTGTTAGCAGCAGAGGGCCTTTCGTGTCTCTTAAAATCCCAGAACCAATCATCCCAGCTCAGCGGCATTAAGGTGGCACCATCGGCACCGGCGGTGAACCACCTTTTATTCGCGGATGACAGCCTGCTATTTTTCAGGGCAAGTGTTGATGGAGCGGAAACAGTATCAAACCTGTTGGACAAATATTGTTTGGCATCTGGTCAACGGATAAACAAGGATAAATCTTCAATTTTCTTTAGCAAGGGCTGCCCAGAGATAGTACGTGCTGCAGTGAAAGGCCACTTGCAGGTTCCTAATGAATCATTAAGCGACAGATATTTGGGTATGCCAATGGACGTGGGTCATTCAAAGAAAGGTACTTTCAAATATTTGAGTGACAGAGTTTGGGACAAGGTAAAGGGATGGATGAGCAAGTGCCTGTCAGCGGGTGGAAAAACATGCTAATTAAATCTGTAGTCCAAGCTATCCCGGTGTTCTCGATGTCATGTTTTAAACTCCCACGAGGCTTATGTGATCATATCAAATCCATCATCAGAAATTTTTGGTGGGGCTGCAAGCAGGGAGAGCGCAAGCCGGCTTGGGTTTCATGGGATGTGATGACACGCCCGAAACACCTAGGCGGGCTAGGCTTCAGGGACCTTGAGATTTTCAATCTAGCTTTATTGGCTCGTCAAGCTTGGAGACTCTTACAAGAACCAATGAGCTTGAGTGCAAGAATTTTGAAGGCTGCATACTACCCTGACAGGACGGTCCTAAACACGGAGTTGGGGTCAAGACCGTCTCAGATTTGGCGAGCTATACTTGAAGGACGGGATTTGTTGAAGCAGTGACTCATTCGCCGGATTGGTAATGGTCTAACAACGGAGATA
Source organism: Aegilops longissima (assembly GCA_021605205.1). Lineage (NCBI taxonomy): Eukaryota > Viridiplantae > Streptophyta > Magnoliopsida > Poales > Poaceae > Aegilops > Aegilops longissima. The sequence continues at coordinate 639,836,622 of CM038678.1, read as the reverse complement.
TGGAGCGACAACTGGATACCGAAGGAGATGACGCCACGGCCCATCACATCACTGCTTGCTAATCCTTCTAGGTATGTTTCGGAGTTGCTCTCCCCGGCGACAGCCTCCTGGAATGAGGCTATAGTCCAGCCAGTGTTCCTGCCCATAGATGTTGATGCTATCTTGAAGATCCCGGTCTATACTCGCAATGTGGAGGATTTTTGGGCATGGTATCCGGACAAGAAAGGTAAGTTCAGTGTTAGTTCAGCCTATAAGTTTTTGCTTAAGACAAAAATGCAGAGGGAGGAGTGGCTGAACGGAAGTAGCGGATCATCTCACACCGAGAAAGATGAAAAAGCTTGGACATCCTTGTGGAAACTTAAAATCCCGTCGAAGGTGAGGATCTTCCTCTGGAGGCTTGCTCATCACTCACTCCCCACAACGGATGTCCTGAAGAGAAAAAACATGTCAGACAGAGATGTGTGCCCGCTTTGTGGATGTGAGCATTCATGGAGACATGCGTTGGTAGCATGCACTATGTCCCGGTGCGTGTGGGCGCTGTCGGATGAAAATTTGGTGTCACTCATGGCTGAGAATGAGGAATCCAACGCAAGAATATGGCTGTTTGATCTTAATGAGAAACTGGACCATGCTAGCTTCACAAGAATGGTCATCACGCTATGGTCCATATGGTATGCCAGAAGGAAGGCTATCTATGAATCTATATTTCAGAGCCCCCAACATACGACGTCTTTTATCAATAATTACATTGACGAGTTGGGACACACTGTTGATGGACGAGTGCATGAACGTTCTGTTGCTGCACCACCACAACCGAACAGGTGGCTTCCTCCACCAAGCGGCATCGCGAAGATTAATGTTGATGGGGCTGTTGTACGACCACGGAGAGGAGGTGCAGTTGTTGCCCTATGCCGCGACCATGACGGGCACTTTTTGGGCTCTTCGGCGATGGTTTACTATGGGATCACGGACCCCTTAACCTTGGAGACATATGCATGCCGTGAGGCTCTTGCTTTGGCGGATGACCTGGGACAACAGAAGATTTGCTTGGCATCGGACTGCCAAGAGGCGGTTAATGATATCAACAGGTGAACAGGAGGCCCCAATGTTGCGTTGGCACATGAAATAATGAACCATTGTAATAGTTTTATTACTTGTTCTTTTGTTTTCGAGCGTAGGAACTTCAATTTTGAAGTTCACAATCTCGCCAAGTTTGCTTGTAACCTAGATATAGGTAGACATGTTTGGTTGGGCAATCTCCATGACCCCAATCTTGTACCTATAACAATTGCTTCTGAATAAATAAAGCAGGCGAGATTTCTAAAAAAAAGCAACTACAGCCTTTTATTCCTCAAAAAAAAGCAACTACTGCCTTTTTCATTTGTTGTTCACAAATTTTCTAAAAAAAATGTTGTTCACAAATGACAGTTTGCTGTTTTCCAAAGCAACGCGGGCAGCAGAAAAAAAAAGTCTAAAAAAAAGCAATGCGGGCATTAGTCGGAAGAAGTATATTTTTTTGTTGGATTTTTATGTAAATGCTTCAGGTCAATGTATAAATCGAGGAAGGTCCTCTTTCATAGGAGTTGCTCTAACAACATCAATGAAGAGGTATACAAAATATATTCGGTAAGTATCTCTACTCCTAGTATAGCAGTTGGTGAATAGTCCGCCGGTTATTTTTCGCTGGTTTTATTTCGCCTCACCACTTTCGTTGGTTTTATTTCGCTGGTTTTATTTCGTCTCCCTCCCACCTGCCTTTTCGCTTCACCACCCACATAAACCCATCAGATTAGTTACCATATAAAATAAATCACAATCAATCAAGTATTGATGATCAGATTAGTTACCATATAAAAAATAAGTCGCAATCAATCAAGTATTGATGGGATATTTCCTTATATTGATGTGATTTTCCTTTCTTATCATCAATCATCTCTACTGCCTAAAAATCGTAGCTTTCCTTTTCACGCCAACCGACCGCGTCCCTTCTCCCTACATCCGTTGGTTTTATTTCGCCTCACCACTTTCGTTGGTTTTATTTCGCTGGTTTTATTTCGTCTCCCTCCCACCTGCCTTTTCGCTTCACCACCCACATAAACCCATCAGATTAGTTACCATATAAAAATAAATCACAATCAATCAAGTATTGATGATCAGATTAGTTACCATATAAAAAATAAATCGCAATCAATCAAGTATTGATGGGATATCTCCTTATATTGATGTGATTTTCCCTTTCTTATCATCAATCATCTCTACCGCCAAAAAAATGCGTAGCTTTCCTTTTCCTGCCAACCGACCGTGTCCCGTCTCCCTACATCCGCCCTCGTTGCTCTGCCTCCCGCACGAAAAAACCCCTCTCGTTTGACCTCCCCAAACCCGCACGATGGAAAAACCCAGCCGTCGCTTCCCTCCTCTCGACCGCTCCATACGTCCGGATCGCGGCCCCATCCCCATCCTCCTCTCACGTCACGGCGGCCGATGGACTGCCGCCACCACCCTCCTACTCTCTCGCCGCCGTCCTCCCGCTCGCTCGCCACCGCCATCGCCACCAATCCGCGAAGGCGCCGTTCTTGCTATGTCGCCTCCTTTCCCCATCCAAGCGACCATGGCAATGGCGCCTCTCATGTGTCCCGCGGTGAGGTTTGGGAGGCGCGACCACAATCGATAGGGATCTCACCGCGGACCCGTCCGGCTGGGATGGGTGTTGCCTCCGTTGCGAATGGGATCGAAGGGAGGGACTACTTCGTCGTCAAGGTCGGCGAGGCAGCAGCCGATTGGGAGCCTGGTTGTGAACATGGGAGTTCGTCCGCATGGAGGCGGCGGCCGTGGAGATTGGATGTGAAGCAACCCCACTTGCCGGTGGTGGAGGCTTGCCGTACATGTGATCCTTTCTTCTCCCGGTATCCACATTCCTTGCCTCCCATTACAAAAGCGAGCATGAATGAGAGCAGAGGCTGATTTTCATCAATTCATTTCTCATATTTATTTGCTTTTTTGAGATTATACAAGATGCTCCCGATCTGTTTTGTCAAATTACTTGGATCGTCTTATGGAATTGACAGCCATCGTATTTTTCACCTCATGTTATTTCTTAATCCTTGTCCCACTAGGCATCCACTACATGTTTGGTAATGACGTGATGTTGAGGCGGCTAGGAGAAGCTCAGCAGCCAGATCAAGGGCTACAGAGATGGATCTGGGAGCCAAGCAGTAGTTCTTCTGTTAAATTTTGGTTATTATCTTTTCTATTGTTACGATTGTGGGATGGTTGATTTTGACTCGGTGTAACATTTGCATTTGTTTCCCCAGCTTGTTGGCGAGATGCGTGCACTGCGGCAACTAATCAAGCGAGGCAGTGCACATTAGAGCTACGCTGAATGTAGTGCACATAGGTAGGTCAGCATATTTTGTAGCTCTTTCAGATGTAAAAGCATATGTTGCATAAGAAATTATTATCTTCCAAGCATACTCACATTTCACTAACAAATAGGGGGAGGTTCAGACTTCAGAGCAATGATAAAAAGGTATGTTCCTCACTCTTTTGTTGGAATTTTAGTTCCAAGTTAACATGATTTCTTATCCGCTTCATAAGTCATGCATTTGCTTAATTAGGTGATAAGTAGAGCAAAAAAATTGATCATGTTATTGTGGGGTTTGTTTAAACTCCAGCATAAGGAATTCTGGTTTAAGAAAAAAGACTTTTGACTTCTTTAATTACAAATTGATTGCAACATCGTGTTAGTATGTGATTTCTCACATCTTGTTATAATATTTGTGAAGACGTGCATTGCACGTGCACTTGGAAGCGGGCCCGTGGCCCGCGCCGGACGGCGCCGACGCTGACCCGGGCCACCTCCTCCGTGTATTCTTGGAGCTGTGGCTGGCGATTTACATGAAATTAATTCCCTCGCCGGTGGCAAATATAATACACATAATCCATATTGTTATGCACTAGCGCGTGTGTGTGAAATAGATGGATTATGGTCCCGTACCCAATAAGATGGATATGTGTGTGTTATAGAGAGGGAGAGGGGGAGAGAGAGTGAGGAAGAGGGAGGGAGAGTGTGTGTGAGAGGATTTGATGGTAAAAAAGATCGCCAATGTCGTAATATTGAACTCTTAAAGTTAATGTGGCCCCGTTGCAACGCACGGGCGTTCTTCTAGTACCAGATAAACAACTTAATGAGAAGTACCTTGGCACTCCGTTGGATATGTGTAGCATGAAGGATGGGGTGTTTAAATATAGGGTCGCACTAACTGCCACACGTGTGGCAGGAAGGGAGACGCACCACACGTCTCTAATGTAAACAGATTGTCACGTCATCGCATGCATGCATGTAGGAATCTTTTTGGATTTTCAGTTTTTAAAATGTTTTATCTCTTAAACGAAAAATCCGATCGAAAATCCGTTTTCACCATTAAATCCCTTGCGATGAGATCTTCGAAACTAGATCCCATGTATGTTTTGATGAATTTTTTTTTGAATTAAAAGTTGCCATGTCTATTGCATATGAATTGCCATGATGTTTACACTGAAGTTGCCATGATATGTTTCAGCTATTTTCTTCTACATTTAAAAGTAAATTTTGACATTTATAAAATGGGGAATTAAGAAACTAGACTTGCCATGAACCATAAACTAAAATTGCCATGATACATGCACGTAAAATTGCCCTGGTTCATACAAAAAATAATTTTCATAGTCAAAGTACTGGAGTTGCCATCATCAAAATACTAAAATTGCCATGATCTACAAACTAAAATTGCCACATGGCAACTTTAGTTTAAGCCCTATGGCAACTGCAGTGTAAACATCATGGCAACTTCTGGCAAAAAAAATTCATCGAAACATATCAACATGGGGTCTAGTTTTGAAGATCTCGTCGAGACGGATTTAATGGTGAAAACGGATTTTTAGTTCGCTTTTTTATTTAGGAGATACAACATTTTTAAGCCGAAAACCAAAAAAAATTCTGCTAATGTCATCTATTCATACGTGGCAAAATGAGTGGTGGTGGAGGCGTGTGGGCGATGTGCAAACGCCCACACGTGTGGGCGTTAACATTTCCCTAAATATATCAAAGATAGGCTGTGGAGCAAAGGTCTTCGATGCTATAGTGTGGGTGGAAAAAAACCGATGTCTTTTGCTGGGAGATGTGTCTTGATTAATCTGTTGCACTTTCGCTCGCATGAGGGAAAGTGTTATCGCATGCAACTTTCACTCGCCTGGTAGTTACTCAATCAGCTATTTGGTCGACAAGGCACAAATTAATGGTAAACGTTTCACGACGGGGCATCGGCCGAGTGCGGACGTACCCAGCGACTCACCTAGCGACACGTAGGATTGGGGGGGGGGCGCCCACGCGCGTCTTCTTCCTCCTTTTTCTCTTCTTCCCGTCGCTCGTCTCTCTTTCTCCCCGCTGCCATGGTCAACCTTCGCCGCCCGGAGGCCTCCCAGGGCGCCGCCGCCATGGGAATCAGCCGATCCGGCTGCCCTTGGCTAGATCTGCTCGGATCCGCACCACCGGAGCTCTGCCTGCCTCGTCGGTCCCGACCACGTCTGAGCTGCAACCAACCACGCGCGGAGCTGCAACCGTTGAACCTTTTCCCTCCCGGAATGGCACCGCAGCGACGATGGCCATGGGCAGGCGTGCGAGCTTGGCGGAGCAGTAGCAAGTAGCTGTGAAAATGGTTGTAGCAAATTCCAACGCCGTTTGTAGCAAAACCAACTATGGTTGCAGCAAAACTAACGTCATCATCATCGCGTGGTTCACAGCTAAGACATTTAGTTTGAAGCTTTTTTCAATGCCAGTTGTAGCTTTTTCGTTTGTCGTCCATGGCTTACAGCTCCACAGTTGAAGCTTTTTCATCGTCGGATGAAGCTTTTTTCGTTGCCGCTTGTAACTTTTCTTTGGTCGTTCACAGTTTCCGTTGTACGAGTTGAAACTTTTTTCATAGCCGGCTGAAGCTTTTTTAGTCAGCGATTTTAGCTTTTCCTGTTGTCGGTTGCAGCACTGGGCATCTCCCCCGGGGCTCGATTTTTTGTTGCAAGCGGGAGATGAGCGCCGACGAGCACGCCGGTGAGCTCCAGTCGTCGCCACCGGAGCTACAACGGTTGCCACAAAAGCTACAACTGCAGGGGTGGGCTGTTGCATGGGCGAAGCCAGTGATGAGGACCGCCGCCGAGGGCTGGGACCGACCACCAGGGCGGCCGGCGATGGCGGCAACCAGAGACGAGGAGGGCATGCCGGGGGAGGGGGGCGGCGACGAGGGAGAACTCGTGCGGCCGGCAAGACAGGGGATTCCTTTTTCTCGTACACGCTTGCGAGAGGAAGAAGATGATCTGGTTGGATAAAGATCCAATGGCTTGGGACGGACCGATCTGACGGCTAGGATACGACCGGCCGAAACGTTCGGCCGGCGCGCCGGCGCCCATTATCGCCCAAAATTAATTCATGAACAGACCCATTAGAGAACTCTGTCTACCCATCTATTCATCTTTCGATACATTGTCGAGCTTGATCACATGAATCACTTCCAACGCCTCATGAGTAACCATTTATTGGGGATTACTGCTCAACTGAACAGGAGGTGGATTCCACCGCTGGTCTTGTTAAATTCAACGATGGTGCCAAAGTATCTAGAGCGAGTGAAAGGGGAGCTATTGTTGTCATTTGCCGGGATGAGACAAGAATGTATTTGGGTTCTTCTTTTGTAATCTGCACAGCATATCAAATCTTCAACTCTTGAGGTGCTTGCTTGTCGGGAATCACTCTCACTAGTTGATGATCTTGGTGTTCATCATCTCTATATAGCGTCAGATTGCTTAAGCGTCATCAAGAACATTAAGGAAGGAGGGGTGGCCAGTATAGGGCGATCATTAAGGAAATCACAAGTCGGAAGGTTTCTTTTGTTGGGGAACGTAGTAATTTCAAAAAATTCCCTACGCACACGCAAGATCATGGTGATGCATAGCAACGAGAGGGGAGAGTGTTGTCCACATACCCTCATAGACCGAAAACGGAAGCGTTAGCATAACGCGGTTGATGTAGTCGTACATTTTCACGATCCGACCGATCAAGTACCGAACGTACGGCACCTCCGAGTTCAGCACACATTCAGCCCGATGACGTCCCTCGAACTCCGATCTAGCCGAGTGTTGAGGAAGAGTTTCGTCGGCACGACGGCGTGGTGATGATGTTGATGTTCTACCGACGCAGGGCTTCGCCTAAGCACCGCTACAGTATTATCGAGGTGGACTATGGTGGAGGGGGGCACCGCACGCGGCTAAAAGATCAAACAGATCTATTGTTGTCTCTTTGGGGTGCCGCCTGCCCCCGTATATAAAGGAGAAAGGGGGGGGTGCGGCCGGCCAAGGGGAGAGGCGCGCCGGAGGAGTCCTACTCCTACCGGGAGTAGGACTCCCCCCTTTTCCTTGTTGGACTAGGAGAGAGAGGGGGAAGAGGTGGAGGGGAGAAAGGAAAGGGGGGCGCCGTCCCCTCTCCTTGTCCTATTCGGACTAGGGGGGGCGCGCGCCCTGCCTCGCCTCTCTCCTCTCTTCCACCAAGTCCCACTAAGGCCCATTAAGTTGCCGGGGTTCCGGTAACCTCTGTACTAGGAAAATCCCGATTTCACGGAACACTTCCGATGTCCAAACATAGGCTTCCAATATATCAATCTTCATGTCTCGACCATTTCGAGACTCCTCGTCATGTCCGTGATCACATCCGGGACTCCGAACAACCTTCGGTACATCAAAACACATAAACTCATAATAAAACTGTCATCATAACGTTAAGCGTGCGGACCCTACGGGTTCGAGAACTATGTAGACATGACCGAGATGAGGGAAATATGCCCTAGAGGCAATAATAAAGTTATTATTTATTTCCTCATATCATGATAAATGTTTATTATTCATGCTAGAATTGTATTAACCGGAAACATGATACATGTGTGAATAGATAGACAAACTTAAATGTCACTAGTATGCCTCTACTTGACTAGCTCATTGATAAAAAATGGTTATGTTTCCTAACCATAGACATGTGTTGTCATTTGATTAATGGGATCACATCATTAGGAGAATGATGTGATTGACTTGACCCATTCCGTTAGCTTAGCACTTGATCGTTTAGTATATTGCTATTGCTTTCTTCATGACTTATACAAGTTCCTATAACTATGAGATTATGCAACTCCCGTTTACCGGAGGAACACTTTGTGTGCTACCAAACGTCACAATGTAACTGGGTGATTATAAAGGAGCTCTATAGGTGTCTCCAAAGGTACATGTTGAGTTGGCATATTTCGAGATTAGGTTTTGTCACTCCGATTGTCGGAGAGGTATCTCTGGGCCCTCTCGGTAATGCACATCACTATAAGCCTTGCAAGCATTGTAACTAATGAGTTAGTTACGGAATGATGTATTACATAACGAGTAAAGAGACTTGCCGGTAACGAGATTGAACTAGGTATTGAGATACCGACGATCGAATCTCGGGCAAGTAACATACCGATGACAAAGGAACAACGATGTTGTTATGCGGTTTGACCGATAAAGATCTTCGTAGAATATATAGGAGCCAATATGAGCATCCAGGTTCCGCTATTGATTATTGGCCGGAAACAGTTCTAGGTCATGTCTACATAGTTCTTGAACCCGTAGGGTCCTTGCGCTAAGGTTTCGATATGTTATATTATGAGTTTATGAGTTTTGATGTACGAAGTTTTTGAGTCCGGATATGATCACGGACATGACGAGGAGTCTCAAATAGTTGAGACATAAAGATTGATATATTGGACGATCAGATTCGGACACCGGAAGTGTTCCGGTGATTTGGAGAAAACCGGAGTTGAGGGTTACTGAACCCCCGGAGAAGTAATGGGCCTTATGGGCCTTAGTGGAGAGAGAGAGGGCAGCCGGGTGGTGGGCGCCGCCTCCCCTCTGGTCGAGGTGGACTAGAGAGGGGCGGCGCCCCTTCCCTCTCTCTCTCCCCTTCCTTCCCCTCCTAGTAGGAGTAGGAAGAGGAGTCCTACTCCTACTAGGAGGAGGACTCCTCCTCTGGCGCGCCTAGCAAGGGCCGGCTGGCCTCCCCCTTGCTCCTTTATATACGGGGGCAGGGGGGCACCCCAGAGACACAACAATTGATCCTTGAGATCTCTTAGCCGTGTGCGGTGCCCCCCTCCACCATAGTCCTCCTCGATAATACTGTAGCGGTGCTTAGGCGAAGCCTTGCGTCGGTAGAACATCAAGATCGTCACCACGCCATTGTGCTGACGGAACTCTCCCTCGACACTCGGCTGGATCGGAGTACGAGGGACATCATCGAGCTGAACGTGTGCTAGAACTCGGAGGTGCCGTAGTTTCGGTGCTTGATCGGTCGGGCCGTGAAGACGTACGACTACATCAACCGCGTTGTTATAACGCTTCCGCTTTCGGTCTCACGAGGGTGCGTGGACAACACTCTCCTCTCGTTGCTATGCATCACCATGATCTTGCGTGTGCGAGGGAATTTTTGAAATTACTACGTTCCCCAACGATGGCATCGAGCCTGGTTTTATGCGTAGATGTTATATGCACAGTAGAACACAAGTGAGTTGTGGGCGATACAAGTCATACCGCTTACCGGCATGTCATACTTTGGTTGGCGGTATTGTTGGATGAAGCGGCCCGGATCGACATTACGCGTGACGCTACACGAGACCGGTTCTCTGGCGTGCTTTGCACGAGGTGGCTAGCGGTGTCGGTTTCTCCAACTTTAGTTGAACCGAAAAGGCTACGCCCGGTCCTTGCGAAGGTTAAAATAGCACTAACTTGACGAACTATCGTTGTGGTTTTGATGCGAGGTAAGAACGGTTCTTGCTAAACCCGTAGCAGCCACGTAAAACTTGCAACAACAAAGTAGAGGACGTCTAACTTGTTTTTGCAGGGCATGTTGTGATGTGATATGGTCAAGGCGTGATGCTATATTTTATTGTATGAGATGATAATGTTTTGTAACCAAGTTATCGGCAATGGCGGGAGCCATATGGTTGTCGCTTTATTGTATGCAATGCAATCGCTTCGTAATGCTTTACTTTATCACTAAGCGGTAGCGATAGTCGAGAAGCATAAGATTGGCGAGGCGACAACGATGCTACGATGGAGATCAAGGTGTCGCGCGGTGGCGATGATGATCACGACGGTGCTTCGGAGATGGAGATCACAAGCACAAGATGATGATGGCCATATCATATCACTTATATTGATTGCATGTGATGTTTATCCTTTATGCATCTTATCTTGCTTTGATTGACGGTAGCATTTTAAGATGATCTCTCACTAAATTATCAAGAAGTGTTCTCCCGAGTATGCTTCGTTGCGAAAGTTCTTTGTCTTTGAGACACCACGTGATGATCGGGTGTGATAGGCTCTACGCTCAAATATAACGGTGCAAAACAGTTGCACACGCGAATACTCGAGTTAAACTTGACGAGCCTAGCATATATAGATATGGTCTCGAACACGGAGACCGAAAGGTCGAACGTGAATCATATAGTAGATATGATCAACATAGTGATGTTCACCATTGAAACTACTCCATCTCACGTGATGATCGGACATGGTTTAGTTGATTTGGATCACGTGATCACTTAGATGACTAGAGATGTCTGTCTAAGTGGGAGTTCTTAAGTAATATGATTAATTGAACTTAAATTTATCATGAACTTAGTACCGATAGTATTTTGCTTGTCTATGTTTGTTGTAGATAGATGGCTTGTCTTTGTTGTTCGGTTGAATTTTAATGCGTTCCTTGAGAAAGCTAAGTCGAAAGATGATGGTAGCAACTACGGACTGGGTCCATAACTTGAGGATTATCCTCATTGCTGCCTGAGAAGAATTACGTCTGGAAGCACCGCTGGGTGCCAGGCCTCTGAGATGGCCCGACAACGTTAAGAACGTCTGGCGAGCAAAGCGATGACTACTCAATAGTTCGATGTGCCATGCTTTACGGTTTAGAACCGGGTCTTCAACGACGTTTTGAACGTCATGGAGCATATGAGATGTTCCAGGAGTTGAAGTTAATATTTCAAGCAAATGCCCAGATTGAGAGATATGAAGTCTCCAATAAGTTCTATAGCTGTAAGATGGAGGAGAATAGTTCTATCAGTGAACATATACTCAAAATGTCTGGGTATAATAATCACTTGATTCGACTGGGAGTTAATCTTCCTGATGATAGTGTCATTGACAGAATTCTTCAATCACTGCCACCAAGCTACAAGAGCTTCGTGATGAACTATAATATGCAAGGGATGGACAAGACTATTCCCGAGCTCTTCGCAATGCTAAAGGCTGCGGAGGTAGAAATCAAGAAAGAGCATCAAGTGTTGATGGTCAATAAGACCACCAGTTTCAAGAAGAAGGGCAAAGGGAAGAAGAAGGGGAACTTCAAGAAGAACACAAGCAAGTTGTTGCTCAGAGAAGAAACCCAAGTCCGGACCTAAGCCTGGCCGAGTGCTTCTACCGCAAGCGGATGGACCTTCGGAAGCGGAACTGCCCCAAGTATTTGGCGGATAAGAAGGATGGCAAGGTGAACAAAGGTATATGTGATATACATGTTATTGATGTGTACCTTACTAATGCTCGCATAGCACTGGTATTTGATCTGGTTACATTGCTAATATTTGCAACTCGAAGCAGGACTACGGATTAGCGAAGATTGGCTAAGGACGAGGTGACGATCTGGCGTGGGAAATGGTCCCAAAGTCGATGTGATCGCGGTCGGCACGCTACCTCTACATCTACCATCTTGATTAGTTTTAGACCTAAATAATTGTTATTTGGTGCCAGCGTTAAGCATGAACATTATATCTGGATCTTGTTTGATGCGAGACGGTTATTCATTTAAATCAGAGAATAATGGTTGTTCTATTTATATGAGTAATATCTTTTATGGTCATGCACCCTTGAAGAGTGGTCTATTTTTATTGAATCTCGATAGTAGTGATACACATATTCATAATGTTGAAGCCAAAAGATGCAGAGTTGATAATGATAGTGCAACTTATTTGTGGCACTGCCGTTTGGGTCATATTGGGGTAAAACGCATGAAGAAACTCCATATTGATGGACTTCTGGAATCACTTGATTATGAATCACTTGGTACTTGCGAACCGTGCCTCATGGGCAAGATGACTAAAACGCCGTTCTCTGGAACTTTGGAGCGAGCAACTGATTTGTTGGAAATCATACATCTTGATGTATGTGGTCCAATGAATATTGAGGCTCATGGCGGTATCGTTATTTTCTCACCTTCACAGATGATTTGAGCAGATATGGGTATATCTACTTGATGAAACACAAGTCTGAAACATTTGAAAAGTTCAAAGAATTTCAGAGTGAAGTGGAAAATCATCGTAACAAGAAAATAAAATTTCTATGATCTGATCATGGAGGAGAATATTTGAGTTACGAGTTTGGTTTACATTTGAAGCAATGCGGAATAGTTTCGCAACTCACGCCACCCGGAACACCACAACGAAATGGTGTGTCCGAACGTCGTAATCGTACTTTACTAGACATGGTACGGTCTATGATGTCTCTTACTGATTTACGCTATCGTTTTGGGGTTATGCTTTAGAGACGGCAACATTCACGTTAAATAGGGCACCATCAAAATCCGTTGAGACGACACCTTATGAACTGTGGTTTGGCAAGAAACCAAAGTTGTCGTTTCTTAAAGTTTGGGGCTGCGATGCTTATGTGAAGAAACTTCAACCAGATAAGCTCGAACCCAAATCGGAGAAATGTGTCTTCATAGGATACCCAAAAGAGACTATTGGGTACACCTTCTATCACAGATCTGAGGGCAAGATTTTTGTTGCTAAATTCGTATCCTTTCTAGAGAAGGAGTTTCTCTCGAAAGAAGTGAGTGGGAGGAAAGTAGAACTTGATGAGGTAACTGTACCTGCCCCCATATTGGAAAGTAGTTCATCACAAGAACCGATTCCTGTGACAACTACATCAATCAGTGAGGAAGATAATGATATTGATCATGAAACTTCAGATCAAGTTACTACCGAACCTCATAGGTCTACCAGAGTAAGATCCGCACCAGAGTGGTACGGTAATCCTGTTCTGGAAGTCATGTTACTCGACATGGCGAACCTACAAACTATGAGGAAGCGATGATGAGCCCAGATTCCGCAAAATGGCTTGAGGCCATGAAATCTGAGATGGGATCCATGTATGAAAACAATGGACTTTGGTTGACTTGCCCGATGATCGGCAAGCCATAGAAAATAAATGGATCTTCAAGAAGAAGGACGGCGATGGTAATGTAGCTGTCTACAAAGCTCGACTTGTTGTGAAAGGTTTTCGACAAGTTCAAGGGGTTGACTATGATGAGACTTTCTCACCCGAAGCGATGCTTAAGTCTGTCAGAATCATGTTAGCAATTGCCGCATTTTATGATTATGAAATTTGGCAAATGGATGTCAAAACTGCATTCTGAATGGATTTACGGAAGAAGAATTGTATATGATGCAACCGGAAGGTTTTGTCGATCCTAAAGGTCTTGACAAAGTATGCAAGCTCCAATGATCCATTTATGGACTGGTGCAAGCATCTCGGAGTTGGAATAAACACTTTGATAGTGTGATCAAAGCATATGGTTTTATCTGAGACTTTTGGAGAAGCTTGTATTTACAAGAAAGTGAGTGGGAGCTCAGTAGCATTTCGATATTATATGTAGATGACATATTGTTAATTGGAAATGATATAGAATTTCTGGATGGCATAAAGGGATACTTGAATAAAAGTTTTTCAATGAAAGACCTCGGTGAAGCTGCTTACATATTGGGCATCAAGATCTATAGAGATAGATTAATACGCTTAATTGGACTTTCACAAAGTACATACCGTGATAAAGTTTTGAAAAAGTTCAAAATGGATCAGGCAAAGAAAGGGTTCTTGCCTGTGTTATAAGGTATGAAGTTGAGTCAGACTCAATGCCCGACCACAGCAGAAGATAGAGAGAAAATGAAAGATGTTCCTATGCTTCAGCCATAGGCTCTATCATGTATGCAATCTTGTGTACCGACACTGACGTGTGCTTAGCAATAAGCTTGGCGTGTAGGTAGCAAAGTAATCCAGAGTGGATCATCGACAGCGGTCAAGAATATCTGAAATACCGAAAAGGACTAAGGATATGTTTCTCGTTTATGGAGGTGACAAAGATCTAGTCGTAAATGGTTACATCGATGCAAGCTTTGACACTGATCCGGATGATTCTAAATCACAAACCGGATACGTGTTTTTATTAAACGGTGGGGCTGTAAGTTGGTGCAGTTCTAAATAAAGCATCGTGGCAGGATCTACATGCGAAGCGGAGTACATAGATGCTTCGGAAGCAGCAAATGAAGGAGTCTGGATGAAAGAGTTCATTTCCGATTTAGGTGTCATACCTAGTGCATCGGGACCAATGAAGATCTTTTGTGACAATACTGGTGCAATTGCCTTGGCAAAGGAATCCAGATTTCACAAGAGGATGAAGCACATCAAGAGACACTTCAATTCCATCCGGGACCAAGTCCAGGTGGGAGACATAGAGATTTGCAAGATACATACGGATCTGAATGTTGCAGACCCGTTGACTAAGCCTCTTCCACGAGCAAAACATGATCAGCACCAAGACTCCATGGGTGTTAGAATCATTACTATGTAATCTAGATTATTGACTCTAGTGAAAGTGGGAGATTGAAGGAAATATGCCCTAGAGGCAATAATAAATTTATTATTTATTTCCTCATATCATGATAAATGTTTATTATTCATGCTAGAGTTGTATTAACCGGAAACATGATACATGTGTGAATACATAGACAAACTTAAATGTCACTAGTATGCCTCTACTTAACTAGCTCATTGATCAAAGATGGTTATGTTTCCTAACCATAGACATGTGTTGTCATTTGATTAATGGGATCACATCATTAGGAGAATGATGTGATTGACTTGACCCGTTCCGTTAGCTTAGCACTTGATCGCTTAGTATATTGCTATTGCTTTCTTCATGACTTATACAAGTTCCTATAACTATGAGATTATGCAACTCCCGTTTACCGGAGGAACACTTTGCGTGCTACCAAATGTCACAACGTAACTGGGTGATTATAAAGGAGCTCTATAGGTGTCTCCAAAGGTACATGTTGAGTTGGCATATTTCGAGATTAGGTTTTGTCACTCCGATTGTCGGAGAGGTATCTCTGGGCCCTCTCGGTAATGCACATCACTATAAGCCTTGCAAGCAATGTAACTAATGAGTTAGTTACGGAATGATGTATTACATAACGAGTAAAGAGACTTGCCGGTAACGAGATTGAACTAGGTATTGAGATACCGACGATGAATCTCGGGCAAGTAACATACCGATGACAAAGGGAACAACGTATGTTGTTATGCGGTTTGACCGATAAAGATCTTCGTAGAATATGTAGGAGCCAATATGAGCATCCAGGTTACGCTATTGGTTATTAACCAGAAACAATTCTAGGTCATGTCTACATAGTTCTCGAACCCGTAGGGTCCGCACGCTTAAGGTTTCGATAACAGTTATATTATGAGTTTATGAGTTTTGATGTACCGAAGTTTGTTCGGAGTCCCGGATATGATCACGGACATGACGAGGAGTCTCGAAATAGTCAAGACATAAAGATTGATATATTGGACGACTATATTCGGACACCGGAAGTGTTCGGGTGATTTGGAGAAAACCGGAGTGCTTGGGAGGTTACGGAACCCCCCGGGAGAAGTAATTGGCCTTATGGGCCTTAGTGGAGAGAGAGAGGGCAGCCGGGGTGGGCGCGCGCCTCCCCTTCCGGGTCCGATTGGACTGGACTAGGAGGCGGCACCCACCCCTCTCCCTCTCCCCTTCCTTTCCTCCTAGTAGGAGTAGGAAAGAGGGGAGTCCTACTCCTACTAGGAGGAGGACTCCTCCTCCTGGCGCGCCTAGCAAGGGCCGGCCGGCCTCCCCCCTTGCTCCTTTATATACGGGAGCAGGGGGGCACCCTAGAGACACAACAATTGATCCTTGAGATCTCTTAGCCGTGTGTGGTGCCCCCCTCCACCATAGTCCTCCTCGATAATATTGTAGCGGTGCTTAGGCGAAGCCCTGTGTCGGTAGAACATCAAGATCGTCACCACGCCATCGTGCTGACGGAACTCAGCCTCGACACTCGGCTGGATCGGAGTACGAGGGACGTCATCGAGCTGAACGTGTGCTAGAACTCGGAGGTGCCGTAGTTTCGGTGCTTGATAGGTCGGGCCGTGAAGACGTACGACTACATCAACCGCATTGTTATAACGCTTCCGCTTTCGGTCTACAATGGTACGTGGAAAACACTCTCCCCTCTCGTTGCTATGCATCACCATGATCTTGCGTGTGCGTAGGAAATTTTTCAAAATTACTACGTTCCCCAACACGAGACACGTCTCCGGTCAATAACCAATAGCGGAACCTGGATGCTCATATTGGCTCCCACATATTCTACGAAGATCTTTATCGGTCAGACCGCATACAACATACGTTGTTCCCTTTGTCATCGGTATGTTACTTGCCCGAGATTCGATCGTCGGTATCTCAATACCTAGTTCAATCTCGTTACCGGCAAGTCTCTTTACTCATTCCGTAATACATCATCCTGCAACTAACTCATTAGTTACAATGCTTGCAAGGCTTATATTGATGTGCATTACCGAGTGGGCCCAGAGATACCTCTCCGACAATCGGAGTGACAAATCCTAATCTCGAAATACGCCAACCCAACAAGTACCTTTGGAGACACCTGTACAGCACCTTCATAATCACCCAGTTACGTTGTGACGTTTGGTAGCACACAAAGTGTTCCTCCGGTAAACGGGAGTTGCATAATCTCATAGTGATATGAACATGTATAAGTCATGAACAAAGCAATAGCAACATACTAAACGATCAAGTGCTAAGCTAACAGAATGGTTCAAGTCAATCACATCATTCTCCTAATGATGTGATCCCGTTAATCAAATGACAACTCATGTCTATGGTTAGGAAACTTAACCATCTTTGATTAACGAGCTAGTCAAGTAGAGGCATACTAGTGACACTATGTTTGTCTATGTATTCACACATGTATTATGTTTCCGGTTAATACAATTCTAGCATGAATAATAAACATTTATCATGATATAAGGAAATAAATAATAACTTTGTTATTGCCTCTAGGGCATATTTCCTTCAGTCTCCCACTTGCACTAGAGTCAATAATCTAGTTCACATCGCCATGTGATTTAACACCAATATTCATATCTGTATATGATTAATACCCATAGTTCACATTATCATGTGATCAACACCCAAAAGGGTTTACCAGAGTCAATAATCTAGTTCACATTGCTATGTGATTGACACCCAAAGAGTACTAAGGTATGATCATGTTTTGCTCGTGAGAGAAGTTTAGCCAACGGGTCTGTCACATTCAGAGCTGTATGTATTTTGCAAATATTCCATGTCTACAATGCTCTGCACGGAGCTACTCTAGCTAATTGCTCCCACTTTCACACTACTAGGGAAAACCTTATACACAGAATGTTACCAGTAGCGCTTGTTAAAATGAGGCGCTCTCGCTACTTATGAGAGCGCATTTGCGAACCGCACTCTTGTTACCCGCTTAGCGATAGCGGCGAGAATGTAGCGCGCTACTACTATAATTGCCACATCGTTCCCGACATGCTAGGTATAGTAGTAGCGCCCTTCTACGAACAGCGCTACTACTACGGATTTTAGCAGCAGCGCTTTGCCTCCCCACGCTCTTTGTTAAAGCTATTTTCACCTAACCCCAGCAGCCCTGATTCCTCTCCTCTGCTTCCTCCCCAATTCTCCTCTACTATTCCTCGTCGCCTCCGCCTCGCTTGCCGTCTCCCCGACCCGCCTCGCTGCCGTCTCCCCGACCCGCCTCGCCGCCCGTCTCCCCGACCCGCCTTGCCGCCCGTCTCCCTCGACCCGCCTCGCTGCCGTCTCCCCGACCCTCCCTGCTTGTGTCTCCCGACCCGCCTCACGCTCCTCGGTGCCGCTGTCTCCCGACCCCATCTCTCCCGCCCTCTGTAAGGACTCTCCCTTCCGATCCCTCTTCTGCTTAGTATGAACCCTAGCTATTTAGTGCTAGTTAGTATGAACCCTAGGCTATTTTTAGTGCTAGTTAGTTAATTACTTATATGGTAATTAGGGCAGTAGTTCCTAGGTACTAATTAGTTAGTAAGAACTAGGTACTAATTAGGTACTAGTATATTTTTATTTATAGTAAGCTTATTTTTAGTAAGAACTAGTTGAATTAATAGAACTAGTTAGTAAGAACTTATTGCTATTTTTTAGTTAAAGCAATTTTTCTCGCATCGACGTGGACGATGCCTATCCCGCATCCTCGTCGTCGAGTCGGCGGAGGACGACACCTGCTTGACCAGATGGGCCATGTCTGGGACTGGGCTCCGCCGGGGTGGTACTGGGAGGCGCTACCTACCGGGGCGCGAGGTTGGTGAGGAGCCAGCCTGTCGTTGACCGAACCTTCTTTGGTGGCGATCGCGTGGGCGATGACGGTCCGAGGCTCAAGGACTCATGGAGGTGGTGTCTCACCGTGTCGATGAGGAGGACGCGCACGTCCGTCGCTACTTGTTTGCGTTGGAGCACGAGTTCTCCAATACGGCAGGTTCTCCAGGATCTCACTTGGAGCTATGATCCGTGATGGTTCCTTCTCTGTGGGTGTCCACCGCTTGCGCCGATACCCGTCGTGTGCTAGGGTTTTAGTTGTATTAGTGATGTTATATGTATGACACTATTTGGGATGTATTAGTGATAATATTCGACGATGTACGGACGCATGAGATGATTTACTTTTGCTTATTGAATGCATGCTAATTTGAGTCATATAAGATATTTTGAAATGTATATCTTGTGTTGCTCAATATCCAAGTGGCGGTCATGTTTGCAGGTTACACCTCCGAAAGTGGCCTATGTTTTGCCGGAGTGTTGATTCATTTCCTTTCCGGCAAATTTCAGCGCCGATATGTCCTTTTAGCAAAGGTCATGCGGATTTTTCCGTGAATTTTGGCATGACTTGTGCCGAATATGTAGGAAATATCGAGTGCCCCGGATTTGTGTGTTGAGTATCTGGTAGTTGTCTTGATCGATTTTCAATTAATGTTTTAACTATGAACATAGGAAATGTCTGACGACGAAAAGGATTTTGGTATTTGAAAATACTGCGAAGACGAAGCGTGGCTTCGTGCGACGGAATCTTCCTAGATGATGATAGGCGCTTGACATCAAGCTGGACGAGAACTTGAAGTGGATACGATGAAGTCACAACGACAAGTCTTTTTTCGTAATTAAGCATGACATCTGCTTCATTTGCTTTAACTTATTTTTTTTACTATTCTACTAGTGTATCCCCTGCTATGCAAGAGTTTCTGTATTGGATAAGATAGGTTTCAGTCATACTAGGGAGGTAAAGAAAGTTTACTTGAAGACCGAGCATGGTTATATTTTCCACGTAAAATTATACAATTGAGACGACTACACCTATTTTGGATGCAAAACATGGCGAGCACTATGCAAGACTTATGAATTTGAGCTGATATGGTTATCACCTTTAATATTCGTCCGGAAGATGATATTGAAGGTAATACCGACATCCGGGTCGATGTGCGACGCCTCAGTTATACCATTATGTAAGTTTCTCAACCATATTTATGTCTTTGATATTGTTTATTCAAAAATAGTTGACAACTAATTTGTATTGTCGACTTATTTGGTGCAAGCAAACATGTCCGGTAGCTTGGTAGACAGGACCTACTCTTGTCTGGGGCTGAACTCAAGCATGAGGAGCTAAGTCATTATGTTTCATGGCTTGTGGATCTTGATCTTGTCAAGACAAATTTTCTTCTGTATTTAGAAATATTAGTACTGAAACGCGTCGACCAATAGTGTTCGTAATGAACTACGGTCACATCTATTTAGGAAGGATGGTAAGATTTTACTATTTGTCCTCGGTGCATCTTTTCCATACATTATTTTTGAAGCTAAACTTCATTGCTAAGTATGTTACCATACGATGTTCTTCAACAGGGACTTCAGATGAATGTTGTGCCTTATGGGATCGAGACTGAAGGTACCATGAGTATTATTAGCTTACGGCCAAGATATCCTACAGATTACTTTAGTGCATTCAAGATTAGCGACAGATGCTTAATAGTGCAAGACTGGACCAAATATGTGATGGGTGAGCGTAG
This sequence comes from Aegilops longissima, assembly GCA_021605205.1. Lineage (NCBI taxonomy): Eukaryota > Viridiplantae > Streptophyta > Magnoliopsida > Poales > Poaceae > Aegilops > Aegilops longissima. The sequence goes on along the minus strand of CM038678.1, from coordinate 639,816,315 downwards.
AGAAGTACTAGGGGGCAGCAAACAGATGCGCTACCCACAATTAGGAGACAGGTTCATCTACATGCTCCAACTTGATCAAGGAGGAGAGCTACACATGTTTTATGTTATTTTACCTATGAGAGAGCAGCAAGAGTGATTAGCTAGCTAGAAATGAGTTTGAGGATGATGATGTGCTACACTATTACTATGATGATAAAATAGCTAGTGTTGGTGGTAATGACTATGATGATTATTATTAGCTAGTGCTAGTGGTGATTAAATAAATACTGTTGGTGGTAATGACTATGATGATGATTAAATAGCTTGTCTTGGCGGATTAGATTCAAGTGGAGGCAACATGTGGTGCACATCGAAAGTACTATTAGTCCAAACTAGATCAAGTTTGGATTAGTAGTATACTTTGACATGCACCACATATTGCCTCCACTTGAACCTAATCCACCTTCATTGACACACTGTTATGGACATAATGATGTAAACCTCATAACCGGTATTGTACCAATATTTGTGCGATGGCGCATAAATACACTAAAAAAAAATACTAGTAGCGATGGAGAGAAAACACACGCCAAGAGTTACATTAGCGATGGCGTGGGAGTGAACAATCGCTGCAGCTATTTGTCCTAGCGATGGCAGCGTGCGCTGCGTTCTTGCTAAGCAATAGCTGTAGCGCCTTATTAGTAGTGCACCTACCCGCGCTACTAGTGAGCACAAAACCAGCGCTACTGCTAGGGTTTTCCCTAGTAGTGTCAATATGTATCCAGATTAAGACTTAGAGTCATCTGGATCAGTGTCAAAACTTGTATCGACGTAACCCTTTACAATGAACCTTTTGTCACCTCCATAATCAAGAAACATATCCTTATTCCACTAAGGATAATTTTGACCAATGTCCAGTGATCTACTCCTAGATCACTATTGTACTCCCTTGCCAAACCAGGGCAGAGTATACAATAGGTCTGGTCCATAGCATGGCATACTTTTATAGAACCTGTGATTGAGGCATAGGGAATGACTTTCATTCTCTTTCTATTTTCTGCCGTGGTCGGGATTTGAGTCTTACTCAATTTCACACCTTTGCAGCACAGGCAAGAACTCTTTCTTTTACTGTTCCATTTTGAACTACTTCAAAATCTTATCAAGGTATGTACTCATTGAAAATCTTATCAAGCGTCTTGATATATCTCAACAGATCTTGATGCTCAATATGTAAGTAGCTTTACTGAGGTCTTCCTTTAAAAGAACTCCTTTCAAACACTTCTTTATGCTTTCCAGAAAAATTCTACATCATTTCTGATCAACAATATGTCACTCACATATACTTATCAGAAAGGCTGTAGTGCTCCCACTCACTTTATTGTAAATACAGGCTTCACTGCAAGTCCGTATAAAACTTATATGCTTTGATCAACTTATCAAAGCATATATTCCAACTCTGAGATGCTTGCACCAGTCCATAGATGGATCGTTGGAGCTTGCACATTTTGTTAGCAGCTTTAGGATTGACAAAACCTTCTGGTTGCATCATATACAACTCTTCTTTAAGAAAACCATTAAGGAATGCAGTTTTGACATCCATTTGCCAGATTTCATAAAATGTGGCAATTGCTAACATGATTCGCACAAACTTAAGCATCGCTATGGTTGAGAAAATCTTATTGTAGTCAACACCTTGAACTTTGTCGAAAACCTTTTTGCGACAAGTCGAGCTTTGTAGATAGTAACACTACTATCAACGTCCGTCTTCCTCTTGAAGATCCATTTATTTTCTATGGCTTGCCGATCATCGGGCAAGTCCATCAAAGTCCACACTTTCTTCTCATACATGGATCCTATCTCAGATTTCATGGCCTCCAGCCATTTCGCGGAATCTGGGCTCATCATCGCTTCCTCATAGTTCGTAAGTTCATCATGGTCTAGTAACATGACTTCCAGAACAGGATTACCGTACCACTTTGGTGCGGACCGTACTCTGGAAGACCTACGAGGTTCTGTAGTAACTTGATCTGAAGTTTCATGATCATCATCATTAGCTTCCTCACTAATTGGTGTAGGAATCACTGGAACTGATTTCAGTGATTAACTATTTTCCAATTCAGGAGAAGGTACTATTACCTTATCAAGTTCTACTTTTCTCCTACTCACTTCTTTCGAGAGAAACTCCTTCTCTAGAAAGGATCCATCTTAGCAACGAATATCTTGCCTTCGAATCTGTGATAGAAGGTGTACCCAACAGTTTCCTTTGGGTATTCTATGAAGACGCACTTCTCGATTTGGGTTCGAACTTATCGGGTTGAAACTTTTTCACATAAGCATTGCAACTCCAAACTTTAAGAAGCGATGACTTTGGTTTATTGCTAAACCATAGTTCATACGGTGTCGTCTCAACGGATTTTGATGGTGCCCTATTTAAAGTGAATGTAGCTGTCTCTAATGCATAATCCCAAAACGATAGTGGTAAATCGGTAAGATACATCATAGATCGCACCATATCCAATAAAGTGCGGTTATGACGTTCGGACACACCGTTCTGTTGTGGTGTTCGGTGGCATGAGTTTGTGAAACTATTCCACATTATTTTAGCTCAAGGCCAAACTCAGTAACTCAAATATTCATCTCCACGATCAGATCGCAAAAACTTTATTTTCTTGTTATGATGATTTTCCACTTCACTCTGAAATTCTTTGAACCTTTCAACTATTTCAGATTTATGTTTCATCAAGTAGATATACCCATATTTGCTCAAATCATCTGTGAAGGTGAGAAAATAACGATACCCGCCATGAGCCTTAATACTCATTGGTCTGCATACATCAGTATGTGTTATTTCCCACAAGTCAGTAGCTCGTTCCATTGTTCTGGAGAAGGGAGTTTTAGTCATCTTGCCCAAGAGGCATGGTTCGCAAGCATCAAGTGATTCGTAATCAAGTGATTCCAAAAGCCCATCAGCATGGAGTTTCTTCATGCACTTTACACCAATATGACCTAAATGGCAGTGCCACAAATAAGTTGCACTATCATTATTAACTTTGCATCTTTTGGTTTCAATATTGTGAATATGTGTATCACTACGATCGAGATCCAATGAACCATTTTCATTGGGTGTGTAACCATATAAGGTTTTATTCATGTAAACAAAACAACAATTATTCTCTAACTTAAATGAATAACCATATTGCAATAAACATGATCAAATCATATTCATGCTCAACGCAAACGCCAAATAACATTTATTTAGGTTTAACACTAATCCCGAAAGTATAGGGAGTGTGTGATGATGATCGTATCAATCTTGGAACTATTTCCAACACTCATCGTCACTTCCCCTCAACTAGTCTGTGTTTATTATGTAACTCCTGTTTCGAGTTACCAATCTTAGCAATCGAACAAGTATCAAATACTCAGGGGCTACTATAAACACTAGTAAGTGCTACGTCTTGAGCTTGCGTTGGTTTTCCCCGAAGAGGAGAGAATGATGCAGCACAGTAGCGTAAGTATTTCCCTAAGTTTTTGAGAACCAAGGTATCAATCCAGTAGGAGGCCACGCGCAAGTCCCTCGTACCTGCACAAAACGATAGCTACTCGCTGTTGGGGAACGTGGCAGAAATTCAAAAATTTCCTACGTGTCACCAAGATCTATCTAAGGAGAAACCAGCAACGAGGGGAAGGAGAGTGCATCTACATACCCTTGTAGATCGCTAAGCGGAAGCGTTCAAGAGAACGGGGTTGAAGGACTCGTACTTGTCGTGATCCAAATCACCGGAGATCCTAGTGCCGAACGGACGGCACCTCCGCGTTCAACACACGTGCAGCCCGGTGACGTCTCCCATGCCTTGATCCAGCAAGGAGAGAGGGGGAGGTTGAGGAAGACTCCATCCAACAGCAGCACAACGGCGTGGTGGTGGTGGATGAGCGTGGTAATCCCGCAGGCTTCGCCAAGCACCGCGAGATATGAGGAGAAGAGAGGTAGGGCTGCGCCAACATGAGAAGAACTTCGTGTGTTGGGCTGCCCTTGCCTCCACTATATAGGGGAGAGGGGGCTGCGCCCCACCTAGGGTTCCACCCCTAGGGCGGCGGCCAGCCCTAGATCCCATCTAGGGGGCGGCCAAGGGGGGAGGAGTGCCTCCCAAGTCAAGTGGAGGCCCTCCCCCTTAGGGTTTCCCCTCTCCCATGCGCATGGGCCTTGGGGGGGCTGGTGCCCCTGGCCCATTAAGACTAGGGCGCCCCCTTACAGCCCATGCTGCTGTATTGGACGTGGTGGAACAATTTCCGGACCTCCGGACCCTTCCGGAATCCTCCGGAACCTTCTGGAAGCTTCCCGATACAATACCAGAAAAACCCGAACTTTTCCCGGAACCCGAACAACAACTTTCCATATATAAATCTTTACCTCTGGACCATTCCGGAACTCCTCGTGATGTCCGGGATCTCATCCGGGACTCCGAACAACATTTGGTAACCACATACAAACTTCCTTTATAACCCTAGCGTCATCGAACCTTAAGTGTGTAGACCCTACGGGTTCGGGAACCATGCAGACATGACCGAGACGTTCTCCGGTCAATAACCAACAGCGGGATCTGGATACCCATGTTGGCTCCCACATGTTCCACGATGATCTCATCGGATGAACCACGATGTCAAGGACTCAATCGATCCCGTATACAATTCCCTTTGTCTAGCGGTATTGTACTTGCCCGAGATTCGATCGTCGGTATGCCGATACCTTGTTCAATCTCGTTACCGTCAAGTCTCTTTACTCGTTCCGTAACACATCATCCCGTGATCAACCCCTTGGTCACATTGTGCACATTATGATGATGTCCTACCGAGTGGGCCCAGAGATACCTCTCCGTCACACCGAGTGACAAATCCCAGTCTCGATTCGTGCCAACCCAACAGACACTTTCAGAGATACCTGTAGTGCACCTTTATAGCCACCCAGTTACATTGTGACGTTTGGTACACCCAAAGCATTCCTACGGTATTCGGGAGTTGCACAATCTCATGGTCTAAGGAAAAGATACTTGACATTAGAAAAGCTTTAGCATCTAACTACACGATCTTTGTGCTAGGCTTAGGATTGGGTCTTGTCCATCACATCATTCTCGCTAATGATGTGATCCCGTTATCAACGACATCCAATGTCCATGGTCGAAACCGTAACCATCTATTGATCAACGAGCTAGTCAACTAGAGGCTTACTAGGGACATGGTGTTGTCTATGTACCCACACATGTATATGAGTTTCCTATCAATACAATTATAGCATGGATAATAAACGATTATCATGAACAAGGAAATATAATAATAACTAATTTATTATTGCCTCTAAAGCATATTTCCAACAGTCTCCCACTTGCACTAGAGTCAATAATCTAGTTCACATCGCCATGTGATTAACACTCAATGAGTTCTGGGTTTGATCATGTTTATGCTTGTGAGAGAGGTTGTAGTCAACGGGTCTGCAATATTCAGATCCCTATGTATTTCGCAAAACTTTATGTCATATCGTAGATGCTGCTACCATGTTCCACTTGGAGCTATTCCAAATTGTTGCTCCATTATACGTTATCCGGTATCTCTACTCGAGCTATCCGGATATGTGTTAGCTTGCATCGACGCAACTCTTTACGTCGAACTCTTTATCACCTCCATAACCGAGAAACATATCCTTATTCCTCTAAGGATAATTTTGACCGCTATTTGGTGATCCACTCCTTGATCACCTTTGTACCCTCTTGCGGATATGCAGCAAGGCACACATCAAAAGCGGTACACAAAGATAGCATACCGTAGAGCCTACGTCTAAGGCATAGGGACGACCTTCGTCCTTTCTCTCTTTTCTCGCCGTGGTCGAGCTTTAACTCTTAACTTATACCTTACAACTCGTGCAAGAACTCCCTTTTGGTCGATCCATCTTGAACACCTTCAAGATTATGTCAAGGTATGTGCTCATTTGAAAGTATTATTAAACATTTTGATCTATCTTATAGATCTTGATGCTTATTGTTCAAGTAGCCTAATCCAGGTTTTCCATTGAAAACACTTTTCAAACAACCCTATATGCTTTCCAGAAATTCTACATCATTTCTGATCAACAATATGTCAACAACATATACTCATAAGAAATTCTATAGTGCTCCCACTCACTTCTTTGGAAATACAAGTTTCTCATAAACTTTGTATAAACCCAAAATCTTTGATCATCTCATAAAGCGCACATTCCAACTCCGAGATGCTTACTCCGGTCCTTAGAAGGATGTTGGAGCCAAGATACCTTTAGCATCCTTAGGATCGACAAAACTTTCGATTGTATCACATACAACCTTTCCTTACGAAGACCGGTAAGGAAACTCGTTTTGACATCCATTTGCCAGATTTCATAAATGCAGCTAATGCTAACATGATTCCGACGGACTTAAGCATCGCTACGGATGAGAAAATCTCATCGTAGTCAACTCCTTGAACTTGTGAAAACTCTTCACCACAAGTCGAGCTTCATAGACGGTGACATTACCGCCCACGTCCGTCTTCTTCTTAAAGATCCATTTATCTCAATGGCTTGCCGATCATCGGCAAGTCCACCAAAGTCCATGCTTTGTTCGATACATGGATCCTATCTCGGATTTCATGGCTTCTAACCATTTGTCGGAATATGAGGCCACCATCGCTTCCCCATAGCTCAGAGGTTCATTGTTGTCTAGCAACATGACCTTCAAGACAGGATTCTTGTACCACTCAAGTAGTACGCATCCTTGTCCCCCACGAGGTGCGGTAGTGACTTGATCCAAAACTTCATGATCACTATCATAAGCTTCTACTTCAATTGGTGTAGGCGCGACAGAACAACTTCACGTGCCTGCTACACACTTGTTGAAGTGACGGTTCAATAACCTCATCAAGTCTCCACCATCCTCCCACTCAATTCTTTCGAGAGAAACTTTTCCTCGAGAAAGGACCCGTTTCTAGAAACAATCACTTTTGCTTCCGGATCTGAATTAGGAGGTATACCCAACCATTTTGGGTATCCCATGAAGATGCATTTATCCGTTTTGGGTTCGAGCTTATCACGATGAAACTTTTTCACATAAGCGTCGCAGCCCCAAACTTTCAAGAAACGACAGCTTAGGTTTCTCTAAACCATAGTTCTCATGGTGTCATCTCAATGGAATTACGTGGTGCCCTATTAAAGTGAGTGCGGTTGTCTCTAATGCCTAACCCATGAACGCTAGTGGTAATTCGATAAGAGACGTCATGGTACGCACCATATCCAATAGGGTGCAACTATGATGTTCGGACACACCATCACACTATGGTGTTCCAGGCGGTATTAATTGTGTAACAATTTCCACAATGTCTTAATTGCGTGCCAAAGCTCGTAACTCAGATACTCATCTCTATGATCATATCATAGACATTTTATCCTCTCGTCACAATGATCTTCAACTTCACTCTGAAATTACTTGAACCATTCAATAATTCAAACTTGTGTTTCATCAAGTAAATATACCCAACATCTACTCGAATCATCTGTGAAGTAATAACATAACGATATTCACTGCATGCCTCAGCACTCATTGGAATGCACACATCAAAATGTGTTATTTCTAACAAGTTGCTATCTTGTTCCATCTTCTTTGAAAAACGAGGCTTTTCAGGTCATCTTGCCCATGTGGTATGATTTGCATATCTCAAGTGATTCAAAATCAAGTGAGTCCAAACGATCCATCTGCATGGAGTTTCTTCATGCGTATACACCAATAGACATGGTTCGCATGTCTCAAACTTTTCAAAAACGAGTGAGTCCAAAGATCCATCAACATGGAGCTTCTTCATGCGTTTTATACCAATATGACTTACATGGCAGTGCCACACGTAAGTGGTACCATCATTACCATCTTATATCTTTTGGCATGAAAATGTGTATTACTATGATCGAGATTCAATAAACCATTCCTTTAGGTGCAAGACCATTGAAGGTATCATTCAAATAAACAAAATAACCATTATTCTCCTTAAATGAATAACCGTATTGCGATAGACATAATCCAATCATGTCTATGCTCAGCGCAAACACCAAATAACAATTATTTAGGTTTAACACCAATCTCGATGGTAGAGGGAGCGTGCGATGCTTGATCACATCAACCTTGGAAACACTTCCAACACATATCGTCAGCTCACCTTTAGCTAGTCTCTGTTTATTCCGTAGCTTTTATTTTGAGTTACTAACACTTAGGAACCGAACCGGTATCTAATACCCTGGTGCTACTAGGAGTACTAGTAAAGTACACAATAACTTAATGTATATCCAATATACTTCTATCGACCTTGCCAGCCTTCTCATCTACCAAGTATCTAGGGTAGTTCGCTCGATGTCCGTTCCTCATTACGAAGCACTTAGTCTCGGGTTTGGGTTCAACCCTGGGTTTCTTCACTGGAGCGGCAACTGATTTGTTGTTTCATGAAGTACCCCTTCTTCCCCTTGCTCTTCTTGAAACTAGTGGTTTCATTAACCATCAACAATTGATGCTCCTTCTTGATTTCTACATTCGCGGTGTCGAACATTGCGAGTAGCTCAAGGATCATCATATCTATCCCTGTTATGTTATAGTTCATCACGAAGCTCTAGTAGCTTGGTAGCAATGTCTTTGGAGAAACATCACTATCTCATCTGGAAGATTAACTCCCACTTGATTCAAGTGATTGTTGCACCCAGACAATATGAGAATAAGCTCAACGATTGAGATCTTCTCCCTTAGTTTGTAGGCTAGAAAACTCGTCGGAGGTCTCATACCTCTTGACGTGGGCACGAGCCTGAAATCCCAATTTCAGCCCTCGAAACATCTCATATGTTCCGCGACGTTTCGAAAAATGTCTTTGGTGCCTCAACTCTAAACCGTTTAACTGAACTATCACACAGTTATCAAAATGTGTATGTCCGATGTTCGCAACATCCACAGACGACGTTTGGGGTTCAGCACACTGAGCGGTGCATTAAGGACATAAGCTTTCTTCTGTTCGTATAATCGCTACTGTCAACTTTCAACTATATTTTCTCTAGGAACATATCTAAAAACAGTGGAACTAAAGTGCGAGCTCACGACATAATTTGCAAAGATCTTTTGACTATGTTCAGGATAATTAAGTTCATCTCATGAACTCCCACTCAGATAGACATCCCTCTAGTCATCTAAGTGATTACATGATCCGAGTCAACTAGGCCGTGTCCGATCATCACGTGAGACGGACTAGTCATCATCGGTGAACATCTTCATGTTGATCGTATCCTCCATACGACTCATGCTCGACCTTTCGGTCTCTTGTGTTCCGAGGCCATGTCTGTACATGCTAGGCTCGTCAAGTTAACCTAAGTGTTTCGCGTGTGTAAATCTGGCTTACACCCGTTGTATGTGAACGTAAGAATCTATCACACCCGATCATCACGTGGTGCTTCGAAACGACGAACTTTCGCAGCGGTGCACAGTTAGGGGGAACACTTTCTTGAAATTTTAATGAGGGATCATCTTATTTACTACCATCGTTCTAAGCAAATAAGATGCATAAACATGATAAACATCGCATGAAATCAAATAGTGACATGATATGGCCAATATCATTTTGCTCCTTTTGATCTCCATCTTTGGGGCTCCATGATCATCATCGTCACCGGCATGACACCATGATCTCCATCATCATCATCTCCATCATCGTGTCTCCATGAAGTTGTCTCGCCAACTTATTACTTGTACTACTATGGCTACCGGTTAGCAATAAAGTAAAGTAATTACATGGCATTTGTTCAATGACACGCAGGTCATACAATAAATTAAGACAACTCCTATGGCTCCTGCCGGTTGTCATACTCATCGACATGCAAGTCGTGATTCCTATTACAAGAACATGATCAATCTCATGCATCACATATCATTCATCACATTCTTCTTGGCCATATCACATCACATAGCATACCCTGCAAAAACAAGTTAGACGTCCTCTAATTGTTGTTTGCATGTTTTACGTGGCTGCTATGGGTTTCTAGCAAGAACGTTTCTTACCTACGTAAAAGCCACAACGTGATATGCCAATTGCTATTTACCCTTCATAAGGACCCTTTTCATCGAATCCGAGACTGGCACCCGCTAGCCACCTTATGCAACAAGTGCATGTCAGACGGTGGAACCTGTCTCACGTAAGAGTACGTGTAAGGTCGGTCCGGGCCGCTTCATCCCACAATGCCGCCGAATCAAGATAAGACTAGTAACGGTAAGCAAATTGAACAAAATCAACGCCCACAACTACTTTGTGTTCTACTCGTGCAAATAATCTACGCAATAGACCTAGCTCATGATGCCACTGTTGCGGAACGTAGCAGAAATTCAAAATTTTCCTACGTGTCACCAAGATCTATCTAAGGAGAAACCAGCAACGAGGGGAAGGAGAGTGCATCTACATACCCTTGTATATCACTAAGCGGAAGCGTTCAAGAGAACGGGGTTGAAGGAGTCGTACTCATCGTGATCCAAATCACCGGAGATCCTAGTGCCGAACGGACGGCACCTCCGCGTTCAACACACGTGCAGCCCGGTGACGTCTCCCATGCCTTGATCCAGCAAGGAGAGAGGGAGAGGTTGAGGAAGACTCCATCCAACAGCAGCACAACGGCGTGGTGGTGGTGGAGGAGCGTGGTAATCCTGCAGGGCTTCGCCAAGCACCGTGAGATATGAGGAGAAAGAGAGGTAGGGCTGCGCCAACATGAGAAGAACTTCGTGTGTTGGGCTGCCCCTTTGCCTCCACTATATATAGGGGGAGAGGGCGGGCTGCGCCCCCACCTAGGGTTCCACCCCTAGGGGCGGCGGCCAGCCCTAGATCCCATCTAGGGGGCGGCCAAGGTGGGAGGAGTGCCTCCCAAGTCAAGTGGAGGCCCTCCCCCTTAGGGTTTCCCCTATCCCATGCGCATGGGCCTTGGGGGGGCTGGTGCCCCTGGCCCATTAAGGCTCGGGAGCCCCCTTACAGCCCATGCTGCTGTATTGGACATGGTGGAACAATTTCCGGACCTCCAGACCCTTCCGGAATCCTCCGGAACCTTCTGGAAGCTTCCCGATACATTACCAGAAAAACCCGAACTTTTCCCGGAACCCGAACAACAACTTTCCATATATAAATCTTTACCTCCGGACCATTCCAGAACTCCTCGTGACATCCGGGATCTCATCCGGGACTCCGAACAACATTTGGTAACCACATACAAACTTCCTTTATAACCCTAGCGTCATCGAACCATAAGTGTGTAGACCCTACGGGTTCGGGAACCATGCAGACATGACCGAGACGTTCTCCGATCAATAACCAACAGCGGGATCTGGATACCCATGTTGGCTCCCACATATTCCACGATGATCTCATCGGATGAACCACGATGACAAGGACTCAATCGATCCCGTATACAATTCCCTTTGTCTAGCGGTATTGTACTTGCCCGAGATTCGATCGTCGGTATGCCGATACCTTGTTCAATCTCGTTACCGGCAAGTCTCTTTACTCGTTCCGTAACACATCATCCCGTGATCAACCCCTTGGTCACATTGTGCACATTATGATGATGTCCTACCGAGTGGGCCCAGAGATACCTCTCCGTCACACGGAGTGACAAATCCTAGTCTCGATTCATGCCAACCCAACAGACACTTGAGATACCTGTAGTGCACCCTTATAGCCACCCAGTTACGTTGTGACGTTTGGTACACCCAAAGCATTCCTACGGTATTCGGGAGTTGCACAATCTCATGGTGTAAGGAAAAGATACTTGACATTAGAAAAGCTTTAGCATACGAACTACACGATCTTTGTGCTAGGCTTAGGATTGGGTCTTGTCCGTCACATCATTCTGCTAATGATGTGATCCCGTTATCAACAACATCCAATGTCCATGGTCAGGAAACTGTAACCATCTATTGATCAATGAGCTAGTCAAGTAGAGGCTTACTAGGGACATGGTGTTGTCTATGTACCCACACATGTATCTGAGTTTCCTATCAATACAATTATAGCATGGATAATAAACGATTATGATGAACAAGGAAATATAATAATAACTAATTTATTATTGCCTCTAGGGCATATTTCCAACAATCGCAACCAACGCGATTAGGGGTTGTCAATCCCTTCACGGTCGCTTACAAGAGTGAGATCTGATAGAGATAATTGTTGGGGAACGTAGTAATTTCAAAAAATTTCCTACGCACACGCAAGACCATGGTGATGGCATAGCAACGAGAGGGGAGAGTGTCCGCCCACGCCCTCGTGAGACCGAAAGCGAAGCGTTTTAACAACGCGGTTGATGTAGTCGTGACGTCTTCACGATCCGACCGATCCAAGCACCGAACGACGGCACCTCCGAGTTCTCGCACACGTTCAGCTCGATGACGATCCCGGACTCCGATCCAGCAAAGTGTCGGGATGAGTTCCACAAGACGACGGCGTGGGAGCGATGATGATGCTCCACCGACGCAGGGCTTCGCCTAAGCTCGCGACGATATGACTTCTCCGGCGGGGCTTCGCCTAAGCTCATGACGATATGACCGAAGTGGAATATGGTGGAGGGGGCACCGCACACGGCTAAGGAACGATCCGTAGATCAACTTGTGTGTCATGGGGTGCCCCCCCGCCTCGTATATAAAGGAGCAAGGAGGAGGTGGCTGGCCAAGGGAGGAGGCGCACCAGGGGGGAGTCCTACTCCCACCGGAGTAGGACTCCTCCTTTCCTAGTAGGAGTAGGAGAGAAGGAGGGGAAGGGAGGAAGGGTGCGGCCCCTCCCTAGTCCAATTCGGACTAGGCCTTGAGGGCGCGCGCCTGCCCTAGGCAGCCCTCTCTCTTCCCAGGGCCCAATAAGGCCCAATACTTCTCCCGTGAATTCCGTAACTCTCCGGTACTCGAAAAATACCGAATCATTCGAACCTTTCCGAACTCCTAATATAGTCGTCCAATATATCGATCTTTACATCTCGACCATTTCGAGACTCCTCGTCATGTCCCCGATCTCATCCGGGACTCGAACTCCTTCGTACATCAAAACTCATAAGCTCATAATATAAGCATCATCGAAACCTTAGCGTGCGGACCCTACGGGTTCGAGAACTATGTAGACATGACCTAGAACTATTCTTGGTCAATAACCAATAGCGGAACCTGGATGCCCATATTGGTTCCTACATATTCTACGAAGATCTTTATCGGTCAAACCGCATAACGACATCGTTGTTCCCTTTGTCATCGGTATGTTACTTACCCGAGATTCGATCGTCGGTATCCAATACCTAGTTCAATCTCGTTACGGTAAGTCTCTTTACTCGTTCCGTAATACATCATCTCACAACTAACTCATTAGTTGTAATGCTTGCAAGGCTTATGTGATGTGTATTATCGAGAAGGCCAGAGATACCTCTCCGACAATCGGAGTGACAAAACCTAATCTCAAATACGCCAACCCAACAAGTACCTTTGGAGACACCTGTAGTACTCCTTTATAATCACCCGATTCGTTGTGACGTTTGGTAGTACCAAAGTGTTCCTCCGTAAACGGAGTTGCATAATCTCATAGTTACAGGAACATGTATAGGTCATGAAGAAAGCATTAGCAATATACTAAACGATCAAGTGCTAAGCTAACGGAATGGGTCATGTCAATCACATCATTCTCCTAATGAGGTGATCCCATTAATCAAATGACAACACATGTCTATGGTTAGGAAACACAACCATCTTTGATTAATGAGCTAGTCTAGTAGAGGCATACTAGTGACTATCTGCTTGTCTATGTATTCACACATGTATTATGTTTCCGGTTAATACAATTCTAGCATGAATAATAAACATTTATCATGGTATAAGGAAATAAATAATAACTTTATTATTGCCTCTAGGGCATATTTCCTTCAGTCTTCCACTTGCACTAGAGTCAATAATCTAGTTCACATCGCCATGTGATTTAACATCAATAGTTCACATCTATATGTGGTTAACACCCATAGTTCACATCGACATGTGACCAACACCCAAAGGGTTTACTAGAGTCAGTAATCTAGTTCACATTGCTATGTGATTAACACCCAAAGAGTACTATGGTGTGATCATGTTTTGCTTGTGAGATAATTTTAGTCAACGGGTCTGTCACATTCAGAGCCGTAAGTATTTTGCAAATTTCTATGTCTACAATGCTCTGCACGGAGCTACTCTAGCTAATTGCTCCCACTTTCAATATGTATCCAGATTGAGACTCAGAGTCATCTAGATTAGTGTTTAAAACTTGCATCGACGTAACCCTTTACTTATTTAACCTTTTTCACTTCCATAATCGAGAAACATATCCTTATTCTACTAAGGATAATTTTGACCGCTGTCCATTGATCTACTCCTAGATCACTATTTTACTCCCTTGCCAAGCTTAGTGGTAGGGTATGCAATAGATCTGGTACACAGCATGACATACTTTATAGAACCTATGGCTGATGCATAGGAATGACTTTCATTCTCTTTCTATCTTCTGCCGTGGTCGGGTTTTGAGTCTTACTCAATCTCACACCTTGTAACACAGGCAAGAACTCTTTCTTTGACTGTTCCATTTTGAACTACTTCAAAATCTTGTCAAGGTATGTATTCATTGAAAAACTTATCAAGCGTCTTTGATCTATCTCTATAGATCTTGATGCTCAATATGTAAGCAGCTTCACCGAGGTCCTTCTTTGAAAAATTCCTTTCAAATACTCCTTTATGCTTTGAGAATAATTCTACATTATTTCCGATCAACAATATGTCATTCACATATACTTATCGAAATCTTGTAGTGCTCCCACTCACTTTCTTGTAAATACAGGCTTCTCCAAAAGTCTCAGATAAAACCATATGCTTTGATCACACTATCAAAGCGCTTATTCCAACTCCGAGATGCTTGCACCAGTCCATAGATGGATCATTGGAGCTTATGCATTTTGTTAGCTCCTTTAGGATTGACAAAACCTTCTTGTTGCATCATATACAACTCTTCTTTAATAAATCCATTAAAGAATGTAGTTTTTACATCCATTTGCCGATTTCATAAAATGTGGCAATTGCTAACATGATTCGGACAGACTTAAGCATCGCTACGCTTGAGAAAATCTCATTGTAGTCAACACCTTGAACTTGTCAAAACCTTTTGTGACAAGTCGGGCTTTGTAGATAGTAACACTACTATCGGTGTCCGTCTTCCTCTTTAAGATCCATTTATTTAACATGGCTTGCTGATCATCGAGCAAGTCAATCAAAGTCCATACTTTGTTCTCATACATGGATCCTATCTCAGATTTCATGGTCTCAAGCCATTTCGCGGAATCTGGGCTCATCATTGCTTCCTCATAGTTCGTAGGTTTCATCATGTTCTAGTAACATGACTTCCGAATATGATTACCGCACCACTACAGTGCGGATCTTACTCTGGAAGATCTACGAGGTTTGGTAGCAACTTGATCCAAGTTTCATGATCATCATCATTAACTTCCTTACTAATTGGTGTAGGAATCATGGAACTGATTTACGTGATGAACTACTTTCCAATAAGGGAGAAGGTATAATTACCTCATCAAGTTCTACTTTCCTCCCACTCACTTCTTTCGAGAGAAACTCCTTCTCTAGAAAGGATCCATCTTAGCAACGAATGTTTTGCCTTTAGATCTGTGATAGAAGGTGTACCCAACAGTTTCTTTTGGGTATTCTATGAAGACGCACTTCTCCGATTTGGGTTTGAGCTTATCAGGTGAAAACTTTTTCACATAAGCATCACAACTCCAAACTTTAAGAAACGACAGCTTAGGTTTACTGCTAAACCATAGTTCATACGGTGTCGTCTCAACGTATTTAGATGGTGCCCTTTTTAAACGTGAATGCAGCTGTCTCTAATGCATAACCCCAAAATGATAGTGGTAAACCGATAAGAGACATCATAGATCGCATCATATCCAATAAAGTGCGGTTACGACGTTCGGACACACCATAACATTGTGGTGTTCCAGGTGGCGTGAGCTGTGAAACTATTCCACATTATTTTAATTGAAGACCAAACTCGTAACTCAAATATTCGTCTCCGTGATCAGATCGCAGAAACTTTATTTTCATGTTACGATGATTTTTCCACTTCACTCTGAAATTCTTTGAACCTTTCAATTATTTCAGACTTATGTTTCATCAAGTAGATATACCCATATCTGCTCAAATCATCTTGTGAAGGTCAGAAAATAACGATACTTGCCACGAGCATCAACACTCATTGGATCGCATACATCAGTATGTATTATTTCCAACAAGTTTGTTGCTTGTTCCATTGTTCCGAACAACGGAGTTTCAGTCATCTTGCCCAAAAGGCACAGTTCGCAAGCATCAAACGATTCATAACCAAGTGATTTCGAAAATCCATCTTTATGGAGTTTCTTCATGCGCTTTACACCGATATGACCCTAAACGGCAGTGCCACAAATAAATTGCACTATCATTATTAACTTTACATCTTTTGGTTTCAATATTATGAATATGTGTATCACACGATCGAGATCCAACAAACCATTTTCATTGGGTGTATGACCATAGAAGGTTTTATTCATGTAAATGAACAATAATTATTCTCTAACTTACATGAATAACCGTATTGCAATAAACATGATCAAATCATATCCATGCTCAACATAAACGCCAAATAACATTTATTTAGGTTCAACACTAATCCCGATAGTATAGGGAGTGTGCGATGATGATCATATCAATCTTGGAACTACTTCCAACACTCATCGTTCTCGCCCTTCAACTAGTTTCGCTTATTCGTAACTCCTGTTTGAGTTACTAATCTTAGCAACCGAACAAGTATCAAATACTCGGGGGCTACTATAAACACTAATCTCGATAGTATAGGAGTGTGCGATGATGATCATATCAATCTTGGAACTACTTCCAACACTCATCGTCACTTCCCTTCAACTAGTCTCGCTTTATACGTAACTCCTGCTTTGAGTTACTAATCTTAGCAACCGAACAAGTATCAAATACTCAGAGCTACTATAAACACTAGTAAGGCACACATCAATAACCTGTATATCAAATATACTCTTGTTCAATTTGCCATCCTTCTTATCCGCCAAATACTTGGGGTAGTTCCGCTTCAAATGACCAGTTCCATTGCAGCAAAAGCACTTAGTCTCGTGCTTAGGTCCAGACTTGGGCTTCTTCACTCGAACAACAACTTGCTTGCCGTTCTTCTTGAAGTTCCCTTCTTCCCTTTGCCCTTTCCTTGAAACTAGTGGTCTTGTCAATCATCAACACTTGATGCTCTTTTCTTGATTTCTACCTTCGTCGATTTCAGCATCACGAAGAGCTTGGGAATTACTTTTGTCATCCCTTGCATATTATAGTTCATCACGAAGTTCTACTAACTTGGTGATGGTGACTAGAGAATTCTGTCAATCACTATCTTATCTGGAAGATTAACTCCCACTTGATTCAAGCGATTGAAGTACC
The DNA here is from genome assembly GCA_021605205.1 of Aegilops longissima. Classification (NCBI taxonomy): domain Eukaryota; kingdom Viridiplantae; phylum Streptophyta; class Magnoliopsida; order Poales; family Poaceae; genus Aegilops; species Aegilops longissima. The sequence goes on along the minus strand of CM038678.1, from coordinate 639,798,775 downwards.
TGGACAATCTGAGCACATGCTCACTAGTTGAGCGATTCTCCTCCATCTTTTAGCTATAGAACTTGTTGGAGACTTCATATCTCTCAACTCGGTATTTGCTTGAAATATTAACTTCAATTCTGGAACATCTCATATGGTCCATGACGTTCAAAACGTCTTTGAAGTCCCGATTCTAAGCCTTTAAGCATGGTGCACTAAACTATCAAGTAGTCATCATATTGAGCTAGCCAAACGTTCATAACGTCGCATCCGCTCCTGCAATAGGTTTGTCACCTAGCGGTGCATTAAGGACATAATTCTTACGTGCAGCAATAAGGATAAACCTCGGATCACGGATCCAATCCGCATCATTGCTACTAACATTTTTCAACATAATTTTCTCTAGGAACATATCAAAACAAACATATAAAAGCATAGGGAAGCAACAACGCGAGCTATTGATCTACAACATAATTTGCAAAATACTACCGGGACTAAGTTCATGATAAATTAAAGTTCAATTAATCATATTACTTTAGAACTCCCACTTAGATAGACATCCTCTAATCTTCTAAGTGATTACGTGATCCATATTAACTACACCATGTCCGATCGCCACGTGAGATGGAGTAGTTTCAACGGTGAACATCAATATGTTGATCATATCTACTATATGATTCACGCCGACCTTCGGTCTCCGTGTTCCGAGGCCATATCTGTTATATGCTAGGCTCGTCAAGTTTAACCTGAGTATTCGCGCGCAACTATTTTGCACCCGTTGTATTTGAACGTAGAGCCTATCACACCCGATCATTACGTGGTGTCTCAACACGAAGAACTTTCATAACGGTGCATACTCGGGAGAACACTTCTTGATAATTTTAGTGAGAGATCATCTTATAATGCTACCGTCAATCAAAGCAAGATAAGATGCATAAAGGATAAACATCACATGCAATCAATATAAGTGATATGATATGGTCATCATCATCTTGTGCTTGTGATCTCCATCGCCAAGCACCGTCATGATCACCATCGTCACCGTAGCGACACCTTGATCTCCATCGTAGCATCGTTGTCGTCTCGCCAACTATTGCTTCTCGACTATCGCTATCGCTTAGTGATAAAGTAAAGCAATTACATGGCTTTGCATTTCATACAATAAAGCGACAACCATATGGCTCTCTGCGATTGCCGATAACTCGGTTACAAAACATGATCATCTCATACAATAAAATATAGCATCACGTCTTGACCACATCACATCACAACATGCCCTGCAAAAACAAGTTAGACGTCCTCTACTTTGTTGTTGCAAGTTTTACGTGGCTGCTACGGGCTGAGCAAGAACCGTTCTTACCTACGCATCAAAACCACAACGATAGTTTGTCAAGTTGGTGCTGTTTTAACCTTCGCAAGGACCGGGCGAGCCACACTCGGTTCAACTAAAGTGAGAGAGAGAGACACCGCCGGTCACCTTTAAGCAACGAGTGCTCAAGCGGTGAAACCAGTCTCGCGTAAGCGTCGCGTAATGGCGGTCCGGCCGCTTCATCTCACAATACCGCCGAACCAAAGTATGACATCTTTGGAAAGCAGATGACTTATATCGCCCACAACTCACTTGTGTTCTACTCGTGCATATGACATCAACGCATAAAACCAGGCTCGGATGCCCTTTGTTGGGGAACGTAGTAATTTCAAAAATTTCCCTACGCACACGGAGACCATGGTGATGGTATAGCAACGAGAGGGAGAGTGTCGTCCACGCCCTCGTGAGACCGAAAGCGGAAGCGTTTAACAACGCGGTTGATGTAGTCGACGTCTTCACGATCCGACCGATCCAAGCACCGAGCGTCACGGCACCTCCGAGTTCGCACACGTTCAGCTCGATGATGATCCCGGACTCCGATCCAGCAAAGTGTCGGGATGAGTTCCGTCAACACTACGGCGTGGTGGCGATGATGATGCTCCACCGACGCAGGGCTTCGCCTAAGCTCCGCGATGATATGACTTCTCGGCGCAGGCTTCGCCTAAGCTCCATGACGATATGACCGAAGTGGAATATGGTGGAGGGGGCACCGACACGGCTAAGGAACGATCCGTAGATCAACTTGTGTGTCATGGGGTGCCCCCCTGCCCCCGTATATAAAGGAGCAAGGAGGAGGTGGCCGGCCAAGGGAGGAGGCGCACAGGGGGAGTCCTACTCCCACCGGAGTAGGACTCCTCCTTTCCTAGTAGGAGTAGGAGAGAAGGAGGGGAAGGGAGGAAGGTGCGGCCCTCCCCTAGTCCAATTCGGACTAGGCCTTGGCGCGCGGCCTGCCCTAGGCAGCCCCTCTCTCTTTCCGCAGGGCCCAATAAGGCCCAATACTTCTCCCGGTGAATTCCGTAACTCTCCGGTACTCCGAAAATACCGAATCATTCGAACCTTTCCGAACTCGAATATAGTCGTCCAATATATCGATCTTTACGTCTCGACCATTTCGAGACTCCTCGTCATGTCCCCGATCTCATCCGGGACTCGAACTCCTTGGTACATCAAAACTCATAAACTCATAATATAAGCATCATCGAAACCTTAGCGTGCGGACCCTACGGGTTCGAGAACTATGTAGACATGACCTAGAACTATTCTTGGTCAATAACCAATAGCGGAACCTGGATGCCCATATTGGTTCCTACATATTCTACGAAGATCTTTATCGGTCAAACCGCATAACGACATCGTTGTTCCTTTGTCATCGGTATGTTACTTACTCGAGATTCGATCGTCGGTATCCAATACCTAGTTCAATCTCGTTACGGTAAGTCTCTTTACTCGTTCCGTAATACATCATCTCACAACTAACTCATTAGTTGTAATGCTTGCAAGGCTTATGTGATGTGTATTACCGAGAAGGCCCAGAGATACCTCTCCGAGCAATCGGAGTGACAAAACCTAATCTCGAAATACGCCAACCCAACAAGTACCTTTGGAGACACCTGTAGTACTCCTTTATAATCACCCGATTCGTTGTGACGTTTGGTAGTACCAAAGTGTTCCTCCGTAAACGGAGTTGCATAATCTCATAGTTACGAGGAACATGTATAGGTCATGAAGAAAGCATTAGCAATATACTAAGCGATCAAGTGCTAAGCTAACGAAATGGGTCATGTCAATCACATCATTCTCCTAATGAGGTGATCCCATTAATCAAATGACAACACATGTCTATGGTTAGGAAACACAACCATCTTTGATTAATGAGCTAGTCTAGTAGAGGCATACTAGTGACTATCTGTTTGTCTATGTATTCACACATGTATTATGTTTCCGGTTAATACAATTCTAGCATGAATAATAAACATTTATCATGGTATAAGGAAATAAATAATAACTTTATTATTGCCTCTAGGGCATATTTCCTTCAATAATATTTTTGGTATTTTTGGTATAAAGATGCAAAGTGAAAAGTAAAAAGCAAAGTAAAAACAAAGCAAGTAAATAAAGTGATGGAGATTGATATGATGAGAATATACCCGGGGGCCATAGGTTTCACTAGTGGCTTCTCTCAAGAACATAAATATTCTACGGTGGGTGAACAAATTACTGTTGAGCAATTGACAGAATTGAGCATAGTTATGAGGTTATCTAGGTATGATCATGTATATAGGCATCACGTCCGAGACAAGTAGATCGAAACGATTCTGCATCTACTACTATTACTCCACTCATCGACCGCTATCCAGCATGCTTCTAGAGTATTAAGTTAAAAACAGAGTAACGCCTTAAGCAAGATGACATGATGTAGACGAATAAATTCATGCAATATGATAAATACCACATCTTGTTATCCTCGATGGCAACAATACAATACGTGCCTTGCAACCCTTTCTGTCACTGGGTAACGACACCGCAAGATTGAACCCAAAGCTAAGCACTTCTCCCATTGCAAGAACTACCAATCTAGTTGGCGAAACCAAACGGATAATTCGAAGAGATTTGCAAAGATAACTCAATCATACATAAAAGAATTCAGAGAAGAATCAAATATTAATCATAGATAAGCTGGATCATAAACCCACAATTCATCGGTCTCAACAAACACACCACAAAAAGAAGATTACATCGAATAGATCTCCACGAGAGAGGGGGAGAACGTTGTATTGAGATCCAAAAAGAGAGAAGAAGCCATCTAGCTACTAGCTATGGACCCGAAGGTCTGAAGTAAACTACTCACACTTCATCGGAGGGGCTATGGTGTTGATGTAGAAGCCCTCCGTGGTGGATGCCCCCTCCGTGAGCTCCTAACAGGCCCCAAGATGGGATCTCGTGGATACTGAGGAAGGTACGGCGGTGGAATTAGGTTTTTGGCTCCTCTTCTGATCGTTTGGGGATACGTAGGTATATATAGGAGGAAGGAGTACGTCGATGGAGCGTCAGGGGGCCCACGAGGTAGAGGGGTGCCCTCCACCCTCGTAACCGCCTCTGGCACTTCTTGGAGTAGGGTCCAAGTCTCCTGGATCACGTTGGGTGAGAGAATCACGTTCCCGAAGGTTTCATTCCATTTGGACTCCGTTTGATATTCCGTTTCTTCGAAACACTGAAATAGGCAAAAAAACAGCAATTCTGGGTTGGGCCTCCGGTTAATAGGTTAGTCCCAAAAGTAATATAAAAGTGGAAAATAAAGCCCAATATAGTCCAAAACAGTAGATAAAGTAGCATGGAGCAATAAAAAATTATAGATAACCTGTATATCAAATATACCCTTGTTCACTTTGCCATCCTTCTTATCCACCAAATATTCAGGGCATTTCCGCTTCCAGTGACCATTTCCTTTGCAGTGTAAGCACGCAGTTTCAGGCTTTGGTCCAGCTTTGAGCTTCTTCGCGGGAGTGACAACTTGCTTGTCATTCTACTTGAAGTTCCTTTCTTTCCTTTGCCCTTTTCTTGAAACTAGTGGTCTTGTCAATCATCAACACTTGATGCTCTTTTCTTGATTTCTACCTTCGTTGATTTCAACATCGCGAAGAGCTCGGGAATCATTTTCGTCATCCTTTGCATACTATAGTTCATCACGAAGTTCTACTAACTTGGTGATGGTGACTAGAGAACTCTGTCAATCACTATCTTATCTGGAAGATTAACTCCCACTTGATTCAAGCGATTGTAGTACCCAGACAATCTGAGCACATGCTCACTAGTTGAGCAATTCTCCTGCATCTTTTAGCTATAGAACTTGTTGGAGACTTCATATCTCTCAACTCGGGTATTTGCTTGAAACATTAACTTCAACTCCTGGAACATCTCATATGGCCCATGACGTTTAAAACGTCTTTGAAGTTCCGATTCTAAGCCGTTAAGCATGGTGCACTTAACTATCAAGTAGTCATCATATTGAGCTAGCCAAACGTTCATAATTTCTGCATCTGCTCCTGCAATAGGTCCGTCACCTAGCGGTGCATCAAGGACATAATTCTTCTGTGCAGCAATGAGGACAATCCTCAGATCACGGATCGAATCCGCATCATTCTTGGGTAGGCCAAGATAGTCAGGTTATACTCTATATCAGAGCAAATTTCCTTTTTTTATTCAAGCCCCTCCTATCTGATAGAAAAGGGTCCCATGATCCCGAGCCGATCTTACCACTATCGTCTAGTGGTTCAGGACATCTCTCTTTCAAGGAGGCAGCGGGGATTCGACTTCCCCTGGGGGTAGGGAGTATTATGAAAGGAGGTTAATCATATATTAGCAAAAACCCTAGAATAAATTCTTCCTGGGTCGATGCCCGAGTGGTTAATGGGGACGGACTGTAAATTCGTTGACAATGTCTATGCTGGTTCAAATCCAGCTCGGCCCAAACCAAAAATCTAGGTCAATTTATAATCTTTAACACCAGCTTGAAATCCAACACCTGCTTTAGTTTCTGTTTGTGGTGACATAAGTCCCTCCCTATAACTCTTGAATTAAGAATTCTCACAATAACAGGTCTACTAACATCTTTCAACACAGTTTCTCTAGGAACATATCAAAATAAACATATGAAAGCAACAACACGAGCTATTGATCTACAACATAATTTGCAAAATACTACCAGGACTAAGTTCATGATAAATTTAAGTTCAATTAATCATATTACTTACGAACTCCCACTTAGAAAGACATCCCTCTAATCCTCTAAGTGTTCATGTGATCCAAATCAACTAAACCATAACCGATCATCACGTGAAATGGAGTAGCCTTCAATGGTGAACATCACTATGTTGATCATATCTACTATATGATTCATGCTCGACCTTTCGGTCTCAGTGTTCCGAGGCCATATCTGCATATGGTAGGCTCGTCAAGTTTAACCTGAGTATTCTGCGTGTGCAAAACTGGCTTGCACCCGTTGTACATGGACGTAGAGCTTATCACACCCAATCATCACGTGGTGTCTGGGCACGGCGAACTTTGGCAATGGTGCATACTCAGGAAGAACACTTTTTATCTTGAAATTTAGTGAGAGATCATCTTATAATGCTACCATCAATCAAAGCAAGATAAGATGCATAAAAGATAAACATCACATGCAATCAATATAAGTGATATGATATGGCTATCATCATCTTGTGCTTGTGATCTCCATCTCCGAAGCACCTCCATGATCACCATCGTCACCGGCGCGACACCTTGATCTCCATCGTAGCATCGTTGTCGTCTCGCCAATCTTATGCTTCTACGACTATCACTACCGCTTAGTGATTAAGTAAAGCATTACGTATGCATTGCATTGCATACAATAAAGCGACAACTATATGGCTCTCGCCGATTGCCGATAACTCGGTTACAAAACATGATCATCTCATACAATAAAATATAGCATCACGTCTTGACCATATCTCATCACAACATGCCCTGCAAAAACAAGTTAGACGTCCTCTACTTTGTTGTTGCAAGTTTTACGTGGCTGCTACAGGCTTAGCAAGAACCGTTCTTACCTACGCATCAAAAACCACAATGATAGTTTGTCAAGTTGGTGTTGTTTTAACCTTCGCAAGGACCGGGCATAGCCACACTCGGTTCAACTAAAGTTGGAGAAACTGACACCCGCTAGCCACCTTTGTGCAAAGCACGTCGGGAGAACCGGTCTCGCGTAAGCGCACGCGTAATGTCGGTCCGGGCGCTCAGTCAACAATACTTGCCGAACCAAAGTATGACATGCTTTGGTAAGCGGTATGACTTATATCGCCCATAACTCACTTGTGTTCTACTCGTGCATATGACATCTACGCATAAAACCTGGCTCGGATGCCACTGTTGGGGAACGTAGTAATTTCAAAAAAATTCCTACACACACGCAAGATCATGGTGATGCATAGCAACGAGAGGGGAGAGTGTTGTCCACATACCCTTGTAGACCGAAAGCGGAAGCGTTAACACAACGCGGTTGATGTAGTCGTACGTCTTCACGATCCGACCGATCAAGTACCGAACGTACGGCACCTCCGAGTTCAGCACACGTTCAGCCCGATGACGTCCCTCGAACTCCGATCCAGCCGAGTGTTGAGGGAGAGTTTCATCAGCACGACGGCGTGGTGACGATGTTGATGTTCTACCGACGCAGGGCTTCGCCTAAGCACCGCTACAGTATTATCGAGGTGGACTATGGTGGAGGGGGGCACCGCACACGGCTAAAAGATCAAACAAATCAATTGTTGTCTCTTTGGGGTGCCCCCTGCCCCCGTATATAAAGGAGCTAGGCGGGGTGCGGCCGGCCAAGGAGAGACGCAGGAGGAGTCCTACTCCTACCGGGAGTAGGACCCCCCCCCCCTTTTCCATGTTGTACTAGGAGAGAGAGGGGGGAGAGGTGGAGGGGAGAAAGGAAAGGGGGGGCGCCGCCCCCCTCTCCTTGTCCTATTCGGACTATGGGGGGAGGGGCGCGCGGCCCTGCCCTGGCCTTCTCTCCTCTCTTCCACCAAGGCCCACTAAGGCCCATTAAGTTGTCGGGGGTTCCGGTAACCTCCCGGTACTCCGGAAAAATCCCGATTTCACCCGGAACACTTCCGATGTCCAAACATAGGCTTCCAATATATCAATCTTCATGTCTCGACCATTTCGAGACTACTCGTCATGTCCGTGATCACATCCGGGACTCCGAACAACCTTAGGTACATCAAAACACATAAACTCATAATAAAATTGTCATCGTAACGTTAAGCGTGCGGACCCTACGGGTTCGAGAACTATGTAGACATGACCGAGACACGTCTCCGGTCAATAACCAATAGCGGAACCTGGATGCTCATATTGGCTCCCACATATTCTACGAAGATCTTTATCGGTCAGACCGCATAACAACATACGTTGTTCCCTTTGTCATCGGTATGTTACTTGCCCGCGATTCGATCGTCGGTATCTCAATACCTAGTTCAATCTCGTTACCGGTGATACGTCTCCAACGTATCTATAATTTTTGATTGCTCCATGCTACTTTATCTATTGTTTTGGACTATAATGGGCTTTATTTTCCACTTTTATATTACTTTTGGGACTAACCTATTAACCGGAGGCCTAGCCTGTAATTGCTGTTTTTGCCTTTTTGGTGTTTCAAGAAACATAATATCAAACGGAGTCCAAACTGAATGAAACCTTCGAAACGTGATTTTCTCACCGAACGTGATCCAGAGACTTGGACCCACGCCAAGGAACATCAGAGGCGGTCACGAGGGGGGCGCGCCCCCTAGGCGCCCCGCCTCGTGGGCCCTCAAGCTCCACCGACGCACTCCTTCCTCCTATATATACCTACGCACCCTAAACGATTAGAACAGAGCCAAAACCTAATTCCACCGCCGCAACTTCCTCAGATCCACGAGATCCCATCTTGGGGCCTGTTAGGAGCTCATGGGAGGGGCATCCACCATGGAGGGCTTCTACATCAACACCATAGCCTCTCCGATGAAGTGTGAGTAGTTTACTTCAGACCTTGGGTCCATAGCTAGTAGCTAGATGGCTTCTTCTCTCTTTTGGATCTCAATACAATGTTCTCCCCTCTCTCGTGGAGATCTATTCGATGTAATCTTATTTTTGCGGTGTGTTTGTTGAGACCGATGAATTGTGGGTTTATGATCCAGCTTATCTATGAATAATATTTGAATCTTCTCTGAATTGTTTTATGTATGATTGAGTTATCTTTGCAAGTCTCTTCGAATTATCCGTTTGGTTTGGCCAACTAGATTGGTAGTTCTTGCAATGGGAGAAGTGCATGGCTTTGGGTTCAATCTTGCGGTGTCCTTACCAAAGGATGTAAAGGGTTGCAAGGCACGTATTGTATTGTTGCCATCGAGGATAACAAGATGGGGTATTTATCATATTGCATGAATTTATTCCTCTACATCATGTCAGCTTGCTTAAGGCGTTACTCTGTTTTTAACTTAATACTCTAGATGCATGCTGGATAGCGGTCGATGAGTGAAGTAATAGTAGTAGATATAGAATCGTTTCGATTTACTTGTCTCGGACGTGATGCCTATATACATGATCATACCTAGATATACTCATAACTATGCTCAATTCTGTCAATTGCTCAATAGTAATTTGTTCACCCATCGTAGAATATTTATGCTCTTGAGAGAAGCCACTAGTGAAACCTATGGCCCCGGGGTCTATTCTCATCATATCAATCTCTATCACTTTTATACTTGCTTTGTTTTTACTTTGCTTTTTACTTTTCACTTTGCATATTTATACCAAAAATACCAAAAATATTATCTCTATCAGATCTCACTCTCGTAAGTGACCGTGAAGGGATTGACAACCCCTAATCGCGTTGGTTGCGAGTAGCTATCGTTTTGTGCAGGTACGAGGGACTTGTGCGTGGCCTCCTATTGGATTGATACCTTGGTTCTCAAAACTGAGGGAAATACTTACGCCTCTTGTGCTGCATCATCCTCTCCTCTTCGGGAAAACCAACGCAAGCTCAAGACGTAGCAAGAAGGATTTCTAGCGCCGTTGCCGGGGAGTCTACGCAAAAGTCAACATACCAAGTACCCATCACAATCCCTATCTCTCGCATTACGTTATTTGCCATTTGCCTCTCGTTTTCCTCTCCCCACTTCACCCTTGCCGCTTTATTCGCCTCTCTTTCCCAATCTCCTCCTCTTTTTCCGTTGCCTTTTCCTCGTCCGTTTGTTTGCTCGTGTGTTGGATTGCTTGTTTGTCGCGATGGCTCAAGATTCTACCAAATTGCGTGACTTCACCAATACCAATAATAATGATTTCCTTAGTACTCCGATTGCTCCTCTTGCCAATACTGAATCTTGTGAAATCAATACTGCTTTGTTGAATCTTGTTATGAAAGATCAATTCGCCGGCCTTCCTAGTGAAGATGCCGCTACTCATCTGAATAGCTTCGTTGATTTATGTGATATGCAAAAGAAAAAAGATGTCAATAATGATGTCGTTAAATTGAAGCTATTTCCTTTTTCGCTTAGAGATCGTACTAAAGCGTGGTTTTTATCTTTGCCTAAAAATAGTATTGATTCTTGGAACAAGTGCAAAGATGCTTTTATCTCTAAGTATTTTCCTCCCGCTAAGATTATCTCTCTTAGAAACGATATTATAAATTTTAAGCAACTTGATCATGAACATGTTGCACAAGCTTGGGCGAGAATGAAATTAATGATACGTAATTGTCCTACTCATGGTTTGAACTTGTGGATGATTATACAAAAAATTTATGCGGATTGAATTTTGCTTCTAGAAATCTTTTAGATTCGGCCATGGAGGCACTTTTATGGAAATCACTCTAGGGATGCTACTAAACTCCTAGATAATATTATGGTTAATTATTCTCAATGGCATACTTGAAAGATCCACTAATAAAAAGTGCATGCGATAGAAGAAATTAATGTTTTGAGTGGAAAGATGGATGAACTTATGAAATTATTTGCTACTAAGAGTGTCTCTTCTGATCCTAATGATATGCCTTTGTCTACCTTGATTGAGAATAATAATGAATCTATGGATGTTAATTTTGTTGGTAGGAATAATTTTGGTAACAACGCGTATAGAGGGAATTTTAATCCTAGGCCTTATCCTAGTAATCCTTCTAATAATTATGGAAATTCCTACAACAACTCTTATGGAAATTTTAATAAGATGCCCTCTAAATTTAAGAATAGTGTTAAAGAGTTTATGAATTCACAAAACAATTTTAATGCTTTGCTTGAGGAGAAATTGCTTAAAGTTGATGATTTGGCTAGGAACGTTGATAGAATTTCTCTTGAGGTTGATTCTTTAAAGCTTAGATCTATTCCTCCTAAGCATGATATCAATGAGTCTCTCAAAGCTATGAGAATTTCCATTGATGAGTGCAAAGAAAGAACCGCTAGGATGCGTACTTCCAAAGATGCCTTTATTAAAGCATGTTCTTCTAATTCCTATGAAAATCAAGATGAAGATCTAAAAGTTATTGATGCATCCCATATCAAAACTTTGTTTTGCAATATGAATCTTGATGAAACTGAATATGATCTTCCCTTACCTAGAAGGCGTTCTAAGAATTCGGAGTTTTTAGATCTTGATGATGAAATTGATAAAAGTGGGATTGAAAGAAATAAAAATCTAGATATTGCTAAACCCACTATATTGGATCTCAAGGAATTTAATTATGAAAATTGCTCTTTAATTGATTGTATTTCCTTGTTGCAAACCGTGCTAAATTCTCCTCATGCCTATAGTCAAAATAAGGCCTTCACCGAACACATTGTTGATGCCTTGATGCAATCTTATGAAGAAAAACTTGAGTTGAAAGTTTCTATCCCTAGGAAACTCTATGATTAGTGGGAACCTACTATCAAAATTAAAATTAAAGATCATGAGTTTAATGCTTTGTGTGATTTGGGTGCTAGTGTCTCTACTATTCCCAAAACTTTGTGCGATTTGCTAGATTTCCGTGACTTTGATGATTGCTCTCTAAACTTGCATCTTGCGGATTCCACTATTAAAAAGCCTATGGGAAGAATTAATGATGTTCTTATTGTTGCAAATAGGAATTATGTGCCCGTGGATTTTATCGTTCTTGATATAGATTGCAATCCTTCATGTCCTATTATTTTTCATAGACCTTTCCTTAGAACGATTGGTGCAATTATTGATATGAAGGAAGGGAATATTAGATTCCAGTTTCCATTAAAGAAAGGCATGGAACACTTTCCTAGAAAGAAAATAAAATTACCATATGAATCTATTATGAGAGCCACTTATGGATTGCCTACCAAAGATGGCAATACCTAGATCTATCCTTGCTTTTATGCCTAGCTAGGGCGTTAAACGATAGCGCTTGTTGGGAGGCAACCCAATTTTATTTTTAGTTTTTTGTTTTTAGCTTCTGTTTAGGAATAAATAATCCATCTAGCCTCTGTTTAGATGTGGTTTTATATTTTAATTAGTGCTTGTGCCAAGTTGAACCTATTGGATCTTCTTGGATGATAGTTATTTGATCTTGCTGCAATTTCCAGAAACTTTGCGCTTAGTGCCCGAATTGTTAAAAATCACCAGAACGTGATAAAATACTGATTCCAATTGCTGATGGTCAATAAACAAATTTTTCAGGTCGTCTAATTTTGGTAGAAGTTTTTGAGTTCCAGAAGTTTGCGTTAGTTACAGATTACTACATACTGTTTTGTTTTTGACAGATTCTGTTTTGCGTGTGTTGTTTGCTTATTTTGATGAATCTATGGCTAGTAAAATAGTTTATGATCCATAGAGAAGTTAGAATACAGTAGGTTTAACACCAATATAAATAAAGAATGAGTTCATTACAGTACCTTAAAGTAGTCTTTTGTTTTCTTTCTCTAACGGAGCTCACGAGATTTCTATTGAGTTTTGTGTTGTGAAGTTTTCAAGTTTGGGTGAATTCTTTTGATGGATTATGGAACAAGGAGTGGCAAGAGCCTAAGCTTGGGGTTGCCCATGGCACCCCCAAGATAATCCAAGGACACCAAAAATTCAAAGCTTGGGGATGCCCCGGAAGGCATCCCCTCTTTCGTCCACTTCCATCGGTAATTAACTTGGAGCTATATTTTTATTCACCACATGGTATGTGTTTTGCTTGGAGCGTCTTGTATTATTTGCGTCTTTGCTTGTTAGTTTACCACAATCATCCTTGCTGCACACACCTTTTTGAGAGAGCCATACATGAATTGGAATTTGATAGAATACTCTATGTGCTTCACTTATATCTTTTGAGCTTGATAGTTTTACTCATAATGCTTCACTTATATCTTTTGAGTGTGATAATTTTTGCTCTAGTGCTTCACTTAGATCTTTTAGAGCACGGTGGTGGATTTGTTTTAAAGAAACTTGATCTCTCATGCTTCACTTAGATTATTTTGAGAGTCGTTAATAGCATGGTAATTTGCTTAGTGTTAATATACTTGGTATTCAAGATATGTGAAACTTTCTTTTGAGTGCGTTGAATACTAAGATAAGTTTGATGCTTGATAATTGTTTTGAGATATGAAGATAGTGATATTAGAGTCATGTTAGTTGAGTAGTTGTGAATTCAAAGAATACTTGTGTTGAAGTTTGTGATTCCCGTAGCATGCACGTATGGTGAACCGTTATGTGATGAACTCGGAGCATGATTTATTTATTGATTGTCTTCCTTATGAGTGGCGGTCGGGGACGAGCGATGGTCTTTTCCTACCAATCTATACCCCTAGGAGCATGCGCGTAATACTTTGCTTTGATAAAAAAACATCAAAAAAGTGTCAGGATCCAATTAGTTATGTAGAAGGAATACAATGGCTCCGCACCCACCCACCCTCCGCCGGCCTAGGTTTTCCGGCGATCTTCTCTTCTAGCCAACGACTCGTGTTTCTCTTCCGCCCATCTTCTCTGGCGGCTTCTGTTCTACAAGCCTATACCCATCTCATATGGGTTCTCCTGGTGGATCAACGTTGGATTTGGATTTCTCACCGGGTGCCCTTTTTGCGGACAAGGTTTTCAAACTTTGTGGGAGATCTATTCATTCCACGGATGACACGGCCCATTTCATTATGGTGGTGTCTTTCAACAGGCATGTATTCCGCCTTAATGGCGACTCGTGGCGGCTGCCTTGGAATCAGCGATTGGGGATCTGCGATTGAATTTTCGTGCAAATCATCCGAGACAAGGTATTTTCCTTTTCGGTATCTTGTAAGCAAATTGGTCTCTACATTCTCCGCTTGAGGTCGCTTATGTGCCCACAATTCAAATGCTTCTTTCATCTTTGGGGAAATGGTGGTCCTAATTGGGTCCGTGAATTTAAGATCTTGAAAAAAGAGTGCGATGCTGAATGGATCCTAGTGAGTCCTTCTAAGAAACGTGCCACTTTGGGGTTGCTAGCCATGCATAATCCTCCGGCTAGATCATCCTTTAGATCGGGTTCATCTTCACGAAAGAAGCTTTCTTTTGCAACGTTCCTGCAATATCCTGCTTGCAAGGGTTATAGGTTTCATGCCTCTCAGTCTTTGGTTAATACGGTATCGGAGGCCGGATATGACGTGCATCCTCGTGACTGACTGATCTTGCCCTCGCCGCCGGCGAATGATCTTCGATGGACGGTGGCCACGCCACCCATCTCCTTCGAACAATCAACGCCCCCGCCATAAATCCCGCCACTAGTTCCGGATCTTCACCAACCCGGCTGGTTGAATTGAGAGTGTAACTTCAAATGGTTACATCACACCGAATACGATGATCTGGTCTCTCCAACCCAACATGGATGCATGGCTCAGCTTTGGGCCCCCGCCCATCATGACTCTTTTTTGCCCACAATGGCTCTGCTGCCTTGGTCGGCTGTACCACGGCCCAGCCTTTGGCCCATCGGCCTCAAAGTTGGTTTAGATTTTTTCTGCTGCATGTTGAGATTTCTCCACGGGTGTTATGGAGAAACATATTCGGTTATTTCGGAGGAGGCTGCTCAATTTAATGATCTCATTGATGATATGGTGTTCAAGGTTTGGAAATGTCAGAACTGTTTATCGATGCTACATTACACTAATTCGTGCACCAGTCCTATTCGATGCCGCAGATGCTTTCGCCTGGGCCATCGTGCAAGAGGATGCTCGGACGCTACGCATTCCCCGACTTACAAGTGGGTCCCGCGGGTGAATCCAACTTCCCCAGGACGGTCAGCTGAGATTTCCTCGCTTCGACGCCTCGGTTTCCCTCGATTCTGGCCACGCGGGGTCTCTGCCAAGTCCCATCGCGCCTGCAACACCACCATCGCCTCCGCCATTGCCTACTGAGCCACCCCCCTCCGCACCACCACCACCTACATCGCCACCATCGACCTGCTTAGCCGCTCCACCATCTGCTGCGGCTCCATCGCCGCCACCTTCTGAGGCCCTCTCTGCTATGGCTACCTTTGCCCTTGACCCCATGCCATTTGTGCCGCCGGGCTTTGAGATTATTGATGGCGGTCCGAGGCGGCTACCGCGCACTTTCTTCTCTCCAGCTGTGGCTCCAGATCGTCAGCATGAGGAATACGCTATTGCCATCGTCGAACCAGCTCCTCTGCCTGAAGAAGTTGCTAGCTTCAGAAACATGGTTAGTGATTTTGTTGTTAACAATCTTGGTCGCGCCGTCGTTGATGCTCAACCATGGATCCAAGGTGTGGGTCTCTTCCGCTTCCGTAGCTCGGTTGCTAGGCAGGCCCTAATTGATCACCCACCGCTTGAGCTGGATAATGACATATTTGTTAGATTTGTGCCGCATGATGAAGGAATCAACTTCAGAGCTGTTCGGGGTTTTCGGAGGGTTGGGTTATGATAGTTGAATTTCTCGGATTATCGGCGTACTCAAGATATTGCCGATGCTATTAGTACCTTTGGCCGCTTCCATCATCGGCATCGGATGATCCGTTATGGTTCGCACCCTAGCGACGTTTCTTTCCGCAACGACATTGGTGCCGCGTGATGTGGTATATCGAGAGTTTGCTGATTTTGGTGGTTCTCGATTTCATGGTCTGCTCCGATTTACATCTTCTCTCGCTGATTTTGCCGACATCTTGCCTCCGGACGAGGATCCCATGCCCTTTGATGGCAACCCTCATCCACTCCTCGGACATCTGCAGTTTAATAACCATAATTGGGTTATGCGGAGTTTCGAGATTGGTTGGGATGAACTGCCACCTCCTCCACAGAGCATGCGCCACATCAACAGGAGGTTCAACATGATAACCTTAATGTGCATCAGAGATTGTTGAGGAAAACCAAGTTCTTGGGAATCACCACGAGAATCTATTGTTCTGCGGTGTCAAACGATTCGTTAATGATCAGCAGCCTCAAGAGAACTTTGTGATTATGCAGCATCCTCGGTGCCCCGCTGCAGCCTCCTCTCCAAGTTGGGCAGGTCCTTCACTGCTTTTGGCCCCGTGATTCCGCCAGAGATGCAAAGGAAGCGCTGCTCGCAAGTTCATGCCAGCTATTTATTCTGCTGAGATTCCAAAGTATGTGTTCAAGATGAATCTGTGTTCTGCTTCACCCAAGAGTGCCGGAATATCTGCTTTGATGGGAATGATGTCGCTTCTCTTTGTTGCTCTGCACCTGATCCAAATGCATGCTTTCCTCGTCAGGTTGTTCCAGTTAAAAGGCCTGTTGCTCGGGCGTTATGCTTTGATGGCTTTGATGACATCTCTGAGCCTGTCAGTGAGTCCTTTGAGTTCTCTGCCATGCCAGAAGTTAGGGCCAAACGTGGCCGTAAGCCAAAATCTGCCAAGGTTCTAAGGCTGTGGTTGACTCTGAGGTGCGCCGCAGTGCACGTCTAAGTGCATTACGGGATGGCTATCATAAAGCTCCAAGCACAAGCCTCAAGCAAGGCAAGGATCATTCCTCTTTCAAGAAGCGTCGAACAAGCTCAACCAAGCCGGAGGAAAGAAGGTCTATGCCTCTGCCAACGCCAATTTCAGACCTTCAGCGTATTGGAGCACGTCTGAAAATTGCGCCAGAGAAGATCTCCAAGGACAAGCTTGAGGCTGGTCCTTCTACATCCACCAGCAGCAACAATTCTGATGTTTAGATCCTCTCGATGGCATATGGGTTTATGGCGTACCTTTATAAACGCCATCTATCTCATTCTTCGTTTCATGTTTAGGATATTTCCTTCCG
The DNA here is from genome assembly GCA_021605205.1 of Aegilops longissima. Taxonomy (NCBI): domain Eukaryota; kingdom Viridiplantae; phylum Streptophyta; class Magnoliopsida; order Poales; family Poaceae; genus Aegilops; species Aegilops longissima. The sequence continues at coordinate 639,781,684 of CM038678.1, read as the reverse complement.
TGTCGTGGGTCGGTGTAGGTCATTGCATGATCTACTTTTGCTTCTGCTTTTTATTTTGGTTTGTAATGAATCAGACAGGATTTAGAGATTGGAAGGTGTTATGTTGGAACGTGCGTGGTCTTAATTCTGAAGCATGACAATTAGCTGTTAAACAGAAGATTGATGAAAGTGGTTGTTCGGTTGTCTGCCTGCAAGAAACAAAATGCACGCACATTGATCATAGGTTCATTAGGAAGTTTTGTCCACGCCGTTTCCATAACTTCTCCTATGTACCTTCGGATGGTGCTTCGGCTGGCATGATCGTTATATGGAATTCTTCTTTCTTTGAAGGAAAATTAATTGAGGCAAGGCATTTTGGTATCATTATTGAATTCCAATCCAAGCATACTTCTGAAATTTGGACTCTTGTGTCAGTATATGGTCCTCGCCAGGTCTGACCCGGATGATTTCGTGCAATGGTTATATAATCTCGATATTAACTGTGATGATAATTGGTTGTTGTTGGGGATTTCAATTTCATGCGTTCGTTGGAGAAAGTAAATCTGCCCGGGGTAATGTCAGCGATATTTTTCTGCTCAATGAAATAATTGGGCACTGGGCCTCATTGAGCTTCCAATTAAAGGGCGACAGTTTACTTGGTCGAATATGCAAACTAATCCATTGTGGAACAGATCGATTGGTTTTTACTTGATAGCATGGACCACCGATCATCCTAATACGCTTGTTCTCGCCTCGCTCGCACGGCTTCGATCATGTCCCATGTGTCGCCTCGATTACTATACCATTCCTAAAGCCAAATTTTTTCGCTTTGAGAACTATTGGATTGATTTGCCTGGTTTCTTTGACTGTGTGGCACATGTTTGGAACAAACCTGTTGCAAGACTTTCGGCTGCCCTTAATATTTCTTATAAATTCAAATCGCTAAGGTTTGCTCTCAAGAAATGGCACATGAGTCTGTCAACAGTTAAAGCTCTAATTACTGATTGCAACAAGGTCATTCTTTATTTTGATGGCCTGGAGGAGATCAGGAATTTATCTAGGCCTGAATTTAATTTCAGGAAGATTGTGAAATTGCATCTAGAAGATATTCTTCATTGGCAGTATATTTATTGGAAGCAGCGATGTACCATACGTAACATTAAAGTTGGTGAGGAAAATTCCAAATTTTTTCATGCCATGGCCACGGAAAGGTATAGGAGAAACACCATCTCATCTCTCAGGAATTCTGATGGTGATGTTGTTTCGGATCACCAATAGCTTGCCACCATGTTTTGGTCAGATTTTAATCAAAGAATGGGTAATGCTAAAGGAATCCGCATGGGTTTTGATTTGGACACATTAATTGCAAGAGTTGATGGCCTTCAGGATATGTCCCAGCCCTTCACTGATTCCGAGGTTGAGGTTGTCATTAAGAACATGCCACCTGATCGTGCCCCCGGTCCTGACGGCTTTTCTGGGTTGTTTTTAAAGAGATGTTGGCCTATTCTTAAGGAGGATTTCATGCAACTTGTCAAGGAGTTCTATGAGGGGAAATGTAATTTGGAATGCCTAAATAGCTCATTAATAACCCTTATACCAAAGAAGTTAAGTTCGAAGTTGTCGGAGATTTCCGCCTATCTCCTTGACCAACACATGCTTGAAGTTTTGACAAAGCTGCTTGCTAACCATCTTCGTAAGGTGATTCGAGATGCATTCACCGCAATCAATATGGTTTTCTTCGTGTCGCTCCATCCAAGACTGCTTAGCCTCGGTGTTTTGAGTATATACATCAATGCAAAGCCTCCAAACGACCTATCGCTCTACTTAAACTGGATTTTACGAAAGCCTTTGATACAATTGAGCATGAGTTAATCCTCAAAACCCCGCAACGCAAGGGTTTCATTCAGTGGACTGGGTGGATCAATTCAATTCTATCAACCGGATCTTCTTCGGTGCTTCTCAACGGCGTGCCGTGGAAGCATTTTGTTTGTAGAACGGTGTGCGCCAAGGTGACCCTCTATCACCGTTATTTTTGTGATTGCAGTGGATTTATTACATCTGCTGTCAATGAGATGTGTTCCAGAACATCCTTTCTCTCGCCAATCCCAACCACCTCCAATGATTACCCTATAGTACAAGACGCCGACGACACTTTAATTGTACTACTGCGGTTGATGCTCACTCATTGCTTTCAAGGAGATGTTGGCAACCTTATGGACTCAACGGCTTATGAAGTTAATTTTAGCAAATCCTCTCTCATTCCCATTAACATGGCTGATGAAGAAGGTACTCGAGTGGCCTCTTTGTTGGGTTGTGACGTTGGCACGATGCCTTTCACGTATCTTGGTCTACCCATGGGAACTTCTAGGCCCTCCATCTATGAGCCGATGCCTCGGTGGATCGAATCGAGCGCCGCTTATCTCGCTTCTTCATGTTTGCTTAACCAAGGATGCCGGCTGCAACTTGTTCAATCCGTGTTGTGCTCCATGCCAATTTATTTTCTGTGCACTTTATCTCTTCCAAAAGGCATTATTCAGCAACTTGAGAGGATCATGAGGCAGTGCCTATGGAGGGTAACACGGATAACCCTCGCCAATCTTTGGCTGCTTGGGATCTAGTCTGTCGTCCTAAGGATTTTGGAGGTTTGGGTGTTCTCACTTGTCTATCCAAAATGAAGCCTTACTTATTAAGCATCTTTTCAAGTTTTTCAACAAAGTGGACGTGCCTTGGGTATCACTAACTGGGACACCTATTATGCTTCATCACCACCCCAAAGCACCAGGGCCTGTGGTTCATTTTGGTGGCGTGATATTATGCGGTTATTCCCGAAGTTCTCCAACCTAGCAGTTCCTCAAGTTCATGCTGGTGATACGGTTCTTTTTTGGCTTGATCGTTGGCAGCCTGGGAAATCATGTTGTCTTGTTGCGGAATCTTTCCCAAGGCTCCACTCCTTTGTGTGGACAGTGCAATCACAGCTTAAAGAGTTCTTGGTGCGGTCTCGACATCTTGGAGCACTTTCATCCGCCTCTATCGCAGGAGGCTTTTTCGAGCTCACACAACTACAAGCTTTTCTCGCCGTCGATCAGTTTAAATGGTGAGATCAAGGACGTTGGAAATGGCCTTCCAAATCTGGTGATTACACGGCAAAGATATACTATGATTTTTGCTTCTCACATCCGGTGGTTGATCGATTTTCAAGTGGATTTGGAAGAGTGCATGCACGCTAAAGATAAAAGTCTTTGGTTGGCTTCATTAATGGATCGCTTGAACACCGGAGATATGATGCAACGAAGGCACCGGATCATTCAGATGATACTTGTGTGCTTTGCAATCTTGCCCAACATGAGGATCGGGCTCACCTTTTGTTTACTTGCAATTATAGCCAAAGAGTTTGGAACTATCTTGGAATTTCATGGTCTCAAGAACCAAACCAAACCACATATGACATGGCACATGCAGCAAGGAAGGATTTTGGACACCCTTTCTTCTCGAGGTGGTTTTCACTGCTACCGAACATTTGGATACAAAGGAATGGGAAAATCTTCAGAATGAGCAGCCATCATTTAGAGCTTGGAGAAGAAACTTTATACATGACATCTCTCTCCTGTCTCATAGGATTAGATGTAAATATAAGGATAGTTTTGTTTCCTGGATAGCTGACCTTCCATAGTCCCTTTTGTAAGTTTGTTTCTCCTTTCTTGTAAATTTGTATAGTTGTAATTAATACTCTCTTATTTAATAAAGGACTGTGAGGCTGTTGCCTTGCAGTAAATAGTCAAAAAAAAAACTTCTAGACTTTTGCAATAAGTATATGAGTTCTTTATGACTAATGTTGAGTCCATGGATTGTACACACTTTTCCCCATCCTTTCAATATTGCTAGCCTCTCTAATACCGCGCACCTTTCGCCGGTATCATACACCCACCATATACCTTCCTCAAAACAGCCACCATACCTACCTATCATGGCATTTCCATAGCCATTCCGAGATATATTGCCATGCAACTTTTCACCGTTCCGTTTATTATGACACGCTCCATCATTGTCATATTGCTAGCATGATCATGTAGTTGACATCGTATTTGTGGCAAAGCCACCGTTCATAATTCTTTCATACATGTCACTCATGTTTCATTGCATATCCCGTACATCACGGAGGCATTCATATAGAGTCATATTTTGTTCTAAGTATCGAGTTGTAATTGATGAGTTGTAAGAAAAATAAAAGTGTGATGATCATAATTTTTAGAGCATTGTCCCAAGTGAGGAAAGGATGACGGAGACTATGATTCCCCCACAAGTCGGGATGAGACTCCAGACGGAAAATAAAAAAATAATACAAAAGAGGCCATAAAAAAAGAGAAAAGGCCCAAATAAAATAAAAAAATGAGAGAAAAAAGAGAGAAGGGACAATGTTACTATCCTTTTACCACACTTGTGCTTTAAAGTAGCACCATGATCTTCATGATAGAGAGTCTCTCATTTTTTCACTTTCATATACTAGTGGGAATTTTACATTATAGAACTTGGCTTGTATATTCCAATGATGGGCTTCCTCAAATGCCCTAGGTCTTCGTGAGCAAGCGAGTTGGATGCACACCCACTTAGTTTCTTTTGTTGAGCTTTCATATACTTATAGCTCTAGTGCATCCGTTGCATGGCAATCCCTACTCACTCACATTAATATCTATTGATGGGAATCTCCATAGCCCGTTGATACGCCTAGTTGATGTGAGACTATCTTCCCTCTTTTTTGTCTTCTCCACAACCACCGTTCTATTCCACATATAGTGCTATATCCATGGCTCACGCTCGTGTATTGCGTGAAGATTGAAAAAGTTTTGAAAATGTTAAAGTATGAAACAATTGCTTGGCTTGTCATCGGGGTTGTGCATGATTTAAATACTTTGTGTGGGGAAGATGGAACATAGCCAGACTATATGATTTTGTAGGAATAACTTTCTTTGGCCATGTTATTTTGAGAAGACATAATTGCTTTGATTAGTATGCTTGAAGTATTATTATTTTTATGTCAATATGAACTTTTCTCTTGAATCTTTCGGATCTGAATATTCATACCATGATTAAGAAGATTTACATTGAAATTATGCCAAAGTATCACTCCGCATCAAAATTCTCTTTTATCATTTACCTACTCGAGGACGAGCAGTGAATTAAGCTTGGGGATGCCTCGATACGCTCCAATGTATCTACAATTTTGATTGCTCCATGCTACTTTATCTATTGTTTTGGACTATAATGGGCTTTATTTTCCACTTTTATATTACTTTTGGGACTAACCTATTAACCGGAGGCCCAAAGACATGTAATTGCTGTTTTTTTGCCTTTTTCGGTGTTTCGAGGAAAGAATATCAAACGGAGTCCAAACAGAATGAAACCTTCGAAACGTGATTTTCTCACCGAACGTGATCCAGAGACTTGGACCCACGCCAAGGAACATCGGAGGCGGTCACGAGGGGGCCCCCTAGGCGCGCCCCGCCTCGTGGGCCCTCAAGCTCCACCGACGCATCCTTCCTCCTATATATACCTCACGCACTTCAAACGATCGTAACAGGGCCAAAACCTAATTCCACCGCCGCAACTTCCTGTATCCACGAGATCCCATTTTGGGGCCTGTTCCAGAGCTCCGCCGGAGGGGGCATCCACCACGGAGGGCTTCTACATCAACACCATAGCCTCTCCGATGAAGTGTGAGTAGTTTACTTCAGACCTTCGGGTCCATAGCTAGTAGCTAGATGGCTTCTTCTCTCCTTTTGGATCTCAATACAATGTTCTCCCCCTCTCTCGTGGAGATCTATTCGATGTAATCTTATTTTTGCGGTGTGTTTGTTGAGACCGATGAATTGTGGGTTTATGATCCAGCTTATCTATGAATAATATTTGAATCTTCTCTGAATTCTTTTATGTATGATTGAGTTATCTTTGCAAGTCTCTTCGAATTATCCGCTTGGTTTGGCCAACTAGATTGGTAGTTCATGCAATGGGAGAAGTGCATGGCTTTGGGTTCAATCTTATGTGTCCTTACCAAAGGATGTAAAGGGTTGCAAGGCACGTATTGTATTGTTGCCATCGAGGATAACAAGATGGGGTATTTATCATATTGCATGAATTTATTCCTCTACATCATGTCATCTTGCTTAGGCGTTACTCTGTTTTTAACTTAATACTCTAGATGCATCTTTGGATAGCGGTCGATGAGTGGAGTAATAGTAGTAGATGCAGAATCGTTTCGATCTACTTGTCTCGGACGTGATGCCTATATACTCCCTCCATTTTTATATACAAGGCCACTATGGAATATACATTTTGCATATATACAAGGCCACCAACAGTAATCGAGGCAAAATTAATGATATTTTCTCGTACTAACAACCTGTTTATACTTGTATGCATGCAGTCATAATGGCAGTCAGCTACTTCCTCCACTTAGTTTCTTTGCATGCATGCGGAGTATTAATGATCCCACGAAACAAGAAGAAAAGTTGACTTGTAAAGCAGGCATTAAATTTTACATTGGTACCTATAATTCAAGTGTGTGGCCTTGTATACAAAAATGGAGGGAGTACATGATCATACCTAGATATACTCATAACTATGCTCAATTCTGTCAATTGCTCAACAGTAATTTGTTCACCCACCGTAGAATATTTATGCTCTTGAGAGAAGCCACTAGTGAAACCTATGGCCCCCGGGTCTATTCTCATCATATCAATCTCCATCACTTTTATACTTGCTTTGTTTTTACTTTGCTTTTTACTTTTCACTTTGCATCTTTATACCAAAAATACCAAAAATATTTTCTCTATCAGATCTCACTCTCGTAAGTGACCGTGAAGGGATTGACAACCCCTAATCGCGTTGGTTACGAGTAGCTATTATTTTGTGCAGGCACGGGGGACTTGTGTGTGGCCTCCTACTGGATTGATACCTTGGTTCTCAAAAACTGAGGGAAATACTTACGCTACTGTGCTGCATCATCCTCTCCTCTTCGGGGAAAACCAACGCAAGCTCAAGACGTAGCAACTGGCAAGTCTCTTTACTCGTTCCGTAATACATCATCCTGCAACTAACTCATTAGTTACAATGCTGGCAAGGCTTATAGTGATGTGCATTACCGAATGGGCCCAGAGATACCTCTCCGACAATCGGAGTGACAAATCCTAATCTTGAAATACGCCAACCCAACAAGTACCTTCGGAGACACCTGTAGAGCACCTTTATAATCACTCAGTTACGTTGTAACGTTTGGTAGCACACAAAGTGTTTCTCCGGTAAACGGGAGTTGCATAATCTCATAGTTATAGGAACATGTATAAGTCATGAAGAAAGCAATAGCAACATACTAAGCGATCAAGTGCTAAGCTAACGGAATGGGTCAAGTCAATCACATCATTCTCCTAATGATGTGATCCTGTTAATCAAATGACAACTGATGTCTATGGTTAGGAAACTTAACCATCTTTGATTAACGAGTTAGTCAAGTAGAGGCATACTAGTGACACTATGTTTGTCTATGTATTCACACATGTATTATGTTTCCGATTAATACAATTCTAGCATGAATAATAAACATTTATCATGAAATAAGGAAATAAATAATAACTTTATTATTGCCTCTAGGGCATATTTCCTTCATCTTTTGCTGCATTTTTGTTCAAGAACCTAGGAACTCAAACTATGGCACTCACCATATTTTTAGGCATGTGATTTCTCTGATCAGAGTCGACATATTTGGCCAGGTCAAACATTATCCCTATAACCATTGCTATTGTCAATAAAGTATCACAAATTGTTCTAAAGAACTACTGCATGTTCCGGTTCTCTTTTGCTATATGATGTAACTATGATTACAAGTAAATAAAGAGCATGTCTTAGTTATAAAAACACAACAATTGCTCAAAAAACACGTACATGTCATATTACACACGGACTCATCTTGATGTCCAACAGAAGTAGCGACTCAACTCAATACGAAGCCGATCTAGGCACTCCTTAGGTTTAACATGAATCCACACTAACACATGTAGTGACCCACCCTAGAGCTCATCAAGATCCTAATAAACAAGACTTGCTTATTTATAACGTTCACCATGCACATGTCTCAGCCGACATCGTACAACGCCTCGGGAGTGTGTTGCGGAGCTAGCCAACAATCGAGGAGGGGGTTGAAAATAAAACAAACTTTTGGGGGGGTGAAAAATACTTTATTTTTTCTATTCCATTTCCTCTAAGGCTATGGGGCAATTGCCCCCCCCACCAAAAAAAGAAAAAAAGAACAAAGTACACATAACTCTAGCATTGTTGTGCCATCGGCAACCCGTTGGACGTAGACCCATTGGATGGGGTGAAAAGAAAACATCCCTTTTTGGCGTTGAGCTCCACACGTGGTATCGTGATGTTGCTCTTACCAGTGAGGTTGAAGACCGTGTCTCGGGTGCCGCTCGATGGCCCCGTTGAGTACCGCGTCATCCTGTCCTTGAAGATCGAGGAGAGCGTCCTAGAATCCAGCATCGACCCGATGGAGAAGCGGACGAGGTCCAACAATAGTTCGAACGGTGTGTCAGCCTGGATGACACAACGCACCGAGGAGGTGTCACTGTCAGTATGACAAGGAATCTCGAGGACACAATCCCAATGGTCACCAAGTACTCCATCGAGCCTAGCGCAACTCCCAGGAGGGTCGTCACGCTCACGTTGACTGGTGCAGCCCGTCGGCAACCCATTGGATGTAGCCCTCTCGGACGATGTCAAGGCGCAGCCGCTCCGCCAAGCTTCACTCTTTAATGGATACTCCCTCCGTTCCCAAATAATTGTCTTTCTAGAGATTTCAACAAATGACTACATACGGAGCAAAATGAGTGAATCTACACTCTAAAACATGTCTACATACATCCGTATGTTGTAGTTCATTTGAGATGGCTAGAAAGACAATTATTTGGGAACGGAGGGAATACATATGAATATGTGTTCAGTTCGCAAGCTGTTGGAATTTCATGGTCTCTCTATCGTGTGAGTATTTCCTTGTAATTCTTAACCATGTTAAGATACTAGCATTCTTGGGCCATCTGTGCGTGTGAACAAGCCTTAGTGTAGACTGTTTGTTTGCTCTAAGTCTATATAAGCGTGTTCTTCGCTATCTATAAAGGGTGTATAGTTCGGTCTGTGTTTTTAAGACATTGTATGTGTTGTATATTTATGTTCTCTTATACTCTCTTTTTCTTTCCCCCTTCTTTTTACGAGGTACATTTCCTTGGCAAGATTAAGGAGTGGCGTGCACCTTCAACTCGCTTGGAAGGTTAGGGCAGAAAGAAAAACTCGGATTTTTTTACTTGGCTCTTGCTGCAAATCTGTTTTTGCCGCAAAGTGAGACGTGCAATTTGCGCTTCACACCTAAAGATGTCTTGCCCTTTCTCCAAACAAGTTTGGCTTTCTTTTCAAGCTAGTCACCTGTCGGTATGTCATGTTGTGACCTATGCGCAGGTGCGGAAACAACAATTCCACGGGCAAATGGGACGAATTTGAGAAGAAGAGAAACCACAATCTGCTTGTTTATTCTACCCGCAAAAAAAATCTGGTTGTTTATTCATAGTGGCATTTATGGAAGGAACGAAACAAAAGAATATTTGAGCACAAGGAAGGCACTCCTCCCGCGATAGTTGCGATGATCAAGGATGATACCAAGGCTCTTGACTCTTGAGGACGCGTTCACTGTGTAATTAAATTGAGTTTGTGTGGGCGTGTTAGCACGCGTGTTCCTTCTTTTTCTCCTTTTTCTTGTGGCCTAGCGACACCTCGGTAACATGGGGTAATTTATGAAGATCCAGCGATTTGCTGGGGTTCATTGATTTAGCAGATAGCAAGCCGGAAAAACATAGTTTGATCAAGCGATCAGTGAATGGTTAAGAGAAAGAAAAGGAAAGAAAAAGGGAAAATGCCCGTAGGCTCCTTGTAGTCTAACTTCTCACGCTATGTCACCAAACGGGCTCTCCATGCATTTTGCAGCTGCAAGGCGCCATTTCTCGACGTTTCTTCTGATTTCCCCATTGACATCGCTTTGGGCCGGCAGCTTCCCTCTGAATGAGCAGTTGTCGCGCTCATGCCAAATTTCCCAGGAGATCAGGATCACCATGGATCTAATACCTCGCCATGCAGATGTGCAGCCGTGAAGGGATTGATCCAGCCCCTCCGTTGCAGTCTGTCATTGCACCATAGGTGGTTTTGGTGCAACAGCCATGTGAACAACTTTGCCGCACGCTTTCGGCCTCTGTCGTAGCGACTTGCAGACGGTATGCACAACTTGTGTCCCTCTTAAGAACATGCAAAAGCAAAGCTCCTGCTGGTTCGGGTCTAAGTGATATGTTCTTCTTTTTGTTTCTGTATATACAAATCATATATACATATATTCCAGTGATTGCAAAATGCTTTCTGCTGCAAGGAATTAACACCCTCAACACAAGAAGTTCTTTCAAATTCGTCGTCTATCTTGACGGATCCACCTCCATTATAGGCCGAAGACCAAGACTAGTAAGATCAACAAGAGAACCATAATCTTGGCACGCCTCCACTACGGTGTCATACGACTTTGCAGAGAGCTTGAGCCCTTGGTTGGAGGCCCTGATGTACATCTCATAGGCCAGTTTGGGCTTACCGTCTTGCACAAGGGCTTCGATCAACACCTGGTATGTGACCTCACTCGGCTCAACGTTGTGCATTTTCATCCTGTGGAACCACTCGAACGCCGCGCCACTCCTCGCGCAAGCCGTGATGATCGCGTTGAAGGTCACGACGGTCGGCTCTATCTTCGCGGATATCATGTCCCGAAGAACTGCGTCCGCCTTATCATGGTCGCCCTTGCCGGCGTAAATGGACGCCAGGATCGTGTACGCGTGCAGGTTCGGATCGACGCCGACCTTGCGCATGTGCTCCCACACCCTCAGCGCCTCGTCGTACAGCCTGCCCTTCTCGAGCGCGCTGAGCAATGCTCCATAGGAGACCACGTCGGGTTTCAGCCCCTGCTCTATCATCTTCTTGAACGTGTCCACTGCAGCGGACGACTCGGCCGCTCTGGAGCAGGCGAGGAGCACGGCGTTCCACTCCCGGCCTCCGGGATCCAGGCCCTTCTCCTGCATCTTCTCCAGCAGCCTCACAGCCCACCTCCAGATGCCCCTCCTCTTGGCAGCGCTGAGCAGGACGTTGAAATGCGACCTGATGAGCTCGTGTGACAGATTGTTCGGCTTCGGGCCTTTCTCCAGCAGATCCTCGTAGATCTCCAGAGCCGCCCACCACTTCTTGGCCTTGCCCATGAGCCAGATCAGGTGGTTGCACACTGACAAGCTTATCATCTCCCCGTCGTCGCGCTCGCGGATCCTCTGGTACAGCTCCTTGGCAATGGTGTAGTGCTCCTCCCCCGTGCAGGCCCAGACGAGGCGCTCGTAGTAGCTCCTGTCCGGCCTCACCCCTGCCTCGTCCATGGCGAGAAGCACCTTCAATGCCGCACCGGCTGGGTTGTCCGCACTTGCGAGTGACCGCCGCATCGCCATGTGACATACCCGGATGGCCAGCTTCTCATACTTGACAAAGTCTTGCTCCCAATCCACCGGGTTCCCCGCGAGCTCGCCGTTCTTGTGCCTCTCCCTCAGCTTGACGAAGAACTTGAGCGCGGCGAACCCGTCCCCGGCGCTCTTGTAGGCCGACATGACCGTCGAGTACGTTGCGGCGGTCGGCACCAGCCCGCGGCCCTCGATGTCGTCGTACACCCTGAAGACCTCCTCGACCTTGCCTTGCTCGACGTAGACGGACATCAGGGTGTTGAAGGTCACTATGTTCGGGGAGATCCCCTGCGCTTCCATGTCCGCGAGGACATCCTGGATCCTCCCGAACTCCCCGGAGTTCTTCACCGCGCCCAGCAGGCAGTTGTACACGAACTGGTTGAGGCCGCTGCCGTCTCCCCTCCCTTTGAGATGCTCCACGACGGCGAAGGCGGCGTCGAGGCGCTTCTCCTTCCCGAGCCCCCGAATCACCGAGGTGTATACCTGGAGGGGCAGGTGCTCGCCGTCGCCGCCGCCGCCGCCGAGGAAGTCCTCCACCGAAAGCTTCACATCCTCGGCCGTCTTCGCGTCGCGTAGCGCCGCGGCGACCGCGACGACGTCGACGGGCCCTCCCCTCCTCTTGCCGCCGCCGAGGGCTGCGGACTCGGCGGCGAACCGGCGGGGGCGGCGGGGCGGCGCGGAAGCCGGGGGGCGGAGGAGCTTCAGGGAGGTGCGCTGGCATGCGGGGCTTTGTGGACGGCGGGGAGAGGGGAGGTGGCCGGCGGGGTGAAAGACGGCGAGGGAGGAAGCCATTTGGCGGGTTGCCGCCGCAGTGCCCGGACGCTGGTGACCGCGGAAGGTCTAGAGGGCTCCCACGTGGCATGGTTTAGGATTTTTCAGGATAACGCGAGATCCTATTTCTCCACCGAGCACTGGCTCGTCTTATGGCGTGCTGTCACCGCTCTCGCGCGCACGATCCAAATCGTGCGGTCTAGGCGATGCGTATGAGAAAACTATACTTCTCCCCCTCAAATTCTCAATCCTCTTATAACTTTAAAAATGATAAATAAAGGCGGCTGCTATGAATCAACCGTGAAGAAATCAGCCGGGTCGCCAACCGTCTGATCTATTTATTCCCGGCCCTTGAAAGAAAAGTTAACGCACGCACGCCCTGCTTCGATCCCCGTCTAGGATGCCACTCCAAAAGCATCATCGCTGCTGCCAGCAAAGCACCGCGTTGCAACACCGGAGCCACCGCCGGCCGCTGCATCACAGCACCAGGAGCTGCTGGCGAGAGCTCCATTGGAGCACCGAGCTGCTACACTACAACTTCGAGCTCGCCGACGAGCGCTGCAACGAGCATCGGGCGCTGCCGAAGAGAGCTCCATTGGAGCACCGAGCGCTACACTGCAGCTTCGAGAGCGCCGGCGAGCTCCATTGGAGCATCAAGCGTTGCACTGTAGCTTTGAGAGCACCGGCGAGCTCCATTGGAGCACCGAGCGCTGCATCTTCAACAGTCGTCGGCGAGTGCTGCAACGCAGTATTGGGAACCGTAGTCGAGAGCTCGATTGCAGCACCACCGCCGGCGAGCTCCCGGGGTTGCGACGCCGCTTGTGCTGCACTGGGAGCGCCGTCGAGCTCCATTGGAGTACCGAGCGCTACACTGCAGCTTCGACATCAGCCGGCGAGAGCTCCATTGCAGCACCTTCACCGGCGAGCTCCACAGGGTCGCGGCGCCACTTGTGTTGCACTATAGCTCCACCACCATTGCGAGGTCCACGGGAACGCAACTCCCTCCGACGATGTGCGGTGCCCGCCTCCGGTCTCCCCATGTTGCACTGCAGCACCAGCGATGAGCGGCGCCAGCCTCCGGCCTCTTCTCTCGCGTGTGACGACAGAGGAAGGGTTAACAAAGGAAAAGAATGGGGGAGAACGTGTGGAGGCGAAGATATTAGGCCGGGGCGGTTGCGAGCGGTGTGTGGGGTCGAACATGTCCATGTGCTCGAGACGGTTTGTGCGGGGTGGACAATCAACCGGTGAAAAGCAAACGTTTTCCACAAATAAATCACCTCCCGTACTTCTTAAAACCGGATAAATTAGCCCTTAGATGGATTTGCCAGAATTGCAAGTGGTTTTTGATATAATGTTGCTGACTAAGCTTGCTCAACCTTATAAATAAATCCATAAGGTAGAAACCACACCGTCATACAAACATAAATCAGACAGACTTAGTTCAGAAGTTGCACACGCAACAACGAGTACAAATAACTAGGCACGCAGGTTGACAACCTACACACTAAGAGGACGACACCAACAAAGGGTTGCAAAACACCAAACTACGCCAAATGATCTTGACCACGCTAGATGAGAGAGAACATCGTTGCTCGAACACGAGAAATCAGAAGCTCCATGGTATCCTCGACCAACGGCTTTCACTGCTGTAAAATGATGAGCAATTTGAAAATACGATCAGCAGATTTGTTAGGAAAGACATGTTCAATAGTGAACTTGTTTCTAATGGTCCATAAAACCCAGCACACCGCAGCAAGCCAAACAAGAACACCCATTTCAGTTGTCCGGACAAGGTCTTAGCAAGCTCAAGCAACTCAACAAAAGAGTTAGGGGCTCAGTTTACACCTAGCAGGATCGAGTGCAGCTCCAAAGCAAAGCAACTAAATCACATTTGAAAATGATATGATCAGAATCCTCACGCCCAACACACAGGGCACAAAATTCAGACGCCGCCCTGCTACGTTTACGAATTTGATCCGCAAGCACCCTGTTTCTGATAGCTTGCCATACGTAAATTTTGGTTTCCAGAGGGATACAAGCACGCCAAATGTTCTTAAAAATGAGAAGAAACTGAGTCGGAAATCAACTTAGAGTAAAGAAATTTCACTTCTACTTCGGTACACCCCCTCAAGAAATTTAACCAAGAAACAACTAGAAGCAGTATGGGGCCAAATCATTGAATTTGCAGCCTCCGAGAACGTGGGGAAGACAGCAACAATATTGTGCTATTTCTCCAACTCTACAGGATAAAGCACCTAGTGGAACTCCAAGTCCCAATTATCACGAGAGAGGTCCAAAATGAAAATCTTCGGTTAGAACAATAAGAAAAAAAGAATAAGAAAAGAGTCACAAAGCGGGGCATCGCCATACCATCAATCAAGACAATATTGGACAAACTTGCCATCATGGCCGGCAAACTTGACCAAAGAACAAAAATCATCACGGAGTTTAACCAAAACACGCCAAAATTGAGAACGTCCAGCATGAGAGGCGAGCATGAGGCTAGAAGTGGAAAAACATTTAACTTTAAAAATATCATACCACAACATCTCAGGAGAAGAATTGAGAATCCTCCACCATCATTTAACATCAAACATTTGACAAAATTTAACGTGCTCCCTCATACCCCGTCTTTTACATGTGAGGTAAATAACATGCTCCCTCACGCTCGTGGCTTTCCAGGCAATGGCCACCGTCGAGCACCCACCACGAGACAGCAGCGTGTGTCGAGCTGGTGCTTGGTGGGGTACGTCTCCATGGTGGCTTTCGCGGACCGCGGTCCTGGAAGCTACTTGACCTCGGTCATATCCAGTTGCTCATGACCGCCGGGGCCATCAAGGGCGTGTTTGGTTGCCTATGTGAGGTCCAACCAGGCCCGCGCGGGAAGGATTTGGCCTGTTTGGTAGCCCGCATACACTATTGGGCCTGCATCGCACGCTTCTTAAAGCACCTCAGGGCCTGGCTCACTGGAAACGCACGAATCGGCAGTTCCTCTAGGGCCAGGCCCGAGCGGTGCACGTGGGCGGGCGCGGCTGCACGCGCGCGGCCATGCTTGAGAAGCCGCGTTGCTTCCCGAAGCACCACCAGCTATTAGCCTCACCGCCCCTCATCGCTCCCTCTCCCCACTATTCCCCACTCTCCCAACTCTCACTGGCGGCGGGGGATCGAAGCAGAAGAAGAAGACCACCGGACTCCATCACCGGCGGCGGCGGATCGGAGCAGAGGAAGAAGACCACTGGACTCCCCAATGGCGGTAAGCACTTCTCTCTCTTTGACATGAACGCTAGATTCGATCCACGGTGATAGATTCGATCCACGGCGGACAGGAATGGGGAATAGAGGTAGCTAAGCATAGGGGTAAATCATACTAGTTCATAGCAGTTCATATGAGTTCATACATAGCAGTTCATACATGCAAGATCGGTAGGTTTAGGGATTGGGGATAGGGAATAGGGAAAGGGGTGCAGAACGGACACCGGCCGACCATGGCGCCATCACACCGCGGCTGGAGCGGCCGGTCGAGCGAGCCGGCTTTCATCTTCTTCTTCATCGCCGTGCGGGCCGGCGGGTCGTCCTCGTCGTCCTCGGCGGAGTCAAGGTCGATCTGCCAGGTAGGACGGACTGGCTCCGGCGCCCTAGCTGGCATGTGCACCGCTTCTTCTTCCTCCTCCTTAGGCTCCCCGCCGATGACCGCCGGCAGCGCGATACCCGTCTCCCAGTACACTGCGGCACGACGGTCATTAGGAGCAAAGTACGTCTTGTACTTGCGCCACTTCTTCCTCTGTTTAGGGTCGTCAGAGATGGCCTGATTCATGGCCCAGCGAAGGATGTCAACTGCCATCGCGCCCTTAGCTGGGTCAGGAATCAACGTCTTCAGCTCATCTTGAGTGGCCTTCATGAGCACGGCATTGGATTCGTTCTGCTCGCACACGCCTGCTCTACCCTGCTCCTTCTCCGAATCCGTTTGCCGAAGTTCTCGAGAAGGCGCTCGAGGTCAGCAAGCTCGCCGGCAACGCCGGGCCCCTCCCTCCTCCTGATGCCCTCTCCGTCGCTGCCTTGAGCCTCTCCACCCTCTCCCGTGCGGTCGTCCGGGTGCAGGTAAGTCCCTCTCTCCAACCCTGCCACCTGCTCCACCCCATCAATTTGGTTCTTCGCCAGGTGCATCGCCTCATTGAGAAATCACCATGAATGTTTCCAAGTCTGTGTATAATTGTTCTGTTATAGGGCTCTTTTTGTGGGGTTATAGGGCTTTATTATAAAAGCTGATTTAACTGACTATTATTCTGCTCTAGATTGTTGCACCTTCTGGTTGTGAGTGGATCCAAGAGTCAGCATGATACAGTATCTTTTCAAAATATGATAGATTATCTTCATGAAAAAGAAAGGAAGTTGGAGAATTATTATTGAAGAGGAATTCAGTGTCATGTGTTTCTCAAGAGCTAAATGGAATCAGAGCGACTGACCTCAAACACTCGATCTCTCGTGCTCAGTGTCATCCCCGGATCAAGAATGCCGACACCACACAAGACTCGGAGGATTTATAACAGAGTAGCAATCACACACTTATTACAATCGAATGTCTCAAGAGAGAACTTAATAAAATAAATATGGCTTAAGGCCATCTAAATACGATAACAGCGAAAGGCTTGGAAGAATAAGCGAGTCCATCAACTCCAACGGCATCACTGAGTATAGAACCACGACCTAAGCACCTTACTCGTCATCTGAAAAGTTCGCAACATGAAACGTTGCAGCCCGAAAACGGGTCAGCACATGGAATATGCTGGCAATGTAACACATAGAGAATAATGGAAGAATAAGCCTATACTACATGCATATTTGGTTGGTGGAAAGCTCTATGGTAAAGACAATTTTTCCCTACTGCAAAGGAATAAATTTATTTAACTATCATGGTGGTTGTGAAACATTGAGAATGGTTGACAGCATCCTCAATCCCAATTAAAAGTACTCATTAAAACCCCAACAATATTAATTAGAAGTAACATGATGAGATTCACATGATATCCAAGTACTAGATACTCAAGATGTCCATAACCGGGGACACGGCTAACCATGATTAGTTTATACACTCTGCAGAGGTTTGCGCACTTTTCCCCACAAGACTCGATCGCCTGCGTTGGATTTCTCGCACTACATGGTGTTTGAGAAACGGATGACCGAGACACAGTCTTTCGGAAGCGCTAGCACCTTACATGTAGGTAGACTGGTACACCTACTTTCGCCTACATCTGCTAGTCTACCCGTAAGAGTTCGCACAACTTAATCAACTATGCCAGAGCCCATAATGGCTTGTGGCTGCACACGGAAGTTTCTAGTTTGAATAATCTCATGATCCCTTTGGGCCTGGGTGGCGGTTCGAAGAAATACAGGCAAGTCCTGATGGAAACCAGGTGCCTCAATCCACCCAGATGTGTGTTTAAGTTGCCACCTTAAATAAACCATTAATTTAACAATCTCACATCTTTCATGGATACACTCACCCGATCCACGTCTACTAGCATAGCATGGTATAATAAGCAAACGTAGAAGTAACTCCCAAGGGTTTGAAATAAACAGGTAATAGGTACTACCTCAACTACTTCCCAAAACCCACAATTTAATTAGATCCTAATCATGCAATGTTTGAGGATAGATCCAATGCATAAAAATTGGGTAGTAGAAAAGGCATGATCAAAGTGTTACTTGCCTTGCTGATGATCCGCGAAACCTAGAGACTCGAAGTAACAGGCGGCGCACTCCGGGTATTCTATCGCAGACAAACAAACAAGCATACAATAAGTACTCCTCTAATGCACAGGTAAAACTCAAATAGAAGATCTAACCAGATAGTTCAACTTAAGAACTCCGGTTTGCAGAAAGAATCAAATCAAACGAAGCAACGAAAAACAAACGGCGAAAGAAAACAACTTCGTTTTACTAATCTAGATCTAGGTCAAATTTTACAGAAGCAAAAACTTGTTTAAGTAGGTTATTCGGAAAGAGGGTTTAGATACGAAACACTAGGCACTTGAATCGCCTGATTCCGATAAACGAGCGAAAAGTTATACAAAAACGAAAATCGGATCAGGAATCGTGATCAGAAAAATCACGAATTAAATCCGAGAAAAAGAAAAACGACGAAGGGGTTAACGAACGGACGTTCGTTAACTAAACTAATCTGACGAACGCGTTCGTTAAAAACGAACGAACGAATGAACGTTCGCTATTTAACCGAACCGGAAAAACACCGATCTAAAAAAACAAAATCTAAAAAAAACCAAAGAAAAACCGCCCGGTTTTAAAAAAAACCGGCGGCACGGTTTACGAGGCGGCGGCGAACCTCGGCAAGTGAAACCGGCGAGTCGGTTGCGGCGGGTCCCGCGGGTGGCGGCGAATGGTGGTGGCGCGGGCTAGGGTTAGGGTTTTGAGCGGGCGGGCCGGCTGACGGGGCGCGGGTGGGCTCGGGCGGCGGGCCGACGGGCCTGGGGGCTCGGGCGACACTATTTAAAGGCGCCCGGCGGAGTCCCGCTGGCACGGCCTAAAGGTCGGTGCTGCTTTTTAAATAATTCACAGAAGAAAAATAAAAAGAAATACTAAACGGACTCCAAAAATCCGAAATAAATTTTCCCGCTTCTAAAATCAAGCGGACTAAATGAACATTTATTTGGGGCGTAAATGCAATTTTGAAAACGCAGCATTTTCCTAAATTCAAATAAAAAGCGAAAAACTCCAAAATAAAATCTTATTTGATTTTATTATTAAATCTTTATTATTTCTTTATTTTGGGAAAGTCATTTATTCCCTCTCTCATATCTTGATAGTAGAAATAATTGAAGCTAAAATAATTAAAATCTAATGATCCTATTTTCAAAATTTGAGAAAACTCAAATATGAAAATAACGAAATCCCCAACTCTCTCCGTGGGTCCTTAAGTTGTGTAGAATTTCTAGGATCGAGCAAAAATGCAACGAAAAATATGATATGCAATGATGCTCTATGTATAACATTCCAAATTGAAAATTTGGGATGTTACAAACCTACCCCCTTAAGATGAATCTCGCCCTCGAGATTCGGGTTGGCTAGAAAATAGGTGAGGGGTGGTCCTTAAGCAAATCTTCCTCTCGCTCCCTGTGTGGCTTCATCCTCGGTGTGGTGGCTCCAATCGAACTTTGCAAAACTTAATGACCTTGTTGCGGGTGACTCGGTGGCATACTCCGTAACCTTGACCGGTTTCTCCTCGAGGTCAAATCATCATTCAACTGAATCGCCTCTAGTGGCACAAGATTCTCAATGGTATATCAGCCATCTCTGCGTGACACTTCTTCAATCGAGAAACATGAAACACATCATGAACACCGACAAACCTTCGGGTAATTCCAACTTGTACGCAACTTCTCCCATACGTTCCAAAATACGATATGGTTCTACAAATCGGGTGCTAACTTTCCTTTAACACCAAAACGCTGAACTCCTCAAGTGGCGATACACGAAGATAAACTCATCTCGACTTCAGATTCGCTTCCTTGCGTTTTGAGTCCGTGATAGCTCTTATGTCTTGACTGGGCTACCTTGAGCCTATCGCTAATTAACTTTACTTTCCGCTCGACTCTTTAATCAAATCCGTCCAAACAATGGCGGTCTCCAACTTCATCCCACAACAATGGGGTCCTGCACCTCCTTCCGCATAAGGCTTCGAAAGGGCCATCTTCAAACTAGATTGGTAATCGTTGTTGTAAGAAAACTCCGATATGGCAAATTTTCGTCCCACTGGATCCATAATCCAAGGCACAAGCTCTAAGCATATCCTACAAAATCTGGTTGACTCTCTCGGTTTGTCCATCCGTCTGTGGATGAAAAGTAGTGCTAAACTCCACCTGGTTCCCAAAGTTTCGTGCAACCGCTCTTAACTTTGAGGTAAATTGGGTTCCTCTATCCGACACGATACTCCTCGAACTCCATGCAAGCATACAATCCTGGTCATGTATATCTTAGCCAATTTGGCACCGCCAGAGGTAGTCTTTATCGAATGAAATGAGTTACCTTCACAAACGATCGACTACAACCCAAATTGAGTCATAGCTCGAACGAGTCCCGGCAATCCGTGATGAAATCCATACCTAGTTTATTCCACTTCCATTCGGTATAGGCAATGGCTATAATAATCCTCTTTGGCTTCGATGTTCTCGCCTTCACCCTCGACATACATCACAAACGCTACGTACTCGCAATATCCTTCTTCATTCCGTCCACCGTAAAGTATTCTTCAAATCCAAATACATCTTGGTATTTCGGTGAATTGAATATGGTGAATCATGTGCCTCTTGTAGGATCAACTTCCGATCTCCGGTCATTGGGCACATAAACACGGTCTTCAAACCATAGGGTATTGTGCTCATCCTCACGAAATCCCTTAGCCTTCCTTCGCCATTTTCTCCTTTATAGAGGCAATCTCTTTGTCAGTCTTCTGAGCTTCCTTGATTTTGTCCATCAAAGTTGACTGAATCTCCAATGCTGCTACATAGCCTCTCGGAACTATTTTCAAACATAGCTCTCGAAGATCCTCGACTAACTCCTTTGGTATTTCTCCCGTCATTAGTGTGTTGACATGACTCTTACGGCTCAACGCGTCTGCTACAACGTTAGCCTTTCCGGGGTGATAATGCAATCTCATGTCATAATCCTTGATGAGCTCCAACCATCTTCTCTGCCTGAGATTTAACTCCTTCTGCGTGAAGATGTACTTTAAACTCTTATGATCCGTATACACCTCACAGTGGTTTCCAATAAGAAGATGTCTCCAAGTCTTCAACGCATGCACTACGGCTGCTAACTCCAAATCATGAGTAGCATAATTTAGCTCATGAGGCTTAAGCTGTCGTGAAGCATACGAAACAACTCTTCCCTCCTGCATAAGCACTGCTCCAAGTCCTCGACGTGAAGCGTCGCAATAAACTTCATAATCCTTGCTTTGTTCTGGCAGGATTAATACTGGTGAGGTAACCAAACGCTTCTTCAACTCTTGGAAACTAGCCTCACACTCCTCAGTCCAAATAAACTTGGTATCCTTCTTCAATAGTTCTGTCATAGGCTTCGCAATCCTTGAGAAATTCTCAATAAATATCCGGTAGTATCCTGCGAGTCCAAGGAAACTCCGGATCTCTCCAACTGTTGTTGGCGCTTCCCGCTTGTTACAAAGGGCAACTTTAGTGGGGTCCACTGCTATACCTTCTCCGGATATAACATGTCCGAGAAATCCAACTTCCTTCAATCAAAACTCACACTTGCTGAACTTGGCATACAACTGATGTTCTCTGAGCTTCTCGAGTACCAAACGCAAGTGTTCCTTATGTTCCTCTTCATTCTTCGAGTAAACCAAAATATCATCAATGAACACCACGACGAACTTATCCAAAAACTCCATAAACACTTTGTTCATCATGTTCATAAAATAGGCAGGTGCGTTAGTCAGACCAAATTACATAACGGTATACTCATACAGCCCGTAACCTGGTGGTAAAAGCCGTCTTAGGTATATCCTACTCTCGAATCTTCAACTAATGGTACCCTGATCGCAAATCGATCTTGGAAAACACCTTAGCTCCTTGCAATTGGTCAAACAAGTCATTGATCATCGGCAAACGGTACTTGTTCTTAATGGTCACTTCATTCAATCCACGATAATCAACAACCATTCTTAAAGATCCATCCTTCTTCTCCACTAGAAGTACTGGTGATCCCCAAGGCGAAAAACTTGGGCGAATGAAACCTTTATCCAGTAACTCCTTAATCTGCTTCTTAATTTCCTCCAAATCTTGGGCTGGCATCCTATACGGTCTCTTAGATATCGGCCCAGTGCCTGGTAGTAGTTCAATCAGAAACTCAATGTCCCTATCCTGTGGCATGCCTGGCAACTCTTCTGGGAATACATCGGGGAAATCCCTTACCACTGGTACTTCCTCCTGCACAACTCCTGATAAGGAATTTACATGTGCCCTTCTCGGCTCATGCCGTGATGCATACTTGATTCTCCTTCCTTCTGGTGTCGTAAGCAAAATTGTCTTACTGGCGCAATCGATGTTTCCTCCATACATCGACAACCAATCCATACCAAGAATTACATCCAATCCTTGGGATTCCAATATAATTAAATCCGTTGGGAAAACATGCCTCCCTATACTTAATGGCACTTGAAAACATCCTTGACTGGCCGTATACTCCGCTCCCGGTGAACTTACTAGCATGGGTGTCTTAAGAGTCCTAGTGGGCAGGCTAAACTTATCCACAAATCCCCTTGATATGTATGAATGCGATGCACCAGTATCAAAAAGAACAACTGCAGTAAATGACTTAACCAAAAACTTACCTATTACTGCATCTGGCTGAACTTCAACCTCCTCCACGGTAACGTGGTTCACTTGTCCCCTGTTGAAAGGGTTTGGCTTCTTTCCTGAGCTTCCATTACCATTACCATTTGGCCTTCTGGACAATCATTTTCATAATGCCCGGTCTTGCGGCACTTAAAGCAAGTGATGTGGCTCAGGTCTACCTTGGTTGGGGTTGACGGGTTGGTGTGGTTTTGTCTGTTGCTTCCTCCATTCCCGTTTCCATTCTTTGTGCCATTATGATTGTGCGAGCTGCCTCCTCGATGAGTATGTTGAAATTGTCCTCCTGGCTTCGGGGTAAAGCGAAGTTTCTGCTGAGCTCCAGAGTTATTCTTCCCATGTCCATACTTTCTCTTGCGATTGTAAATCTGCTGTTGCTTCCCTTCAATCATGAGAGCATGATCTACTAACTCCTGGTAGTTATTGAAGGTGGCTACCATCAACTCGCATGCTCAGCTCATCATTCAGTCCTTCTAGAAACTTCTCCCGCTTAGTCGCATCCGTAGCAACGCTATCCGGGGCATAACGTGCTAGTTTACTAAAATCATCCACATATCGCCAACCGTCTGCCCTCCTTGGCGGAAGTTTCAAACTCACGCTTCTTCATGGCCATAGCTCCTGCTGAAAAATGGGCAAGACGGAAGGCTTGGTGAAACCGATCCCATGTAACAAAGGTTCTGTGGTAAGTGGTGTAAAATTCTCCCACCATGTCTGCGGGTCCTTCAAGCTGATGTGCGGCAAATTTAACCCTTTCTCCATCTCAGACATCCCCAAGTGGTCAACTCCCTCCCTATCTTACAAATCCAATCATCTGCAACAATCGGCTCGGTGCTACTGGAAAACACCGGCGGATTTAGCCTCAAGAACCGAGTCAAATGGTCAACAGGTCGTGGTGGCGGTGGGTTGTTGTTGTTGTTGTTGTTGTTGTTATTGTTGTTGTTGTTGTTGTTGTTGTTGTTGTTGTTGTTGTTGTTGTTGTTGTTGTTGTTGTTGTTGTTGTTGTTGTTGTTGTTGTTGTTGTTGCTGCCTTGGTTCTGTACCAACGTTTGAATCAAGGCATTCTGCTACTGAATCAACTGAGTGATCTCTGGCGGGAAAATGAATCAGGGGTCGCGTCTCGGAGGCATCTGAGGGTCTATAGAAAAGACGAGAGTTAAGAATAGAATGAGGTCTAGAGAGAAACACTACCCATATGCACATGAGACAAATCACGCAATATCACTCCAATCAATTCAAACAAGGGCATACAACGGTCTATCTATCGTTACAAAGTCTTTGGAACTAAAACTAATCTTTAATGGGGAATCTACTATCGTTATGGTGGTCAACTAGAAAACTGCTCGATGAAGACTCCATGATATCTGCTCCACTTCATCTTCAAATCATCATCACTAGGATCGGAATCGGTGTCGCCGATGATGATGTAGTTCTCTCGACAGTGCAATCTTCATCTTCTCCTCCGGGTGCTGAATTTCCCATGAGTTCTTCAATCTTCTCCTTAAGATCGCCATTTTGTCTCACTAGAGCTACAATCTCCTCCATGTAGTCCTTGCGAGTGGCCTTTAGTTCTCCTTCTAGTTCGATAATGTTGGCTTTTGCTGTCTTCAACTCCATCATGTCTGCGCACATCTGGTTCTCCTGGCGTCGGATGTGCTGATTTAACTCCTGGATGAAAGCTGCAATGGACCGATCCTTCTTAGTGCCAACTACCTCCCATTATTCATCTCGGCGCCCGCAAATCTGGTAGATAATATCCTTGAGGTCTTCTTTGTAAACTTCTCCAATGCGTCCCATGGTTATGTGAGCTGCCATGCTCTTTCCCAGACTCCAGGTTGGTGCATTGAAAACACACTCTATGGGCTCCGTGACTGGCGCAAACGTCCTTCCGGGAACTTGAGCTTGAATCTTCCTGCGCTCTTCTTCAGGTAAAGTGGAATTGTAGGTCCCGGTGAAGCTTGGTATTCCGATGTTCAGGTACTTAGTGACTTCCTTCAGATGTCGCCCAAAGGGTGTATCTTCATCCGGCTAGGTGAACTTGATCCTCGCTTCCATCATCCTAAAAGAATAGAAAAGATGAGGAGTCAGAAATGAGAAGAGAGTAGTGATCTAGGGCTTTAGCTTAATGGTCGTGTCCTACAGTCAGCGTGTGCTCTGATACCATCTTTGTAGCGACTAGACCTCAAACAGTCTGATCTCTTTGCTCAGTGTCATCCCTGAATCAGTAATGCTGACACCACACAACACTCGGAGGATTTATAACAGAGTAGCAATCACACACTTATTACAATCGAATGTCTCAAGAGAGAACTTAATAAAATAAATATGGCTTAAGGCCATCTAAATACGATAACAGCGGAAGGCTTGGAAGAATAAGCGAGTCCATCAACTCCAACGGCATCACTGAGTATAGAACCACGACCTAAGCACCTTACTCGTCGTCAGAAAAATCGGCAACATGAAACGTTGCAGCCCGAAAACGGGTCAGCACATGGAATATGCTGGCAATGTAACACATAGAAAATAATGGAAGAATAAGCCTATACTACATGCATATTTGGCTGGTGGAAAGCTCTATGGTTACAGTTTTGCGTAAAGCCAAATTTTCCCTACCGCAAAGGAATAAATTTATTTAACTATCATGGTGGTTGTGAAACATTGAGAATGGTTGACAAGATCCTCAATCCCAATTAAAAGTACTCATTAAAAACCCAACAATATTAATTAGAAGTAACATGATGAGATTCACATGATATCCAAGTACTAGATACTCAAGATGTCCATAACCGGGACACGGCTAACCATGATTAGTTTATACACTCTGCAGAGGTTCATGACTTTTCCCCACAAGATTCGATCGCCTCGCTGGATTTCTCGCACTACATGGTGTTTGAGAAACGGATGACCGAGACATAGTCTTCTAAGCGCTAGCACCTTACATGTGGGTAGACCGTACACCTACTTTCCCTACATCCGCTAGTCTACCCGTAAGAGTTCGCACAACTTAATCAACTATGCCAGAGCCCATAATGGCTTGTGGCTGCACACGGAAGTTTCTAGTTTGAATAATCTCATGATCCCTTTGGGCCTGGGTGGCGGTCCAAAGAAATACAGGCAAGTCCTAATGGAAACCAGGTGCCTCAGTCCACCCAGATGTGTGTTTAAGTTGCCACCTTAAATAAACCATTAATTTAACAATCTCACATCTGTCATGGATACACTCACCCAATCCACGTCTACTAGCATAGCATGGTATAATAAGCAAACGTAGAAGTAACTCCCAAGGGTTTGAAATAAACAGGTAATAGGTACTACCTCAACTACTTCCCAAAACCCACAATTTAATTATATCCTAATCATGCAATGTTTGAGGATAGATCTAATGCATAAAAACTGGGTAGTAGAAAAGGCATGATCAAAGTGTTACTTGCCTTGCTGATGATCCGCGAAACCTAGAGACTCGAAGTAACAAGCGGCGCACTCCGGGTATTCTATCGCAGACAAACAAACAAGCATACAATAAGTACTCCTCTAATGCACATGTAAAACTCAAATAGAAGATCTAACCAGATAGTTTAATTTAAGAACTCCGGTTTGCAAAAAGAATCAAATCAAACGAAGCAAGGAAAAACAAACGGCGAAAGAAAACAGCTTCGTTTTACTAATCTGGATCTAGGTCAAATTTTACAGAAGCAAAAACTTGTTTAAGTAGGTTATTCGGAAAGAGGGTTTAGAGATGAAACTCTAGGCGCTTGAATCGCCTGATTCCGATAAACGGGTGAAAATTTATACTAAAACGAAAATCGGATCAGGAATCATGATCAGAAAAATCACGAATTAAATCCGAGAAAAAGTAAAATGACGGACGGGTTAACGACTAAACTAATCTGACGAACGCGTTCGTTAAAAATGAACGAACGAACGAACGTTCGCTATTTAACCGAACCAAAAAAAAACGATCTAAAAAACGAAATCTAAAAAAACCCGAAGAAAAACCGCCCGGTTTTAAAAAAACCAGCGGCACGATTTACGAGGCGGCGGCAAACCTCGGCGGCGGAAACCGGTGAGTCGGCGGTGGCGGGTCCGCGACTCGGCGGCGGCGGCTTCGGCAGCGGGGTGGTGGCGATGGCGGCAATGGGGCAAGGCGCTAGGGTTAGGTTTTTGCAAGGTGGCTCACAATGGGCACGGTGGGTTTGGGCGGCGGCCGACGGGTCTGGGGGGCTCGGGCGGCGCTATTTAAAAGCGCCCATGAGTCCCGCCGGTATGGCCTAAGGTTCAATGCGCTTTTTGAAATAATTCCACGCAGAAGAAAAATAAAAAGAAATACTAAACGGACTCCAAAAATCCTGAAATAAATTTTCCCCGGCTTCTAAAATCAAGCCGGACTAAATGAACATTTATTTGGGGCTTAAATGCAATTTTGAAAAACGCGCATTTTTCCTAAATTCAAATAAAAAGGCGAAAAACTCCAAAATAAAATCTTATTTGATTTTATTATTAAATCTTCATTATTCCTTTACTGTGGAAAAGTCATTTTATTCCCTCTCTCATATTTTGATAGTAGAAATAATTGAAGATAAAATAATTAAAATCAAATGATCCTATTTTCAAAATTTGAGAAAACTCAAATATGAAAATAACGAAATCCCCAACTCTCTCCGTGGGTCCTTGAGTTGTGTAGAATTTCTAGGATTGAGCAAAAATGCAACGAAAAATATGATATGCAATGATGCTCTATGTATAACAATTCCAAATTAAAAATTTGGGATGTTACAGGAACAAGAACTGCAAAACTGGCAATTCTTTTTGTAATACTATTAAGCTCGTCATGGTGGTTACCATGAATGAGTGTCTGGTTTAATCATTAGAAAGTGAGTTTTGTGTTATAATGTTCCCTTTCAAGACTGTTATATGAGAAATCATCCGCTTAATTGGTGGCTATGTTGATGATAAGGCCCTTAATGGTTCAGATTTCCCGAGGGAGGAAAAGGAGGTGCTGAAAGGGGATGGGAGCAACAAGTATAAATCGAAGAGTATGTTTTGATTTTGAGTTGCATTGCACAATATTTTTATTGTTCTAAGAAATCCATGGAATTCTATGGAACATTCCTTCATGTGATATGCATATTTGTTTATTAAATCAAACTGCGTAGTTCCAACAAACAGACATTCAAATGCACCATTTTACACTCTGAAAGTAGGAAGTGCAACTTCTTTAGTGTTTAGAATGGATCAGGTGTACTTTAGATGTTTTCAGTTTTAAATAATTATGCACATTCTCAATCATCATGTGTGCAAAAAGTGGGTTTATACAGATTTGTACAATTCATTGTAACATCCTGGAGCTGAAACTAATTATGATTAATTTGGTCGTTCTCTGATGTGTGATTACATTAATACCTATGGAACCTTTGTAATTCGCTAAGCTAAATTCAATATTTCAGGTGTTCTGCGACAACTCAAGTCACCTTCGTAAATTCTGGAAGCCAACTTTTTTGACACCAGGCCAAGGAGATAGAGTGCATGATTCAGTCAGTTACAAAAATGCAGTAGCCAAAAACACTAACCATTATCCACATAAAAAACCATTAATTACCGTTCCCTCTCCATTTGCCTCTTCAGATCCTTAGGGTCTACATCTATGATACATTCTAGTTAGTTTAGCATCTCATCAGTTATCTAAATAATACATAAGCATCCAGTACAAGGGCATTTTTACCTTGGTACATGGCATCTCATCAGTTATCTGAATAATAAATAAGCATGCAGTACAAGGGCACTTTTACCTTGGGACATGGCCAGGGGTGTATATGGTAGATTTTTCTTGTCACTAAGAAGTGCTGTTGAAGCCTGTTTCTTCTCACGG
The DNA here is from genome assembly GCA_021605205.1 of Aegilops longissima. Classification (NCBI taxonomy): domain Eukaryota; kingdom Viridiplantae; phylum Streptophyta; class Magnoliopsida; order Poales; family Poaceae; genus Aegilops; species Aegilops longissima. The sequence goes on along the minus strand of CM038678.1, from coordinate 639,753,119 downwards.
GCTTCATGACGTCTTTTAAGAATATCAATTTTATTGTGTGCATAATACTATTTTTCCTCTGCCTCTTCAATTCTTTAAGGTATGTATATATACATACCGCAAGTTAGCACATAAGCAACAACAAAACAGTAGCGCAAAGTAGGAACTGGTTGCTGATAGTTACCCAATGTTTGGTTGTTGCTTATATCCTGAAATGGGGTCCGCGCCCCCACACTATTGGGAGATGTCATACCTTCGCCTTCATGTGAATATTCATGCCATTAAATTTTGAGAAGCATGGAAACTGTGGAAATTAATCATGAACACCACCATCAGATGCAAACATAGTACAATGTCCTTTCTCTTGATATTGTGTTTCAGCAGAGTTCTACTTTGACATTAATAACAATTTTGAATGGCAGATCCCCTTACTGGACCACATTAAGTTGTTGGCCCTGCTATTTAACGTCCATGGTGATGCTGATGATGATCTTGGCAGGGGTAATGCTTTGATTTCATAGACCTGTTGCTTTGATAGCTAGAGAACTAATTTCTCAAGAGGACTTGATTTAGTGTTCTTATGATATGTTTTAGCTGGGGCTGTTTGTTTTCATGGATTTTCTCTGTCCACTACATCATAAATCTGGTAATATAAAAGTAATATCTATTTCTGATTATGTAATGACCGACTGTTATCTTGCTTCTTACTCATGTATCTTCAGATTTATGTATCCGCTTGGGGTCTTGGCATGCCTTGAGCACGCATCAGGTATGTATGTATCTGTTGGTATCTTAGTGCACTTTGTAGTTTCAGAGTAGCACTCTATAATTTGGCACATGCCTATGAGTGTATATGTATGTGCATGTGTACTGGCCATAGGCCCGAGATGAAACTAATTATGATTAATTTGCTCGTTCTGTGATGTGCGCTTACATTAATACCATTGGCACCTTTGTAAATTCTATAAGCTAAGTCCAATATTGCAGGTGTTCTGCGACAACTCAAGCCACCTTCATAAATTCTGAAAGCCAAGGAGACAGGGTGCATGATTCAGTTAGTTACAAAATTGCAGTAGCCAAAAAACTAACCATGTTCCACATAGAAAACCATTAATTACAGATATAAAACGAATGGCTTATAGCATTATGTTGTGCAAGTGTTTGTTTTTTAGAACACTATTCTAAAAATTCTAATCCTGTATAATGTTGCAATAGGTGAAAGGAAGAAGTTGAATCTGAAGAAGGGCAGGGAAGAATTATAGCTTCGTGTGGCCAGCTGGTTCAGGGGACGTGCAGGGCGGGTGCGGCTCCGCGGGTGCCGGGGCAGGCTCCTGGGCACTGGCTATCTCGCGGACGGGCCACACTGCGAGGGCAGGGTCGTGGGCGCCAGCTATCTCGCTGACGGATTACACGTTGTGAGCGGCAGCAATCGGCAGTGGCGATCTTGCAGGGAGGCGACTGAGCGGTGCAGTGCCGCGAGGTATCGATGCAGGTAGGAGACGGGGTTGGTGGGAGGCACCGTGATCAAGGGCGAGGGGAGCTAATTTAGTTGATTTTCCTTATTAGTTTGCGATCACAATTGCGTGATTGTACGGGACGTGGGCTGGTACTTGGAATATTCCTCCGGTGGTGGAGTACGGTCAGTCATGGGAATTTGCTAAGTGCACACCGTAGAGGTATTAGATCAATGATGGCTGTTAGATTAGGACTTGTGGGACTAACTGTGTGGTGTTGATTGGTTTGTATGTTTTGTGGTACTAATTGTTGGGTGCACATAAGAAAGTTCTTGTTTGATTGTTTAATAGTAGTGGAGATATGGTTGTTTGGGTTACAAGTCAAGGTTGTTGGGAAACAACCGCAAGAGATATACAGGAGGTTCAAGATAGAGATAAAGAAGATCTAGACTAATCTCTAGTTACAATAACAGCCAATACACCTGACGCATAACCTCCTGAACATATGGCGCATAACCTCCTGAACATATATACTTAACACCCTCCCATAATCATAACTTCACCAAGTTAAGATTACGTTTAAATTCTTCAAACGCCCTCGTGGGAAGTGCTTTAGTAAAACCATCTGCAACTTGATCTTTTGAGTGAACAAACTGTATCTCTAGCTCTTTGCTTGCAACTCTTTCCCTCACAAAATGATAATCAATTTCAATATGTTTGGTCCTTGCATGAAAAACAGGGTTAGCTGAGAGATACGTAGCACCAAGGTTATCACACCAAAGACAAGGGGTTTGAGAATTGTATATGCCAAGTTCCTTAAGCATGGATTTGACCCATATGATCTCTGCCGTTGCATTAGCCAATGCTTTGTATTCTGCTTCAGTACTTGACCTGGATACCGTGGCTTGCTTCTTTGCACACCATGAGATGAGATTGGGTCCAAGGAATATAGCAAAACCACCGGTAGACCTTCTATCATCCATACAACCAGCCCAATCAGAATCAGAAAAAGCACTCACAAGTGTGGATGATGACTTGTTAAAAGTTAAGCCAAGATTTAAAGTACTCTTTACATATCTAAGTATGCGTTTGGCAGCTGTCCAGTGTGATGTTGTGGGTGCATGAAGAAATTGACAAACTTTGTTCACAACAAAGGAAATATCTGTCTAGTCAAAGTCAAGTACTGAAGTGCACCAACCATACTTCTATACCTTGTGCTATCCTCTTGATCCAAGAGTTCTCCTTCTGCAAGAGACAACTTTTCTGAGCTGGATAGTGGAGTTGGTGATGGTTTACAATTCTGCGGACCAACTCTGCTCAAAACATCAGTTGCATATTTTTCCTGTGACAAGTGAAGTCCTCCTTTGTTTCTTTTAACTTCTATACCAAGAAAATAATGCAAATCTCCTAAATCTTTAAGAGAAAATTCTGAATTCAAGTCCTTCAACAAGGCTGTCACAACTTCATTTGATGAGCTTGTAACAATGATATCATCAACATAAATAAGCACAAAAACAGATGTACGTGATTTATTATAGATGAACAGTGATGTATCAGACCTTTAAGGAACAAACCCAAGTGCTTGCAACTTTGAGCTCAAGCATGTGTACCAAGTCCTGGGAGCCTGTTTCAGTCCATACAGAGATCTATCCAGCATGCATACATGAAAGGTTTGTTTTTGTCCTCAAAACCAGGAGGTTGTTTCATGTAAACTTCCTCTTCCAGAACACCATGCAGAAACGCGTTCTGCACATCTAGTTGTCTAAGACTCCATCCTCTGGCTATGGCAATAGACAAAACAAGACGTATAGTGGCAGCTTTAACAACAGGACTGAATGTGTCTTCATAGTCTATGCCATACCTTTGCTTAAACCCCTTTGCTACTAGTCTGGCCTTGTATCTATCTATAGTACCATCTGACTTTTTATTTATTCCGAACACCCATTTGCAATCAATCAAGTTTTTACCTTGTTGTGAAGGAACGAGGTGCCATGTTTTATTCTTCTGAAGTGCTTGAAATTCTTCTTCCATAGCTTTCATCCACTTTGCATCCTTGCATGCTTCCTGAAATGTACTAGGCTCTCCTGTAGAACAAGTCAAACCATACTTAACTTTATAATTAACAGGCTGAATGACACCTGATCGTAGTCTGGTGCATTGCTGTGTTTGTACAGGCTGAGCTACCACACCAGAACCAGACGCAGAGGATTCGGGAGAGACAGCTGCAGGGGATCCCATCAATCTTGGCGCAGATTCGCTGCTGTCAGCTGCGACCGGATCTTCTGTGGGCATGCTGCCACGCGGTGAACAAGAGAGCAGCGCAGAAGATCCCATGGCTTCGGACTCCACGCCAGATCCACGCGCCTCTGTATCAGGGTGGAGATCAGCGCCAACACCTAATTGGTGGGCAGCGCGCCTGATGTAAACGCGCGGTGTCGCGCTGAACCGGTCGGTTGCGGATTGGCTAGGCGCGCGTGCCGGAGACCCCTGCCGAGGCCTCGAGCCTGAGGCTGATGCTGGTGGGTCTAGCGCCCCTGATCCCGAGCTTGATGTTGTCGGATCTGACGCGGTCACGGATCCCAACGCAGATTCGTCGGCGTTGTCACGTAGCGGACACATAAAATGTAGTCCGTTCTGAACATTTTCTGCACTATTTTGCATTGGATTTTTTTCTGCTCCTTCCAGATGAGATCCTGCAGCATCACAAGCCTCATTTGCATGGTTAGAAGCATTAGTCATATGATCAATACAATTGTCATCCCCGTGCTGAGAACCTGTTAAATGAGAAGGTAAAAGGAGAATTCCTTTGCGAAGCAAAGCACCGACATTAGGATGAAGATTGGCAAAAGGAAACACGGTTTCATCAAAGACAACATCGCAGGAAATATAGACACGACCAGTAGAGACATCTAGACATTTAACCGCTTTGTGTTTGGAACTATAACCAAGAAACACACATTGTTTGGATCTGAACATAAGTTTGCGGTTGTTATAGGGACGTAAATTGGGCCAACAAGCGCAGCCAAACACACGAAGAGAGGTATAATCTGGTCTAGTATTGAGCAGTCTGTGCATGGGTGTATCATTTTGGATGACTCGGCTAGGAAGCATATTGATGAGATGAACCGCGGTGAGGAAGGCCTCATCCCAAAACTTGAGGGGCATGGAGGCACCGGCAAGTAAGGCTAGCCCAACCTCAACTACGCGCCGGTGCTTGCGTTCAGCGGAGCCGTTTTGTTGGTGGGCGTGGGGGCAGGACACGTGATGTGAGATGCCCAAGGTTTGGAAAACGAGTCTAGTTTCTCATATTCGCCACCCTAATCGGATTGGACGGCAAGGATTTTGCTATCAAATTGACGTTCAACAAGTGCTTGAAAATATTGGAAGACTTGGAAAACTTCAGAGCGTTTTTTAAGAAGGTAGATCCAAGTATACTTAGTAAAACCATCCATGAAGCTAACATAGTAAGTATGGCGATAAACAGACATAGGGGCAGGACCCCACACATCAGAGAAAACAAGTTGCAAAGGTCTAGTAGAAATACTAGTTGAAACTGGATAGGGCAACTGATGCGACTTTGATTTTTGACAAGAATCACATATTGTTTCAAAATTATGCTCACCAACACATGGGAGTTTATTATTTCTAAGCACTTGTTGAACAATGATAAAAGATGGATGTCCTAATCTTGCATGCCACCGCTCGGGAGAGAGTCTTATGACACCATAGACTTGTTTATTGAAGCTTCTAAATAGGGGAAATATAGCCCATGCACGCATCTACCTCGATAGAGAATGTTCCTCGTGACCTGATCTTGGATCAGAAAGAAATAAGGGTGAAATTCAAGAAACACTTTGTTATCAATGGCAATACGGTGAATAGAAAGAAGGTTTTTTGCTGTTTCTGGAACATGTAAGATATTTCTAAGATGAATATTGCTGTAAGGGCATATTTATTCCTTAAGTGTTTTGGTGATTGATGACAATACTTTTGCGGACTAATCGTATGCCTTGAGTTTCTCAGATGTTTCATCACTAGGCACGAGACGATTGGTGCCCTCGGAGACTATTGAAGACGGCGCCGTTTCACGCTTCTTTTGGTGGATTTGAGTCGAGGAGAGGCGCATTATTAAGAGGGGTCCGCGTCGGAAAGGTTTGGGTGGAATCAACACGCACACTTGTTCTTCCTTTCCTTGCACTTTGGAGCATCTTCCCGTTGTCATAGTTGTGCATAAACCGATGGTTTTCGCTGTTCTTGCGGTAGTATCGCTTTAGGGAGCGGTAGTATCATAAGCACCAGCGGTAGTATCATTGGGGTCACGGTAGTACCGCTCCCCGAAGCCGTAGTACCGCAACTCCCACGCCTTTGTGCTGCTCCGGACGGTAGTAGGCGCGATGTAATTTTTACGTCCGCTACCACACGGTAGTACCGCCATCTCTGGCGGTAGTACCGCGAGTGGACACGGTAGTACCGCCTCTTGGAGCCGTAGTACTGCGGGCCCTCATGCCCTGCATCTGCTGGCCACATAGTAGGAGCGGATGTAAGTTTACATCCGGCGCCTCCACGGTAGTACTGCGCCTCGAACGCAGTAGTACCGCTGGGTTTTCGTGACCGTTTTTTTCAGCGGAAGTAGGCATGTATGTAATTTATTTCATCTGCGCTCTTCGTAGGGTCGGGCTTGCTCGCCTTGGCGGTAGTACCGCAAGGGTGCGCGGTAGTATCTGCGCTCGGTCGAGCCAGCCCCAGCTCTGCTTCTGCCGCTGTAGTACCGTGGCCTTCCACGGTAGTCTTCTGCGTGGCAGCGGTAGTACTGCGTTTTCGGAGCGGTAGTACCGCGTGTCGCGGGCTAAACTAGAGGATAACGGTTGGATCTTTTCTCCGAGTATAAAAGGCGTGTCTCCTACCTCTAGTTGATCACCTCTTCCATCTCTAAGCTCCATTGTTGCTCCAAGCTCCATTTTGGCCCGATATCTCTCCCTAGCCAATCAAACTTGTTGATTTGCTCGGGATTGGGTGACAAGGGCCCGATCTACACTTCCACCAAGAGACTTTTGATTCCCCCCACTTATCCCTTGCGGATCTTGTTACTCTTGGGTGTTTGAGCACCCTAGACGGTTGAGGTCACCGTGGAGCCATATTCCATTGTGGTGAAGCTTCGTGGTGTTGTTGGGAGCCTCCAATTGTTGTGGAGATTGCCCCAACCTTGTTTGTAAAGGTTGGTTGCCGCCTTCAAGGGCACCAATAGTGGAATCACGGCTCTTGCATTGTGCGAGGGCGTGAGGAGATTACGGTGGCCCTAGTGGCTTCTTGGGAGCATTGTGCCTCCACACCGCCTAACGGAGACGCATTTCCCTCAAAAGGAAGGAACTTTGGTAACACATCCTCGCCTCCACCGGCTCCACTCTTGGTTATCTTATCCCTTTACTTGTGCAAGCTTATTTGTGTTTCTATCTTTGCTTGCTCTTGTGCTTGTGTTGATTGCATCATATAGGTTGTCCACCTAGTTGCACTTCTAGACAACCTTTATTATTGCAAAGTTTAAATTGGTAAAGAAAAGCTTAAAAATTGTTAGTTGCCTATTCACCCCCCTCTAGTCAACTATATCGATCCTTTCAATTAGTATCGAGCCTCGTCTCTTTTAAGGACTTTACCGTCCAAGAGTATGGTTGACGTCAGAGATGATGTGGGGAGCACTTCGTGCGAATCCGATATCATCTACGGAGATGGGGTACTCGATCTCTCGTGAGGAATTCAATGTGGCGCTGGACACATTGAAAACCTCCATGACGACCGAGGTCAAGGAAATGTTTAAGGAATTCCTAGAAGGGCTTAAACTTTCCACCGCACCCGTGAAAGTGGGTGATCCCGCCAACACGGAGCGGATGCTAACTCCGATAAGGGAAGCTTCTAGTGAGAAAGCCCCATCGTCTAGTGGTAAGAATGGCACCGCATCTTCGCCCATGTGCAACCTCCTCCCGCTTATGGTGGACCGATTCTTCCACTCATTTGAATCATGCCGGTCCACCACCTAAGATTGATAAAAGGAGGATTTTGATTCTTGGGTTTATCATTTTAAGCGTCATTTAAATCATGTGAACACTAACCTTTGGAGAATCATTGAAGAAGGTTTCTATCCGCATGATTCGAGCAACTTCTCTCCTAGAGAAGTCATGGACCATCAATTCAATGAGAATGCTCTCTTCATCATCCAAGAAGCAATCCTTCCCAAGACCTCCCTCATCTCCGCCCTACTCCTTGCCAAAGATGCTTGGCTCAAGGTGGCTTCCTTTATCGAGGAAGCGCAAGCATTCAACGCTCCAATTATGAAGTGGTCCAAGATGAAGCCGATGAGTTTGCAATGAAAGAAGAAGAAGAACCTCGTGAGCTCTATCGAGAGTAACTAAGCTTGCGTCTCCCTCCGGATCATGGAAGTAAGGACACGGATGACAACTGGATCAAGCGCAAATTCCTCAAGTCAATGATGCCCTACCACAAAGCCATGTCCTCCGTCATCCGTCAACGGCCGGACTTCCACACCCTGTCCTCAAGTGATGTGTTGGATTTGTTTGTGGCTATGAGCATATTGGACAAGACCGCCGACAATGCGGTGCTTCGCTCCCAAAGAGAAAAGAAGCCCAACCTCGCTTTGAAGGCCAAGATTTGTGTCGAAGAAGATGGAGAGGAGGAAGAAGAAGAGAGCAACCTCGAAGATACGAAGTATGACTATCATGAACACATGGCCCTTGCTTCAAGGTAATTTTGGAGCAAGAAGAACTCAAGGCCCAACTTCAACAAGAGCAACTCAAGTGGCGCAAGGCGCAAGCAACGAGTGAGGACTTGCTTCAATTGTGGCAATGTGAGTCACTTTGTTGCGGAGTGCCCATATGAGAAGAGGGAAGACAATGGTGGCAAGCTCATCCGTAAGGACAAGGGCAAGTCTTTCCCCAACAAGAGCAACTTCACCAAGAAGGGTCCTCACAAAGCATTGGTGGTTCAAGAAGAGTACAATGAGGATGATGATGATGATGAAGATGGTGAATTGGTTGCCATGGCCGCCGTTGCCATTGCAACGACTCCTCGGGTGTCTCTCTTCGATTCACCCAATGAAAGCATCACCGCCAAGTGCCTCATGGCTAAAGCCACCAACAAGGTAACCCCCAACATCAAAACTACCATCATCAATCATTCTCCTTTGACGGATTGCATTGATGAACATGAGGGGACTAATGTGGAGGAGAATGAGTTTGAGATCTTTATGGGTAAACTCAAGGGCAAATCCAAGAAGCACTTCGTTGCTCTCTTGGAACAACTTGGTGAAGCTAATCTCATGATCGAGGCTCATGAAGAAACCATCTCTAAGATGGAAGGGCATAGTCGTGACTATGCCGATGAGATTTCGGATCTTTCCAATCCTCTTGAGGAAGAGCGTGGTCTTCGTTTGGCTCTTGAGGAGTCATACAACGATGATCATGCTAAATTAAAGACTTTGATCATGCTCTTGTTGTGTCTCGTGTGCTTAGCTCCGAGAAGGCAAAGCTTGGAGTTGATCTTGCTAGACTCAACGAGGAGTTTGACATTCTTGACAGGGCTCACAAAGTCTTGAAGGGTGCTCATGCTAGTCTCAAAGAGTCTCATGATCAACTCCAAGTGAAGCTAACCAAGGAGAAAGCCACCTTTCCTCATATGATATTGATTGATAATGCAAATGCTACTAACCCTTGTTGTGAGCATGTGCATCTTGTTGAGGAGAATGCTAAGTTGAAGGAGCAACTTGAAAAGGGCCTTGTCACATGCATACAAGGTGAGAAGAACCTTAACCACCTTTTGAGTAATCAAAAGGAAGTTGTGGCCAAGGAGGGGATTGGGTTCGCGCCCAAGCCCAAGAGCAAGAAGAAGAATGACAAGACCAAGCAACCTCCTCCTCTCAAGCAAACTTTTGTGAGGGAGGGAGAGGGTGCTTCCAAGAAGAAGAAGAACCATGCAAAGGGTGGCAATGCCAAGAAGGACAATGTCATCCCCTTGAACATAGCCGGCGACTTTAACCCCTCATATGTGTTGTGACGTGCTAGTGATGGGCATGTTTATGCTAAATTTGTTGGTTCTTATTATGAGTACATTGAATGGTCTATTTGGGTTCCTAAGAACCTCGTTACTAACATCAAAGGACCCATTACTAAATGGGTACTGAGGGAGTTCCGGACTAGGGGGTGTCCGGATAGCCGAACTATCATCATCGGCCGGACTCCAAGACTATGAAGATAGTAGATTGAAGACTTCGTCCCGTGTCCGGATGGGACTTTCCTTGGCGTGGAAGGCAAGCTTGGCGATACGGATATGTAGATCTCCTACCATTATAACCGACTCTGTGTAACCCTAACCCTATCCGGTGTCTATATAAACCGGAGGGTTTTAGTCCGTAGGACGAACAACAATCATACCATAGGCTAGCTTCTAGGGTTTAGCCTCTTTGATCTCGTGGTAGATCAACTCTTGTAACACACATTATCAATATTAATCAAGCGGGACGTAGGGTTTTACCTCCATCAAGAGGGCCGAACCGGGTAAAACATCGTGTCCCTTGTCTCCTGTTACCATCCGCCTAGACGCACGATTCGGGACCCCTACCGAGATCCGCCGGTTTTGACACCGACATTGGTGCTTTCATTGAGAGTTCCTCGTGTTGTCACCGATAGGCCCGATGGCTCCTTCCGATCATCAATAACGGCGTGGTCGTGGTGAGACTTTTCTCCCGGACAGATCTTCGTGTTCGGCGGCTTTGCTCGCGGGCTAATTCGCTGGCCATCTGGAGCAGATCGAAGCTTCGCCCGGCGTCGGTCAGATTTGGAAGTTTAAACTATCGACCGATATCGCGGAGACTTGATCTTCGACGGATTCGAGCCGCAATAAGCGCGCCGACTTGTCTCGATGGGCATGATCTAGATCTGCAGCGAGCGATTGCCACGGAGGCCGCACGAATCCGCTCCGACCTTTAATCCGGGCCGGACTCCCGATCGGGGCGAGTGGTTGGACACCGCCTCGGGGCTTTAATCTCTCGGTGATCGAGCGAACTCCATCCCTGTCCTTTGCAAAGACCTCGACTCGGTGCGGACTCCTCTCCGGACTCAACCCTCGCGCCCTTGCCAATCGAATCCGATTGGGCGCCCGTTATGGAGTTCACGGCCGCGGACATCTTTCAGCACTCGCCCTTTGGCGACATCCTGAATTCACTAAAGTCTATCTCTTTATCCGGAAAGCCCTGGCCGGACCACGGTCAGGAAGGTTGGGATACGGACGATGAAGAAATTCAACGCCCACCCAGCACCCACTTCGTAGCCACTGTCGATAGCCTACACGACGTGCTCGATTTCGACTCCGAAGACATCGATGGTATGGACGACGATGTAGGAGACAACAATGAACCAGCACCTATAGGATGCTGGACAACCTTACCCCATGATGTATACATGGTGGATACAGCTAAAGCAAATGAAGACGAGGATCAACGGGACGCTACGAAGGATAAATCCCTCGAAAAGCAGTCAAAACGGCAACGTAAACGCCGAACAAAGTCCCGCCTCAACAAAGACCTAGCCATAGAGCAGGGCGAACCGGTGGACAACGAACAAGCTATCGAGCAATCGTCCGAACAAGACAACTTGGATAAACAATCTGTCCCCGGCAAAGACAACAGTTCGGACGATCTCACACCAGACAAACCATCGGAGCAAAATGACCTCCAGAAAAGGCTCGTCGCCATCTGCGCGTAGCCTGAAAAAGGTAAGCGGAAGCTCAAAACAGCGGAAGATGCACTCGAGTTAGATGGAGCAAAGTATTCAGCATCATGAATAAATACGGCGATAGTCGCGAACAAAGAGCTACCCGAAAAGAAAGCTACTGCCGAATTCAACGAGGAGGCCTTAGAGCCCCACAATTAAAAAGCAAGAAGGCCACCCGGTCGGATGGACGACCTCACGGCAAAAAGAGAGCGGCGAATGGCGCCGCACACAAACCAATATGCGATCCGCATAAGGATTCACATCGAGAGGATGGCCCAGTTAGGTCCATCTATGGGCCAAGAAAGCAGGCTCGTCAAAGCAATGCAATACGCCAAAATTCCGAAGATCACGGCACACCCAAATATAGGGCGCCAGACACCCCTATGTTTCACCGATGAGGTCTTTGGATCATGAATTTCGGTGAGATTCAAACCCGTAAACATAGAGGCACACGACGGAACAACAGACCACAGAGTGCGGATCGAGGATTACATCCTCCACATACACATGGCTAGAGGAGATGATCTCCACGCCATAAAATACTTACCCTTAAACTCAAAGGGCCAGCTCGGCATTGGCTTAAAAGCCTCCCGAAAATACCAATGGAAGCCGGGAGAGCTCGAGGATGCATTTGGGCAAATTTTGGGGACTTATGTCCGCCCTCCGGATCTGCAGCGATCTAAGTCACATAACTCAACAGCCCGGAGAGTCAGCCGGAAATTGCGGAACAGGTTCCTTACTAAAAGAACCAAATAGTCGATCGTCCGGACGACTGAAGCCTTATCAGCTTTCAAACACAACGTCCGAGACGAATGGCTCGCCAGACACCTCGGCCAAGAAAAGCCAAGAACAATGGCCGCATTAACAAGCCTCATGACCCGCTTTTATGGAGAGGACAGCTGGCTTGCTAGATGCAGCACCAGCGACCGAGTACATCCGAAATTAGGGATGGAAGCGGAAATCACAATGCGTAAAAGATCAGCGCGGAATAAGGAAAATGGCCCGAATAGTGCGGCGGTCGGCGCCGATTCAAAAGCTCTCGGCGAACAACAAAACACTGCCCTAAAGGATAAAGGACGAGCTCTCCAACCTAAACAAGATTCGGATAGGTATGTCAAATACATGGTACCTCCGGAAGCACGCAAACCATACCCACAGAGATTGTTGGGTCTTCAAACGATCTGGCAGGTGAACGCCGAACACAAGGGGCTCGATACACCAAGTAAAGATGACGATTTAGCACCACAAGCAGAACCGGAAAACAAAAACTTTCCCACAGGAGGTTAAAACAGTAAACTCACTTCACGTGATCAAAAGGAAAAACAAAGCGGCGCCCCCTAATATCCCAAACGCAGGATGGACTGCCTTTATATTGGATCCCATAATCAACGGATTCCAATTTACACATGTCCTCATGGATGGCGGCGATGACATAAACCTGATATATCGGGACACAATCCGCAGGATGGGGATAAACCAACCAAAATTCGCCAGTAGCAACACCTCCTTTAAAGGAGTGCGCCGCCCATACGCCTCTGCATGGGCTCCATCTGCTAGAAGTTGTGTTTGGTTCATCCGACAACTTCCGTCATGAAAGGTTACTCTTCCATGTCGCCCCGTTTAAAAGTAGCCATCAAGCACTATTGGGACGCGAAGCTTTCACCCGCTTTAACACAATACCACATTATGCATCTCTAACACTTAAAATGCCCGGTCCACGCGGCATCATCTCTTTAAAAGGAAGTATTAAGTGTTACTCGAGCACGGGAGAATGGGAGACTGCCTTGACAGCCCCACAGCTATCCAGCTCTGCTAGGCAAAGAACCTGAATTGGTCATTCAAACCCCGGACACGGCTAGACGAGTCCGGCGCCTACTAGCGGTATACCCCCATACGAGGGGCCGCATGCATATATAACAAGAGACAATAAATCTCAATTTTGATCACTTCTTCGAACCGTACTCTATTCATTTAATATTAAGTACATCTTTCGCACGCTCCTTTTTCTTTCAAACTAAGTTCCTCTCTTTTACAGATGAACAACGTGCTACACCCGTCCAGGATACGGCACAACGGAGACACAGCGCGAGGCGTGCAGCAGAGGACCCGTTGCAAGGATTCTTTTCAGATTAAGACCCTGCGTAAACCTTTTTTCACTGTCTCTTGTTGATATACATTCCCCCAGTTCCTTAATATAACTGAGGAGGAGGCTGGTTGTCAGTGTCAAAACCGGCGGATCTCGGGTAGGGGGTCCCGAACTGTGCGTCTAGGCGGATGGTAACAGGAGACAAGGGACACGATGTTTTACCCAGGTTCGGGCCCTCTTGATGGAGGTAAAACCCTACGTCCTGCTAGATTAATATTGATGATGTGTGTTACAAGAGTGGATCTACCACGAGATCAAAGAGGCTAAACCCTAGAAGCTAGCCTATGGTATGATTGTTGTTCGTCCTACGGACTAAAACCCTCCGGTTTATATAGACACCGGATAGGGTTAGGGTTACATAGAGTCGGTTACAATGGTAGGAGATCTACATATCCGTATCGCCAAGCTTGCCTTCCACGCCAAGGAAAGTCCCATCCGGACACGGGACGAAGTCTTCAATCTTGTATCTTCATAGTCTTGGAGTCCGGCCGATGATGATAGTTCGGCTATCCGGACACCCCTAGTCCGGAACTCCCTCAGTAGCCCCCGAACCGGGCTTCAGCGACGACGAGTCCGGCGCATATATTGTCTTCGGCGTTGCAAGGTGGGTTCTCCTTCAATCTTCATGTTCCCGTCGAATAGTGTCCGGCTTCTTTACAAATGTTGCGCTCCTTGGCTTCTACGCCCAATAATGGCCTTCTTCCACGTGTTGTGCGAATGCGAAAGGCTGGGATATTTTTACATTTTACCCCCTAGCCATGCGAGCAGGCCGCCTATAAGAGGCGAGGATCTAGATCCAGCTCACACCATCCTCCATCCGCAGTTCTCATCAAGCGCCTCGACCAAAATCCATTCCGTCATGGATAGCCGACGCTGCTCCTCCTCTCGCGCTCCCAGCCCTAAGCCAGGAGATTGGGGAGATGCTCGGCCCACACAATGAGCTAGTGGTACTCCAAACCGAGGATATCTTCCCCAGCTTTCATGGTTCGGTTCGATTTAACTAGCCACCTACAAGGGTGGAAAGCAGGAGGGCGTCCCAACCCTTCAAAGGGAGGCGGGTATGCTTTGTCCCCTATCTAATAAGGGGACCCGGATTTCCCATACATCCGTTTCTCCTGGTCTCCTAGAGTTCTATGGACTCCAACTTCACCACCTCACGCCCGCCTCCATTTTGCACATCGCGGGCTTTGTAGCTTTTTGCGAGCTGTTCTTGGGCATCGAGCCCCATTTTGCCCTGTGGAAGAGATTGTTTTGTCTCGTACCCCGTTCTCATGAGGGGTCGATATATCAAGTGGGCGGAGCCGAAATATGGCGCATCGCCGGGACGGATATCTATCCGGCACCCGAAAAGCGTCCAAGACCGGCCTTGGAATGGTTCTACATGGAGGACGCCCTCTGCGGATCCAGTCCGGATCGGCCTCCGGTGTTCAACAATGCTCCCTTGAAGAAGCGCTGAGTTGGCGCCATGAGCCCTCAGCGGGAAGATGATAGGGCGTCCATTATCGATGGGCGGATTAGGTTCTTGCCCCTCCGGATTGACCATGATTGGAGTCATGGCCACGTGCATTATGCGAGGGTGCAGCCACTCCAATATAGGGGCCACCCTATGTGGGATTTCAGCGGGAAGACGGCGCCACCCGTCATGGCCGCAAAGGGCAGGCTCGGCAGCCGATCGGCAAAGATCTGTCCGGCTTGTACAAGGGAGAGGAGGAGGACTTCCTCCGCAAGAATCCGTTGAATGGATTTTCTATGAATAACCCTCGGAGCTGGGTAGCGGATGTTCATCTACCGATCCATACTTTTTAAAGTCAAGTATCTTACTCTGCGATTTCGACGCAGAGCTGCGCCGGGGCGTGGAGGGCATCTGAAGCCTAACTCCATAGCCCGAGGATCCGGGCGATCCCTTGATCCGACCTCCGAAGAGGATCCGGACATAAAGGTGGAGCTGATTGACGGGGTGTTCCACTGGCGTAGCATAGACAATGCCCTAGTCGCCATTACGGTGACTACCCCGGTTTGTTCCGGCCTCCCGGTGACTCGACCAAGGTCTTGACACCATCACTTGATCCGCGCTCAATTCGACCATCCCATCTTGATGGTGCATCGCGAGGCGCCTTTAAGGTGGGAAGCCGAACCAGCGGCCGCCAACAAGGGTCATCCGGCCCAGCGGGAGGAAGAGGAGCGACGCGAACCGAAACGTCGCCGCAATGGTACGGAGCACCGCTATTTTTAAGGGAAGTATCCCTAGGAGGTATATTAATGCTCATAACCTTTCCAGAAAGAGCGCTCGCCGGACAATGTCCGGAGAGGTTGCTAATCAAGCCTCCATCGGCCATGCTCCAATGCGTGGTCCGGGAGGGGAGGCGAATACAAGGCGTGAGCCGGACGCTCCTCCGACGGAGGATGCCGACAGGCTGTCCGCCACCTGGTCTGAGGTGGAGAGCGCCATGAATCACAGGCGTCGCCGGACAGTTCTTCGTGACGCGTGTTTCTCCCCGGAGACGTTAAATGCCTTTAAAGCGGAAGCAGCGCACCTCCGTGCCGCTCAAGATGGGTTAACGAGCCACGGAGCGGTATGTGAAAGACATACGGGTAAGTAATTTTAATAGTTATATATGCCAAGAGTAGCTCCGAGACTTAAAATAGTTGAAATAACTGATTTAAGGATCAATTATTATCTTGGTCTTACGGAGAAGAATACCCATCTGTCCCGGGAGCTCCAAGAGTGCAAGGCCCAACTTGAGGTCCGCATTGGGCGCCACAGGGGAGCCACAGAGACCCCGCTGGTAAGGCGTACTTTGAAAAGATAATTATTTAGCAAAGTGTGGCGTGAATCGACAATAATATTGTAGAGGGCGCGGACTGATCCGGACAAGCAACAGCTCTGCGTCGCCTAAAGGCGGCGAGAGGTGCTTATGAAGGTGCAACGGAGAGAAACAAGCTCCAAGATGCCCACACCCAGAAGGAGAAGAGCTGAAAGGTGTTGGGCCTAGCTATGCAGCTCGTGAAGGAGAATCAGCGGCTTCGTCGCAGCATTTATAGTAAGTGCTTGAACAAATTCCTTTGAAAAGAAGAATTCGGCGAGGAAGTTGATTGACAGAAATATGTCTTTAGGTGTGCTCACAGGTCGCCCTGCAGAGGAAATGCCTGAGTCAACGGGTGACCAACTTCCCGAGCTAGTGCAATTGCTCGAACATGTTCGACAGGCGATGAGTGGCGTCGTTCATGCTTTATGGCCATCTGTCTCCCTACCCGAGGGCCTTGGTGAGCTTGCTGAGAAGCTTCAGGGAGCACGGCGACGCCTCCGTTTGTGGAAGATATCGGCCTGCCGTCAAGGAGCCAGGGAGGCCTGGGCCATGGTGAAGACACGTTATCCGAAGTCTGACCCAAACCACATGGCCGAGGTCGGACCTGCGGGGCCTGATGGGAAGGAGATCCCTGTGAGCTTGATGTACGGCCAAGTAGAACTGGCGTGAAATATTCCCAACAGGATCAGTAAATTAGACAGCTGTTAGATGGGATTGAGGAGGAGTACAATCATCGGTTTGACGATGTAATTTGAAATGACATGTAAAATGCCTTCTAGCCGGATTGTAGATCGTTTGTCTTTGCGGACTGTTTAGCTTCAATCTCGGGACCCAACAGTCGGAGTGTGTCCGAATACCCTTACGGTTATAAAAGAACGGGGCATGCATGGAGACAAGGCGTCGGGGTCATAATTGCTTTATCGGACAAGTGCCCAACTAGTTATGTTATATTACATGGTTAGTAAGAAACATCTTCCGGGAGAATAGTTCCGTTAAGGGTTCCTTTCCCTCGGAGGCATGCCCTAAAGTGCAATTCGGAATGCGAAAATAGCGAAAAAAGCATCCGGGGCAGATAAATAAGTAAGTAATAAATCATCTTTCAAGTCACCGACGAATATTCTCTTAAGAACGCTAGCTTTCGGCTTCACCGGTCGAGGTACACATCCGGTGACCGTCAAGAATAATCGCAGAGGTGCTCCTTTACCTCCTAGCCGAACAATCGGGAGCGTGAGGGTAAGCACGAGAGCGAGCAACCCAGCTTGGCCAAAACTTAAGTCATATCGATGCATATAATGGTGAATAAAAGGTACATGTGGAAGTATGACACATGTGTTGGGCATGAAGCCCGTATGAATAAGCTTCTATTAAAGAAGCCCCGGTATAATGAGTGCGGAGCACATCAAGTAAAAGCGAACAAAGCGCAAATCAGCCCATAAAAGGTATTGAAAAAAGTGGGAAGAAGGAGGAGGACGAGAGGCGGTAAAAAAAAAGGGGTGGACGGGGAGTGAGGCGAACCCGAGTCCGGCGTTAGGCGTAGAATCTTCGGAGGCGGGCTGCGTTCCATGGGTTCGGCTCGAGTCGGTTGTCGGATCGTTACGAGGCGGTATGCTCTGCGGTCGGGACTTGGTCGATGATGAAGGACCTTCCACTTGGGCTTAAGTTTGTCCTTTTTCTTGTCCGTGAGCGTAGAACAAGTTCGCCAACATTGTAAGTTTTGGCCCGTGCTTCTCGCTTTGATATCTTGAGCCTGCTGGCGATAAAATGTGGAGCGAGCCTTTGCCATGTCCGCTCCTCCTCTAAGGCGTCCAAACTGTCCTGCCGATCTAGCTCGGCTTCTCTTTCTTCGTACATGCGCTACGAGGTGAGTCATGAATTATATCGCAGGCGATCGCCTCTGCGCCCGTATACCATGAAAAATGGTGTGAATCCGTAGTTCGGTTTGGCGTGGTCCGCAGCCCCAGTCTGAGTCGAGCTCCTCTACCCAAAGGCGTGTTAGATTCCTTGAGGACCGCACTAGTGCGGGTTTGATGCCGCTCATGATTAGACCATTTGCTCGCTCGACTTCGACCGTTAGTTTGGGGGTGATAGGCTGAAGCGTAATCGAGCTTAATGCCCATGTTTTTGCACCGAGTTTAACCTCGTCGGCCGTGAAGTTCGTGGCGTTATCGGTGATGATCTTTGTGGGGGCGCCAAAGCGGTGTACTACCCGGATATGAAGTCTATCACGGTCCGGATTCTGCCGTTTAACGGCTTGGCCTCAATCCATTTGGTGAATTTGTCCACCATGACAAATAAGTATTTGTGCTTGTGGGTTCCCCCTTTAAGGGTCCAACCATGTCAAGCCCCTGCATGACGGCCGGGTAATGGGTATGGTTTTGAGGCGGTGGGTGGCATGTGGCTCGATTAGCAAAGAGGCGGCAACCGACGATCGTTGGACTAAATCTGAGCATCTGCCGGGCTGTCGGCCAATAAAATCCTGTCTGGAAGGCCTTGCCTACAAGGGCCGGGCTGCAGCGTGGTGCCCGCCGAGTCGGCGTGAATTTCAGCCAAGAGATTTCGCCCTTCCTCTTGGAGATACACCTTTGAAGGACTCGGTTGTGCTTTTCTTATAAAGTTCTCCCTCATGGACCTTGTAGGCTTTAGATCGCGAACTATGCAGCGGGCCTCATTTTGGTCTTCGGAAGTTCTGCCGCATTAAGTAGGCTAGGAATGGTTCTCCCCACGGGCAATTACTGCCATTATTTCGTGAGTGAAGGTGTCATTTCATTGGTGAGCTGCCGATTGTGTCGAGAATGGTGCGAGTTAGGTGATGCGGTGGCTCCGGATTGTTATTTTCGGACTCCTCTTCCCATAATACGGATGGCTTAAAGAGCCGTTCGGGAAGATGTTAGGAGGGACGGCGTCTCGTTTAGCGCCGATCGTGCTAACACGTCTGCTGCTGGTTATTATCCGGGCTACATGATGGAATTCTAGTCCTTCGAACCGAGCTGACATTTTTAGGACGGCGTTGCGGTAAGCTGCCATTTTTGGATCTTTGGCGTCAAAGTCTCCATTTACTTGGGATATTGCGAGGTTTGAATCCCCGCGCACCTCTAGGCGTTGAATGCCCATGGAGATTGCCATCCGGAGGCCATGTAGAAGGGCCTCGTATTCAGCTGCGTTGTTGGAGTCCGTGTACATTATTTGAAGTACGTATTGGATTGTGTCTCCCGTTGGGGACGTCAGGACGACGCCAGCCCCCAAGCCAGCCAACATTTTGGATCCGTCGAAATGCATGATCCGGTTAGATGCGCCGTACTCTTTAGGGAGTTCGGCATCGGTCCATTTGGCGACGAAGTCAGCCAGAACCTGCGACTTTATAGCTCGCCGTGGTTTGTTGGTTATGTCAAATGGTAAGAGCTCGATAGCCCATTTTGCAATCCTGCCCGTTCGTCGCGATTGTTTATAATATCGTTGAGAGGTACTTGGAGGCCACCGTTATTGAACACTCTTGAAAGTAGTGTCGCAGCTTAGGGATGCCATGAACACCGCATCGCTATCTTTTGATAATGTGGGTACCGGATTTGCATGGAGTTAGAGCGGTGGATCGTAGTACACTGGTTTTGAAGAGAATTTGTGCCCTTCGTTTCTCGTTCAACGATGAGTACCGGCGACAACTTGATGTGTTGCTGCGATATATAAAATCATAGGTTCGCCCGGGTTGGGCGCGACAGAACCGGATTTGTTGCCAGTATGGCTTTTATTTCTTCGAGTCCGGCTGTGGCAGCATCCGTCCATTCGAAATGCGGTAGAGGGGCAGAGCCTTTTCTCCCAAACGGGAGATGAAGCGGCTTAAGGCCGCTACGCATCCGGTTAGTTTATGTATCTGCTTGAGGTCTTTTGGAATATCCAATTGTGTGAGCTCGAATTTTGGCGGGTTTGCTTCAATTCCTCTACCGGATACGATGAAGCCCAAGAGCTTTCCGGCCGGTACGCCGAAGACACATTTTTCCGGATTGAGCTTTATGTCATATGCTCGGAGGTTGCCGAATGTCACCCTCAAGTCTTCTACTAGAGTTCCGACGTGTTTGGTCTAGACGACCACATCGTCTACGTATGCCTCTACTGTTTTGCCTATCTGGGTAGCCAGACATGTTTGAATCATGCGCTGATATGTTGCGCCGGCGTTTTTGAGTCCGAAGGAATTGTGTTGAAGCGGAATGGTCCATATGGAGTAATGAATGCCGTTGCGGCCTGATCTTTCTCCGCCATCTTGATTTGATGGTATCCGGAGTATGCATCGAGGAAGCACAATGAATCGTGCCCTGCGGTAGCATCGATGATTTGGTCGATGC
Organism: Aegilops longissima; assembly: GCA_021605205.1. Classification (NCBI taxonomy): domain Eukaryota; kingdom Viridiplantae; phylum Streptophyta; class Magnoliopsida; order Poales; family Poaceae; genus Aegilops; species Aegilops longissima. The sequence continues at coordinate 639,732,623 of CM038678.1, read as the reverse complement.
GAGGGAGGGGGAAAGGGTCCTTTGGACAGGCCTTGTTAAGGTCTTAAAATCGACGCGGAGGCGCTAGGATTTGTCCTTTTTTGGTACCATTACTAAGTTGGCTAGCCAGTCCGGATGTTTTATATCTCTGATGAATCCGGCTTCTAAGAGTTTGGCTAGCTCCTCTCCCATTGCCTGTCTTTTGGGTTCGGAAAATCGCTAAAGAGCTTGTTTGACTGGCTTGAATCCCTTTAGGATATTTAGGCTGTGCTCTGCCAACCTACGTGGGATTCCTGGCATGTCTGAAGGGTGCTAGGCAAAAAAGTCCCAATTTTCCCGAAGGAATTCTCGTAGTGCGGCTTCGACATCAGGACTTAATTGTGCCCCAATGGAGGCCGTCTTTGTGGGGTCCGTTGGATGGACCTGAAATTTGACTATTTAAATCGCTGGTTTAAAGAGGTGGACTTGGACCTCTTATCGAGTATCACATCGTCCCTATCCACCGTGGAGCACAGCGTAGTTAGTTCCTCTGCCGCTAGGGCTTGGACAATGCCTCTAGGGCGGTCTGGCTGTCTTATTTTCAGCGGAGTGCTGTGATCTGGATCCTTGGCGAGTGATTATCCCATTGGGTCGGGCATTTTGAGCTTCATGTACCCGTAATGGGGTATATCTTGGAAGATTGTGAATGCCTCTCGCCCTAACAAAGCGTGATATCCGCTGCCGAATGGGGCCACTTGAAGCGTGACCTCCTCGGACTGTAATTGTCCGTGAGGCGAACACTACATCTAGTGTGATTTTTCTGTGCAGCATACTTCTTGACTAGGGATTATCCTCTGAAGGTTGTGCTGCTTCGCTCAATCGGCTCGGTCAATTTCCATTTTTGAAGAGTTTCCTCATAGATGAGGTTTAATCTGCTGCCGCCATCCATGAGTACCTTAGTAAAGCGAAAACCGTCCACTATCGGATGAGGACCAATGCGGTTGGTGCTCTAGCTGTTGAATTTAGGTTAAATCGCTGGCGTTGAAGGTGATAGCCGTGTCGCTCCATGGATTTGTTGTTGCTACTTGGTAGACTTAGGCGAGGCTGCGGATTGTTCGTTTCGCATGTTATTTGATGCGAAAGTCTCAAGACTATTAATACCGTCTTGGTACTCTTTGGGTTGGTTGCGGGGCTAAAAAGCCTCGCCACTTTTGGCCACTGCCGTAGTATCCAACACGCTCGAAGGCTGTGTGTTGGAGTGGCGCCCTCCGATCTTGTGGATTTTGCAGGTCCGTTGAGCCAACCCTCGATGACGGTTCCGTACCCTTTAGGGGTTTTGGTTTTGGTATTCAACCGGGTGATTGATAATGATGCACCCTTTTGTTTGGACTAGGGATGTATTCAGGGCCGATTATCCCAAAATTTACTTTCGGTTTTCGAGCGCTCTCCATCATACAGTACTTTTGTACTATTGTCACCAAGTCGATAAAGCGTGTAATTTCGTGACGACTTATGGCGTTTAGGATTCCCTCGTCCGTGCAATTATTGCAGAAAATTGGGATTCGTCCTCCTCTCGGCAGTCCTTTATCCTGTTCATAACCGGGAGGAATCGGCCCGATAATGATGTCTTTGTTTCAGCGGGCTCTTGCGAATTCGAGAGAGATCGCTAATGTTTGGGTGGGCGGGTGGAACTAGATCTGGAACCCCGTCCAATTTAGGACTCAAGGGCTGAGAAGTTTCCGAACTTGGAAGTTTGGATTTTTGAGTGTTTATCCAATGAGTCCAACCCGCCGCCTGATTTTAAGTTCAGGGCTTGATCGACATCTGTCCCTCTGCGGGAATCCGGCATGGAGGGATCGGAAATCCGGACGTAACTAGTCCTTAAGATACAATAAGAATCGCCGCATTGCTGCTCTATCACAACAACATGATGGGTAGCCTGGGGAGAGTTGATCTCTCTCGGATCGGTTTTAGGCCCGACCCGGTCGTAGTCTGCGGCGACTCCCAGGGCGGCGATGCGATCCAAGAGCTCGTTTATGGAGGAGAGATCGATCGGATCTAACTGTTCGGCAAGTTCCGAACTAACCTGGATATTGGTTTCGATGACTCGAGAGGTCATCGTCGGTATGATAACTTTGGTGGCGGTCATAAGAAAACCACCTAGCGAAGAGTCGGCGTGCGCCAAGGCTCCTTTGGCGATAGTATCATCTTTAAAAGGCGAGATGAGGCATCCTACGATGGCGGCGACACGGAGGAACTCTCAATGAAAGCACCAATGTCGATTGTCAAAACCGGCGGATCTCGGGTAGGGGTCCCGAATCGTGCGTCTAGGCGGATGGTAACGGAGACAAGGGACACGATGTTTTACCAGGTTGGGCCCTCTTGATGGAGGTAAAACCCTACGTCCTGCTAGATTAATATTGATGATGTGTGTTACAAGAGTGGATCTACCACGAGATCAAAGAGGCTAAACCCTACAAGCTAGCCTATGGTATGATTGTTGTTAGTCCTCGGACTAAAACCCTCTGTTTATATAGACACCGGATAGGGTTAGGGTTACACAGAGTCGGTTACAATGGTAGGAGATCTACATATCCGTATCGCCAAGCTTGCCTTCCACGCCAAGGAAAGTCCCATCCGGACACGGGACGAAGTCTTCAATCTTGTATCTTCATAGTCTTGGAGTCCGGCCGATGATGATAGTTCGGCTATCCGGACACCCCCTAATCTGGAACTCCCTCCTTTGGTGCTTTGGCATTGGCGCACCAGAATTTTTTGCGATGCACTGGACAAAAGGGGCTTGGGCATTATTTTGCCCATTTTCATAAAGACCGAATACCTTAGGAGTATTGGCGTCTCGAGTTAGGCCTTATATGCATCAGCTCGAATCATGTCTTTGGTCAAATGTTGGGTTGCCCGGCTCCTGTGTTTTGCTGCCTTACGTTCCGTTTTCACGGCTAACGCGACACCGGAGAACTCTGCGATTGTGCCCGGTTCGGCTGGCGAGCACCTCGATGAAAGCGAAAACTGACTGTCATGATATAGTGAGAGACTGGTCAACCACTCGATGACTCACAGGAATGTTTAGAATTCCTCCGCATTAATGAAGGACGGTTTTCGGTCGAGGCACATCGCACCCGAATTCGGAGAGTGCGGTGCCCTGGGGGCTATATAGTAGCCCCACCCTCGAACTCCTATGGCTAAGTGAAAGTGATAAAGCATTATAGTCCGGTTGCCTGGTTTGCTACGCTATCACCTCCTTAACAGGACCAAGGCGTTGGATTAAGTGTGAAAAAGCGTTTTTTTTGCAAACACCCCCGCACTATGTGTGTGGGGGCTAAAGCCAAGGACTTCCATCTTTCAGGTTATATACACATATACATAAACGGCCGCACAGGGAGTAGTTTACTACTTGAACGCACAAGTATAAAAAGCACTTATATTACATTGAAACATCGTTTTCACAAATCATACATGTCATTTAAAACATAATATCCTTGAAACTGCGTCTCTATTAAGCGAGCGCCCGGCATGACTTCTTCAAAGTAGTGCTCGGCGGTACTCGACCTCTGTCCGAATCACGGGATGCAACGTCGATGGCCTTCATCTCTTCGGTATATCTTGACATGGGCAAGAGCCATCGCGCTCCCTCAATACATGCCGATCGCTTCATCAGCGTCGTCACGCAGCACCGCTCCAAGCTGCTGCACTAAACCAAAATAGCTCTTGGTGGGGTCCATCCGGCCACAAGTGAGTCAAGACATGCTTCATGGCAAATCCGGACAATCGATTCAGCTCGGCCCATTCGGCCAACCGATCGGTCGCGGCAGAAGGCGCTCCGGACTATGGAATTGCGACCAATATAGCTCTTCCTACGTGCCCCCGCCCCGGAAGTGCTCAACCGCGTCCTGGCGCTTCGCCGCCAAGTCGAGATAAGCATCCTCTGAACTCCACAACTTATCTAAGCGAGAATACTTTGGATCCGTATATTTCCTTCGCGAAAACGGTTTTCCAGCCGCAATTGCCCGGCGACTCAGCTCCTCCTTGGCAGCTCTCAAGGCCCATTGGGCATTCTTGGATTCGGCGGCGGCCTTTTTAGGCCCTCTTGTTCAACTTGACGTTCTTTCTCAAGAACCTCGCAGCGATCGGTAGTATTCCTCAACCTTTTGGCCATATCGGCCATCTCCTTTTTGCTTCGGCAGTGAGCAGCCCGTTCAGCTTCTAGCTCTTCGGACGCCTTTAAAGCGGCCGCATTACTAATTCTGGCTTGCTCTTTCGCTCGGGCAAGTTCTGCCCGCAGCTCTTCCACGGCAGCAGCACCATCTGCATTAAGCATATGATTAGTAAGACATGGGCGTCAAGCTCCCTTACCAGGTGTCCGCATAGAAGTCGCATACCTTGTGACTCGTCAAACCGTTTGTTGACCAGCGTGATGTCCGCATCCGCCTCATCAAGCTGCCGCTTTAGTTCGGCATATTCATCAGTCCGGCTGGCCTCCGGACGCCCCGCCACCTGTTTAGGAGCGGCGATATGTCAAAACGAAATTTGATCCTCGACGCGTCGTCAATTTTGACAACATACCGAGTCTCGAGGGCTACTATCTATACATAGCGCATTTTATATGCATAGCGTCGGCGGTACATTATTTTTGCGTACCTCAAACCTGTCGATAAGCTTACGGCGGCCGTGCAATCCACTCTCTGCGGATGCAATTCTTTCAATCCTTGTACCCATTAGAAGCACGGTGATCTTACGAGATAACCGCTTCGCCCGAGCAAATCCTTGACTCCTCCGACCGCACACCACTTGGCGCGGACCTTTCACCCCGCCGGACTTGGGGAACCCTTGGACGACACCTCCGGGTCGTCCGCTTCTATGGTAGCGACAGGTGGGCGTTTCGCTCTCCATCATCTCGGAAGAAGATCCTCGAAGACGAGCTCTGCTGAGAAGGGCTGAGGTCCGAACTACAAGGTACAATTTGGTTATCTTCATAAATAAATACAGGATGTTCCTTATTTACAAGACCCTTCTTTTTACTTACGGCTCATTGGAGGCTGATCCCCTTGGGAAATAATGCGGCTGGGTTACTTGGCGCGGACTTTCTGCCGAAGATTCCTTCCTTTCTTTGAGGCCTTGACCTCCGGATCTTGAAGCGGTCCTCTTCTCTCCTCGGAAGGTGGGACTCTTAATCCCTCCTTCCTTGATAGCCTCCTTCGCAGAGGCAGTTGCTCCCCGCTCCTCCCTTCGCCTTCTTCAAAAGCGCGACCTTCAACATCTTGGTCGACATGGGATCCGGCGTGGTCTCTGGGAGGGAGCGGACACCTTACCAACTTTGCCTTGGCTATCCACTCTGTTCAAGAAAGCGGCTCCTTTAAAGGGCATATATATATAATAAATGAATGAACAGCTTGTCCGGTTCTGGGACTACTTACTTGAGTATCTCAGGCGATTGCAGCTTAGTCCTGCGTCCTCGGTCAAGTCCGGACACTTCTCTTGTGATCCGAAGAACAGTTTATACATCTCCACAGGCGTCGTGCCCATAAAATTTTGGAGGCTCGTGGTCCCTCGGTTGAATTCCCACAGGCGGAGGCGGCGTTCTTGAGGCTGAAGGCGCGGATCACCATAACCTGCGCCACTGCAACCAGATTGATCCCTCTTTCTGGAGGTCTCGAATCGGCCTGCAGCAGGAAGCGTCCTTGGGCGACCCCAGTCGAGCCTTGTTGACCCATGATGCCGGCGCTGTGGTGGACCTGCAGCGGAAGGCGGGGCGCCGCCCATTTGGTGCCCCAGGGCGGTGATATAAACCCACTCCCGTTGCCACAAACCAAGCTCCTCTTGAAAAGAGCCCTCGGGCCTGAGCATCGGCACATTTGCTTATGACCGCCCCTCCGCACTCCGCTTGCTGCCCCTTGATCATCTTTGGCTCCACCTTGTAGGTCTTGAGCCACAATCCAAAGTGGGGGATAATATGGAGGAAGGCCTCACATCGACAATGAATGATGAGATATGGAGGATGGACTCAGTTCAAGTCATGGAAATCAAGCCCATAATAAAACATGAGCCCCCGCACAAAGGGGTCCGACGGAAGCCTAAACCCGAAGGAAGTGGGACCACGAACACCACGTTCTCGCCGGGCTCGGGAGTGGGAGTGACCTGCCACGAGCAGGCAACCTATCGAAATCTCGCTGGTCGGATACTGACGTCTCGCAGCTTTAGCACATCTTCTTACGTGACGGAGGAAGACATCCATCGGCCCGTCTGGTCGGAGCGGACATCGTTGAAAGTCCAAAGCGCTGAATCTGAAGCTTTGGGTGTTGGAACTTCGAGCGCAAAGCGAACTTCGATGGAGGGTGTAAAGAAGAGGGCCTTGGTCTCACTATAAAGAGGTTGAATACCAAGAGCCCGCCCGTGGTCGATTAGGACCCGCCTTTGATAGAGAAGGCAGGACAGCGGGCACTGTTGGGTTACCACGTCCATATTGATGAGAATCCCGGAATAAGGGGCACAATCTACGCTTTGATAAGGCGTGCCAAGAAACCGCCTCGCTAAACACGCTGAGGTGGAACAATAAAAAGCGATTCATATAAAGGCACGGCCGTGGTGTGATGTCACGCCACGGAATACGTCAGCAGATCTATGCAAAATTATTCTCTCTACGGTGTTATGTGGAACTTGTTTTGCGGGCGGACACTATCTGGTGTTCACAATCTTCTATAAATTATTGGAGGAAGAACCCGCCTTGTAATGCGAAGACAATATGCGCGCCGGACTCGTCGTCATTGAAGCCTGTTCAGGGAGCTCTTGAGGAGTTCGGACTAGGGGTGTCCGGATAGCGAACTATCATCATCGGCGGACTCCAAGACTATGAAGATAGTAGATTCAAGACTTCGTCCCGTGTCCAGATGGGACTTTCCTTGGCGTGGAAGGCATGCTTGGCGATACGGATATGTAGATCTCCTACCATTATAACCGACTCTCTGTAACCCTAACCCTATCCGGTGTCTATATAAACCGGAGGGTTTTAGTCTGTAGGACGAACAACAATCATACCATAGGCTAGCTTCTAGGGTTTAGCCTCTTTGATCTCGTGGTAGATCTACTCTTGTAACACACATTATCAATATTAATCAAGCAGGACGTAGGGTTTTACCTCCATCAAGAGGGCCCGAACCTGGGTAAAACATCGTGTCCCTTGTCTCCTGTTACCATCCGCCTAGGCCTTGATTCGGGACCCCCTACCGAGATCCGCGGTTTGACACGGCGGTACCTAAAACCAAGCATTGATTTCATGTAGGTGTTTGCTTCGGTGGGGGATCATGGTTGCTCGATAGTGGAGCAACGAATCATATGACCGGGAGCAAGGACTTGGTGGTGGACGTGCAAAAGATCCCATCTATGCCCACCAATGTCGAGTGGGGTGATGCCTCACATTCTAAGGTATTGGGTCTTGGCAAGGTTGTCATTTCTCATGATCTAACGATCGAGAAAGTCATGCTTGTTGAGTCCCTTGCATACAATTTGCTTTCCGTTCGTCAACTTGCACTCATGGGCTTTGCCACCTTCTTTAACATTGATACCGTGGCCCTTTTGTGGAGCAAGACTCTTAAAGTAGCCTTTGTTGGGCATGTCGATAATGGTCTTTATGTGATAAACTTTTGGGCGACCCACTAAGACGCGACATGCCTAATGGCTAAAGTTGGCGTGGGATGGCTTTGGCATCACCGTTTAGCCCACGTCAATATGAGATCTTTGCAAAGTCTTCTCAAGGGGACCATGTCCGTGGACTAACAAATGTTAGTTTTGCCAAAGATCGTGCTTGCGATTGCTTGTATCGAAGGAAAGCTTCATGAAACGGCTCATCCTCCCACGACTATCATCTACTCGAAGAGACCCTTGGAGCTCCTGCACATGGACCTCTTTGGACCTCCATCCTTTGATAGTCTTGGAGGTAGAAAGTATTGCTTGGTGATTGTAGATGATTATTCAAGATACACTTGGGTATATTTCTTCAAGAGGAAGAGTGAGACTCAACAAACTGTTATTGACTTTGCAAATGAAGCTCAACGTCAACATAATGCAAAGATCTTGACAATAAGAAGTGACAACGGCACCGAGTTCAAGAACTACACCTTGGATGAGTTTCTTAGTGAAGAGGGGATCAAGCATCAATATTCGGCACCATATACCCCTCAACAAAATGGTGTTTCGGAGAGAAAGAACCGGACGTTGATGGATGTGGCAAGGACCATGATGGCGGAGTTCAAGTCACCATACAACTTTTTGGCCGAAGCCATCAACACCGCATGTCATGCATCCAATCGGCTCTATCTCCGCAAAGGCTTGAACAAGACTCCTTATGAGATACTCACCGGCAACAAGCCCAATCTCAAGTATTTCCGGGTGTTGGTGTAAGTGTTTCATTCTCAAGAAAGGTGTTAGTTTGTCTAAATTTGAAGCTACAGCTTATGAGGGCATATTTGTTGGTTATGCTACAAACTCTCATGCTTACCGTGTCCTCAATAAATCCACGGGACTTATTGAGGAGACATGTAACGTGGAGTTTGATGAGAATCTTGACTCCCAAGTGGAGCAAAGTGGCACTTGTGATGTAGGTGATGAAATTCCTCCTCAAGCCATAAGAAGAATGGGTGTTGGTTTTATCCTACCGTTGAGGAACCCCTTGTGGCGAAGGAGAAGGACAATGCTCCACTCAAGTGGAGCCATCACCAACTCAAGGCCCTGCGCTTAGAAGAACAAAGTGAAGGCCCTCAACCTCATGATCAAGACCAAGGGAAAGATCGTGCTCAAGGCGATGGTGACACACCAAATGATTCCCAAGGTCGAGTTATCTTCCCGAGCATGCTCAAGATCAAGAACATGTTCAAGGCAGCGCTCAAGATGATCAAGTGACCCCTCCTCATCTCACCTCAGGAAGAATTAGGCGTCGTGCCGCCAAGATTGCATCAAACTTACTACCAAAGGCCATCTCATGGAGAATGTGGTTGGAAGCCTAATGAAAGGGTAAGCACTCGTAGACAATTGGCAAACTATTGTGAACATCACGCGTTTGTCTCTTTTGTTGAACCCTAAAAGGTCTATGAGGCGCTCGAAGACTCGGATTGGCTCAATGCCATGCATGAAGAACTCAACAATTTCGAGTGCAACAAGGTGTGGAGATTGGTGCCAAGGCCATCGGGCAACCACAGCGTCATTGGAACCAAGTGGATCTTCAAGAACAAGCAAGATGCTCATGGGAACATCATTCGCAACAAGGCAAGATTGGTAGCACAAGGCTACTCCCAAGTCGAGGGTATCGACTACGGTGAAATATTTGCTCCCGTTGCTCGCCTTGAATCCATTCGTTTGTTGATTGCTTATGCTGCCCATCACAACTTTAAGTTGCAACAAATGGATGTGAAAAGTGCTTTTCTTAATGGTCCTATTAATGAGTTGGTCTATGTCAAGCAACCCCCCGGGTTCGAGGACCCCTACTTCCCGGATCATGTGTATCAACTCGATAAGGCACTCTATGGCCTTAAACAAGCCCCACATGCGTGGTACGACCACCTTACCGAGTTGTTACAAGATCGTGGTTTTGAAGTGGGGCAAATCGACCCCACTCTTTTTACTAAGAAGGTCAATGGGGAGTTGTTTGTATGCCAACTATATGTTGATGATATTATCTTTGGTTCCCCTAACAAAGCTTTCAATGAGGAATTTGCCGCTCTCATGACCTCCAAGTTCAAGATGTCTTCTATGGGAGAGTTGAAGTTCTTCCTTGGTTTCGATATCAAACAAAGAAGAGAAGGAACCTTCATCAACCAAGCCAAATACACTCATGACATGCTCAAAAGATTCAAGCTAAGTGATGTCAAGCCGGCTACTACACCAATGCCTACCAAGTGCCAACTTGACATTGATCCCAATGGTAAAGCGGTGGATCAAAAGGTATATTGCTCCATGATTGGCTCCTTGCTTTACCTTTGTGCATCTAGACCGGATATCATGTTGAGTGTGGGAATGTGTGCACGGTTTCAAGCAAGATGAAGGAAAGCCACTATGTGGCGGTCAAGCGAATCTTCGATATTTGGCTCATACCCGAACTTTGGCTTATGGTACCCAAGAGGAGCAAACTTCAAGCTTGAAGGATTTACGGATTCGATTGGGCGGAGACAAAGTGGATAGGAAGTCCACTTTAGGAGGTGCCAATTTCTTGGTTGCTCGTTGGTAAGTTGGTCTTCCAAGAAGAAAAGTTGTGTCTCTCTCGTCCACCAAAGCGGAATATGTGGCGGCGGTAGTTGTTGTGCTCAACTCCTTTGGATGAGGCAAACTTTAAAAGAGTACGGTGTCAATTGTGACAAAGTGCCTCTTTGGTGTGATAATGAAAGTGCCATCAAGATTTCTCTCAACCCGGTGCAACACTTCAAGACGAAGCACATTGAGATTCGGTATCACTTCATCCGGGATCACATTAGGCGAGGGGAGATCGAGCTCAAGTATGTCAACACTCATGATAACCTTGCAGATATCTTCACGAAGCCCTTGGATGAAGCAAGATTTCGCGAGTTAAGGCATGAGCTAAATATCATTGATTTGAGCAACGTGACTTGAACCCGTGCACCCCCCACCACACTCATCTTGTTGTCTAGTTTAGGTGTAGACATGGACAAAGGGGGAGTGTTGTTCTCTCAATGAACTCTCCCTCCCCCCTATCATGCATAAATAGATCAACTCTTTCACATTAGCCATTTTTGATGGTACTTGTGCTTCAAAGACGAGTTTTGGTCTTGGGCCCAAGGATAATTCTTCGCGGTGCCATACCATCTAACTCAAACATAGGTGGCTTCGGCCACCGCCCTCTCCTTTTGAGAGGTTGTGTCGCTTGGTGTTCTCTTGTTGTCTTTCTGCCTCTGGTTTGTGCGTGTGCTTGTGGTTTCTTTTGTGTGAAAAGTTTCCGTGCAAAGACCTTTCTTTTGTGTTGAAACCAGGGGTGTCTTGAGCTCACGGTACTACCGCGGCAGGCTACGGTACTACCGCGTGTGGGAGCACGGTACTACTGCCCCCACGCGGCAGTAATTTTTTATTGCCGCCTGGGTGAGCGGTACTACCGCTCCGGTGCGGTACTTCCGCCCGAGCGGTACTACCGCGATGACCTGCGGTACTACCGCACCGTCTTGGGCGCGTGGGGATAAGGACGGGCAGGGGGAGTTCTAACTCCCCCATACCCATTCGCAGTTCCTCCCACGCCGTCTCTCTCGCTCTCTCCCGCTCAAGATAGGAGCCGTGTTCGTCGCCGGATCTCCTCCTCCGGCTGCCCTCCCGTGATTCCGTCCGGTGGGATCCTTCCCCACCACGTGCTCTTGCCATGGACCCATGTTTTTCCCTAATCCTTTCTCATTTTATTGCGTTCTTTGTCTTTAGGTTGTTGGGGGAAACTTGGATGTTCTAGAGATTCGTAGGCTTTCTCTTTGAAAGAATAGGATGAAGGAGAGTAGCCTTGCATAGGAATTATACTTGTTTTGTTGTCTTGCGCGAGATCTGATCACCGTAGCACTACCGTTGTTTCACGGGTCTTTTGATTGAACTGCCGTTCGGATCGGCGACGCTGACATGATACTACCGCCCGTCGGGCGCAGTACTACCGCTTGCGGTACTACCGCCCCTCGGCGCGGTACTACCGCGCGCACATCTGACACTAGAACCTTGCTACTGCTCCAACCACGGTACTACCGTGACCTAGCACGGTACTACCGCGACTTGGAGTAGTACTAATTTATTAGTACTGCAGGCACTGGCAGTCCTACCGTAGCTCACATCTAACGCTGGCCAACCTTCACGTATATTTCCTATGAGTTTCTTGTGCTTTGTTGTGGTCTTTGCATTGATCCTCTTCGCGTTCGTTGGTGTTTTGCGTGTGTGTCTCAGGTGGTGGCTCTCGCCGTTCCAATCCCAGTCGTGACACTGGCTCCAAGCGTCTGCGCAACCCAGGTGACGCACCAGAGGGCTCCTCTGCCCCCAAGCGCAATGTGAAGACTACTCCTAGCAAGTTCAAGGAGCCCGCCAAGGGCATGGATGAGATGCCCCAATCTGACTATGTCCGTCTCAGGCAGATTCACCCGTACGTGACCCCTTGTTCCTCTGTCAGGGGTTGTGAGCTGTTTTGGAACAAGCAACAAACCAACATCTATCTAAATGTCATCAAGAACAAGCAGAATACCTATGTGGATGTGAAATGGATTGACATGCATCACTTGAGGAAGGACAAGTTCCGTGCCTACTTTGGAGAGGCTCTGGACTTGGTGGAGCAGTTTGGCATTGAGCATGTGATATCCTTTCACCTTGACTATGATCTGAGCTTATCTGTCAGTTTTTTGCTTCAGTTTACTTTCACCCCGATGAGGAGAGGAGGATGACCTGGATGACCAATGGCCGTAAGATGACTGCTACCTGGAAGGAGTTCATGGATTTGCTCCAAGTACCTGATGACGGGCTAGACACTCCCGTGGGTGTTCGCCCCCATGCCAACTCTGATTCTGCCAACAAGGACAGGCTTGCACCGTACTATGTTGAGAAGACGCTTCCAAGTGGCAAGATAGGGTTGGTGCTCAACTCTTTTCTGGATATCATGTACCGCATCTTCCGCAACTCTTTGTTCCCTCGCATTGGTGACAAGGACAAGGTCCATGCCTATATGTTGGATATGATGCTCATCTGCGAGGAGGCTCATTTGTCTCAGACTCAGCCACTTGATGTCTCACACATCATGTGGTGTGAACTTCGGTTTGCGGTGTTCAACCGCAAAGTGCCTATCTACGGGCCCTATCTGTTTCTGCTGATCTCGAGGACCTGGGAGAAGATGTTCCTTGGTGAGGAGTTCCTTGCCCCTGGCTGGGTTCGCCATGATCCCATCTGTCTGCGTGTCAAACCCAACTGGGCCAACACTACTACTCGTGCCGAGGCGTGCAGCTAGGGCTGCTGTTGGTAGGAGGATCTTGGCGCCGAGAATGTTCTTTGAGGGCCATGCTGCTAGGCCTTCCAGCTCCTCTATGCCTTCATGGGCCAAGAAAGTGAAGGACAAGATGAAGACTCTTTTCGCATGCAAGCCAAGGGGCGTCTGAGGACTCACGTGGCGTCCAAGGAGAGTCGTCGCGGGACAGGAATATATTGTAGCTCTATGGTGAGGATGTGTGCATGGGGTGCGAGGCGCATCACTCCGAGGCCGAGTGGATGGAGAAGCAAGGCTGGTGGACTGATTACGAGGAGGGCGTCGATGAGTCCATCCCTGCTGCCGAGGAGTCTGACGGAGAGGGTTGGGATGAGTTCCCTGCTGCTTGAGCCACCGCTTGTGTGTAGGTGTCCTCTCTGCCTTTTTGGCGTCTCGATGCCAAAGGGGGAGAGAGTGTAGGGATTTGTGAGTCTTGTGTCGTGTTCGTGTTTGGTGTGTTTATTGCGTTCTCGGTTGAACTTCGTTTGAACCTCGTTTTAGTTGCTTTTCCTTCATATGGTGTAAGACATATGCACTCTATCTATCTTAGCGAGCTTGTGTTATATTGTGCTATATGTTGCTTAGATGTTATTATTCGTGCCTTTGTCTCTAAAATATAGGGGGAGTGGTGATCCTAGTATGTGTGCTATGCAGTCCAAAGCATTCATCCAGAGTGCACACATCTAGGGGGAGCCCGTCTATATTTTGGAGAGGAGGGGTTTGCCCTTGCTCAATATTATCGTATCTTTGTGCAAATCCCGTATTGTCATCAATCCACCAAAAAGGGGGAGATTGTAAGGGCATATTTATCCCTTAAGTGTTTTGGTGATTGATGGCGATACTTTTATGGACTAATCGTATGCCTTGAGTTTCTCGGATGTTTCATCACTAGGCGCGAGGCGATTCGGTGCCCCTCGGAGACTATTGAAGACGGCGTCGTTCTACGTTTCTTTTGGTGGATTTGAGTCGTAGGAGAGCCGTACAATTAAGAGGGGGTCCGCGTCGGAATGGTTTGGGTGGAATCTACACGTACACTTGTTCTTCCTTTCCTTGCACTTTGGAGCATCTTCCCGTTGTCATAGTTGTGCATAAATCCGACGGCCTCTGTTGTTCTTGCGGTAGTCTTGCTCTAGGGAGCGGTAGTACATAAGCACCAACGATAATACCGCTGGGAGTCACGGTAATACCGCTCCCGAAGCCGTAGTACCGCAACTCCCTCGCCTTGTGCTGCTCGATGCGGTAGTAAGCGCGGATGTAATTTTTACGTCCGCGCCCTGCGGTAATACCGCTCGTCTGTCTTGATAGTACCGCGAGTGGACCTGGTAGTACCATGAGTGAACACGGTAGTACCGCTCTCTTGGAGCCGTAATACCGTGGCCCTCATGCCCGTACCGTTGCACCTTGATAGTAGGAGCGGATGTAAGTTTACATCCGCGCCTCCACGGTAATACCAGCGCCTCGGCGCGATAGTACCGCGTCGGGTTTTCGCCTTTGTTTTTTTCACGGAAGTAAACACGGATGTAATTTATTTCATCCGCGCTCTTAAATGAGTTAGAGCTTACGCCTTGCGGTAATACCGCAAGGGTGTGTAGTAATGCCGCGCGGCGGTAATCTGCGCTTCGATCGAGCCGATCGAGCTCTGCTTCTTTGCCAGCGGTAGTACCGTGGCCTTCCACGGTAATACAGCGTGGCATGCGGTAGTACCAGCGTTTTTGAGCGGTAGTACGGCGTGTCGCGAGCTGAACTAGAGGATAACGGTTGGATCTTTTCTCCGAGTATAAAAGGCGTGTCTCCTACCTCTAGTTGATCACCTCTTCCATCTCTAAGCTCCATTGTTGCTCCAAGCTCCATTTTGGCCCGATCTCTCTCCCTAGCCAATCAAACTTGTTGATTTGCTTGGGATTGGGTGACAAGGGCCCGATCTACTTCCACCGGAGACTTTTGATTCCCCACTTATCCCTTGCGGATCTTGTTACTCTTGGGTGTTTGAGCACCCTAGGCAGTTGAGTCACCGTGGAGCCATATTCCATTGTGGTGAAGCTTCGTGGTGTTGTTGGGAGCCTCCAATTAAGTTGTGGAGATTGCCCCAACCTTGTTTGTAAAGGTTCGGTTGCCGCCTTCAAGGGCACCAATAGTGGAATCACGGCTCTTGCATTGTGCGAGGGCATGAGGAGATTACGGTGGCCCTAGTGGCTTCTTGGGGAGCATTGTGCCTCCACACCGCTCTAACAGAGACGTACTTCCCCTCAAAAGGAAGGAACTTCGGTAACACATCCTCGTCTCCACCAGCTCCACTCTTGGTTATCTTATCCCTTTACTTGTGCAAGCTTATTTGTGTTTCTATCTTTGCTTGCTCTTGTGCTTGTGTTGATTGCATCATATAGGTTGTCCACCTAGTTGCACTTCTAGACAACCTTTATTATTGCAAAGTTTAAATTGGTAAAGAAAAGCTTAAAATTTGTTAGTTGCCTATTCACCCCACTCTAGTCAGCTATATCGATCCTTTCAATTGCGATGAGGGGTTTTGACAATTGCATGACCAATATGATCAATGTTCATACCTTCACCGTTGGCATTGTGGACTTGATCATGGACATGATACTTCTCGCTCATTGTCACCTTCTCAAGCTCGTTGGTGATGTGATTTGTGGCACCGGAGTCGACATACCAGTTGGTGTCAACCCCATATGATGTGTCTGCAGCCGCTGCAACCTTTTTTCTGGAGTTGTTCTCACCATAACGCCAATCACAGTCCTTTGCAATATGATTATTTTTCTTGCAAATTTGACATTTATTTTCATACTCCTCATACCCTTGGAAGGGCGCCTGTCGGTGTCTGATACGTCTCCGTCGTATCTACTTTTCCAAACACTTTTGCCCTTGTTTTGGACTTTAACTTGTATGATTTGAATGGAACTAACACGGACTGACGCTGTTTTCAGCAGAATTGCCATGATGTTGTTTTATGTGCAGAAAACAAAAGTTATCGGAATGACCTGAAACTCCACGGGATGTCTTATAAAAAATAATAAAAATCCTCGCCAAAGATGAAGACCAGGGGCCCACACCTGTCCACGAGGGTGGGCGCCCCCCTAGGCGCGCCCCTACCTCGTGGGCCCCCTGGACACCTTCGGACGCCAACTCCAACTCTATATATTGGCTTTCGGGGAGAAAAAAATCAGAGAGAAGAAATCATCGCGTTTTACGATACGGAGCCGCCGCCAAGCCCTAAAACCTCTCGGGAGGGCTGATCTGGAGTCCGTTCGGGGCTCCGGAGAGGGGCATTCGTCGCCGTCGTCATCATCAACCATCCTCCATCACCAATTTCGTGATGCTCACCATCGTGCATGAGTAATTCCATCGTAGGCTTGCTGGACGGTGATGGGTTGGATGAGATTTATCATGTAATCAAGTTAGTTTTGTTAGGGTTTGATCCCTAGTATCCACTATGTTCTGAGATTGATGTTTCTATGACTTTGCTATGCTTAATGCTTGTCACTAGGGCCCGAGTGCCATGATTTCAGATCTGAACCTATTATGTTTTCATGAATATATGTGAGTCCTTGATCCTATCTTGCAAGTCTATAGTCACCTACTATGTGTTATGATCCGGCAACCCAGTGACAATAATCGGGACCACTCCGGTGATGACCATAGTTTGAGGAGTTCATGTATTCACTATGTGCTAATGCTTTGTTCGGTTCTCTATTAAAGGAGGCCTTAATATCCCATAGTTTCCATTAGGACCCGCTGCCACGGGAGGGTAGGACAAAAGATGTCATGCAAGTTCTTTTCCATAAGCATGTATGACTATGTTCGAATACATGCCTACATTACATTGATGAATTGAAGCTAGTTACATGTCACCCTATGTTATGAGTGTTACATGATGAACCGCATCCCGCATAATTATCCATCATTGATCCGGTGCCTCTGAGCTTTCCATATCTTGGTCTTCGCTTATTTACTTTTCCGTTACTCTTGTTACAATCACTACAAAGTACCAAAAATATTTACTATTGCTTGCACTGCTCTTTTGTTACCGTTACCACCACTATCATATTACTTTGCTACTAAACACTTTGCTGCAGATACTAAGTTTCCAGGTGTGGTTGAATTGACAACTCAGCTGCTAATACTTGAGAATATTCTTTGGCTCCCCTTGTGTCGAATCAATAAATTTGGGTTGAATACTCTACCCTCGAGAACTATTGCGATCCCCTATACTTGTGGGTTATCAAGACCTTTTTCTGGCGTCATTGCCAGGGAGCATAGCTCTATTCTTTGAGTCACTTGGGATTTATATCTGCTAGACACTATCAAGAACTTGAAAGACGCTAAGACAACAATTTATACCTCAACTACGAGGGGAGGTAAGGAACTGCCATCTAGCTCTGCACTTGATTCACCTTCTGTTATGAGTAAGCTAGTGACACCTAAGCCTGCTTCTGCTATTCGTTCCGATATGTCACACGTTATTGATGATGCCACTTCTGCTATGCATGATACTTATGATGAAACTACTTCTATGCTTGATACTACTATGCCCCTTGGTGAATTTCTAGATGAACAAATTGCTAGGGCTGGAGAGAAAGAAATTATTGAATCTGAATACGATGATGAAAGTGATGATGAAAATATGCCTATTATTCCTAAGGGTTATGTTTTTGATATGGAATCTTCTGCAACTATCTTTGCCTGCCAAGATAGATACGAACTTACGAGGCTATTAGTTAAATGGAGTAAAGAATCTCTTAGAGGCAGAATGAAACCTGACCCTGCTTTTGCTACTTCACCTATTTTTGTTCCCGATAAGGATTATTATGAATTCTCTGTTGATCCTGATATAATTACTTTGGTTGAATCTGATTCTTTTTATGGCTATGAATCTGAAACTGTTGTGGCACATCTTACTAAGTTAAATGATATAGCCGCCCTGTTTACTAATGATGAGAGAACGCGCTACTTTTATATACTCAAAATATTTCCGTTCTCATTAAAGGGTGATGCTAAGATATGGTTTAATTCTCTTGATCCTGGTTGTGTGCGTAGTCCCCAGGATATGATTTATTACTTCTCTGCTAAATATTTCCCTGCTCATAAGAAACAAGCTGCTTTGAGGGAAATATACAACTTCGTGCAAATTAAAGAAGAAAGTCTCCCACAAGCTTGGGGGAGGCTTCTCAAGTTATAATGCTTTGCTGATCATCCTCTTAAGAAACCTGAAATACTTGATATCTTTTATAATGGACTAACCGATGCTTCCAGAGATTACGGATAGTTGTGCTGGTTCTCTTTTAGGAAAGAACACGGATGAAGCTGAAATTCTATTGAATAATATGTTGACAAATGAAAATAATTGGGCCCTCTGAGCCATCTTACATTCCAATTCTTGAGCCTATTCCTAAACCAACTCCGAAGAAGAGAGGTGTTCTATTTCTCGATCTGAAGATATGCAAGAGGCAAAGAAATCTATGAAAGAAAAGGTATTAAAGCTGAAGATGTTAAGAATTTACCTCCTATTGAAGAAATACATGGTCTTAATCTACACTTTGTTGAAGAAACTTATGATATTGATCCATTACTTATTGAAGAACCTCCCGATCCCGATAACCCGACACGGGTAGTAAAGGTAAATTCTCTATCTGAGATATGATAAAGCTGAAGTCCCTCCTACTAAAATTGCTAGTCGATTGCTGGATGAGTTTGATAACTTTATGTATAAGCAAGATGACTTTAATGCTTATTTTGGTAGACAATTAAAACAAGATGCTTATATGATTAAACGCTTGGGTGATTATATGGCTAATATTAGAGGTGAACTTAAACTTGTTAGCAAACATGCTTCTATGGTTACCACTCAAGTAGAACAAGTACTTAAAGCCCAAAAAGAAGTGCTTGATGAAATGAATAGTAGGAAAAATGATTATGCTGTTAGAGTGGCTACAAGAACTGGTAGAATGACTCAGGAACCTTTGTATCCTGAAGGCCACCCTAAGATAATTGAGCAAGATTCTCAGAGAAATAATATTGATGCTCCTAGTTCCTCTAAAAGGAAGAAGAAGAAAAATGATAGGAATTTGCAAACTTCTAGTGAACCTATTGCTGAACCACCTGAGAATCCAAATGATATCTCTATGTCCGATCTTTGAAACACAATCGGTAATGAACATGAACCTAGTGAAAATGTTAATGATGATGTTCATGACGATGCTCAACCGAGTAATGATAATGATGTAGAAGTTGAACCTGCTGTTAATCTTGATAACCCACAATCAAAGAATCAACGTTATGATAAAAGAGACTTCGTTGCTAGGAAACATGGTAAAGAAAGAGAACCATGGGTTCAGAAACCCATGTCTTTTCCTCCAAAACCATCCAAGAAGAAGGATGATGAGGATTTTGAGCGCTTTGCTGAAATGATTAGACCCATCTTTTTGCGTATGCATTTGACTGATATGCTCAAAATGAATCCTTATGCTAAATATATGAAAGATATTGTTACAAATAAAAGAAAGATAGTAGAAGCTGAAATTTCCACCATGCTTGCTAATTATACTTTTAAGGGTGGAATACCAAAGAAACTTGGAGATCCGGGAGTACCCACTATACCATGCTCCATTAAAAGAAATTATGTTAAAACTGCTTTATGTGATCTTGGGGCCGGTGTTAGTGTTATGCCTCTCTCTTTGTATCGTAGACTTGACTTGAATAAGTTGACACCTACTGAAATATCTTTGCAAATGGCTGATAAAATCAACTGCTATACCTGTCGGTATTTGTGAGGATGTGCCTGTTGTGGTTGCAAACGTTACTATTTTAATGGACTTTTATTCTTGATATTCCCGAGGACGATAGTATGTCTATTATTCTTGGAAGACCTTTTCTGAACACTGCAGGGGCTGTTATTGATTGCAACAAAGGCAATGTCGCTTTTCATGTTAATGGTAATGAGCATACGGTACACTTTCTGAGGAAACAACCTCAAGTTTATAGCATCAATTCTATTGGAAAAGTTCCATCGATTATTTTTGGAGCTTTTGAATTTCCTCTTCCTACTGTCAAGAAGAAATATGATATCCTTATTATAGGGGATGTGAATATCCCCGTTGAGGTTACTTAGTGTTATTCGAAATTTCTCCAATTTCATGATTACCAGAATGAGTTTGTTAACAAGACTTGATCAACCTTGTTAGTGGATTCCTTTTGATGATCATGAGATGGATGAAACTAGAAGCACAACCTTCTGTACCCTCTTTATATTTTCTATTATTTAGTAGAAATAAAGTAAAATAGTATTTTGTTCTGTCTGTCTCCTAACTTATCCGTGCAATATAAAAATATCCCGAAAATAGAAGTCCTCAGAATGCCATGCCAATTTAATATGATTTTTCCGGGAATATTTGACGATTTATAGTGCAAAAATCACCGCGGGGGGAGCTGCCACCTGGCCACGAGGGTGGAGGGCGCCCTACCCCAGGCGCGCCCCTACCTCGTGGCCCCACGGTGGCCCTCCTCCACTTATCCTGCACCCATCTTCTTCCTCTGCCTCACACAAACCCGAAAAACCAACTCAAGCACGAGTTCCAGCCACTTTTGCTGCGATTTTCGATCTCCTTGCTCAAAGCACCTCTCGCAAAACTGCTTGGGGAGATTGTTCCTTGGTATGTGACTCCTCCATTGGTCCAATTAGTTTTTGTTCTAGTGCTTTATTCTTTGCAAATTTGTGTTGCATAGGTGACCATGTTCTTGAGCTTGTGTAACACCCCGGATGTAACTTTCCATATTTGTAACTCCAATTCTTGCCATTTTCGGCATTGTGATATGATATTCCCTCCGTGGTTGGGTTTTTCTTCATTTTTGCTTTTTGTCTTTGTCATGCATCTCATATCATGTCATCATGTGCATCTCATTTGCATACATGTTCGTCTCATGATTCCGAGCATTTTCCCGTTGTCCGTTTTGCAATCCGGCACTCCTATGTCCCCGGCGCCCCTTTTACGTTTTTCCGTGGCGGGTACTAAACTTTCTCGGAATGGGCGAGGTTTGTCAAGTGGCCTTGGTACACCACTGTAGACCACTGTCAAGTTTGGGTCATTTGGAGCTTGTTTGGTACTCAGCAGTTAACCTTGACTCTCGCAAAGGCCTCTTTTAAGTTGCAACCCAACACCCCTTCAAAACAGCCCAATAACCCATCTAAGTCACCTCCATGCTCTCGGTCGTTCGATCACGATCGTGTGGGCGAAAACCGCACCTCATTTGGACTCTCCTAGCTCCCTCTATGCCTATATATACACCCCATTCCAAATTCGCGGATCCTCTCCCCCCTAACCCTAGCAAAATCCCAGATCCGCCGCCGCCGGACGTGTCCGGAGCGGGCGGACAACGTCCGCCGCCCGCGCCTCTCGGTAGCGCGCCACGTGCGCCGCCGCCGCCCCCCGCTCGGCGGGGAGCCCGACCGCAGCCCTCCCGGCCCCGCCGCCGCCGCCCGGCCCGGCGCCCGCCGCCGCTTCGCCCACTCCGCGCCGCCCGGCTGGCAGCCGCCTCCGCCGCCGCCTCGGCTCGCCGGGCATGAGCTCGGCGCCGCCGCCTCGACTTCGCCGCAGCCGTGGAGCTCCGGCGCCGCGCCCCGCCGCCCCTCTGCCGGACCTCATCCGCCGGACCTCCAGCTCCGCTCCGGCCAGCTCCCTCCGAACTCCGGCGATCGCCGTCCTCGAACTCCGGCCAGATCCGATCTGGTAGGACTAGGTTGACTTCTTCTCCCCCCCGTTTTTCTTCTAAGTCATTTTCTGCCAGAATAATTGTTGCATCTTCGTCGCATCACATCTTCGCATCTGTAACTCCGTTTCGTGCATGTAATATGTCAAAATGTTCGTCTCGAAGAGTAGATCATTTCATCTCATTTCATCATTTTCATTTGAGCTCATCTTGATGCCCGAAATGCTGTTAGAAGAGGGCTATGTGATGTTAGTTTCTGTTTCTTAACAGAACATGCACTTTTGTCATTTTTGCCATGATTGATGTGTGCACCCTATGATCTTGAGTCCTACATGTGTTTTGTAATATGCCATTCCATCTTTCCAGGGGTGTATGCCATGTATTTTTGTGACCTCTGTGATGACTAGCACAAGCATGCAAACTAGGCCTCATGATGTTGCTGATTTCAGCCCCTGTTTTTGCTGATATTTTATATCATGTTAACTTGATGCTACCGAGAGATCCATGCATATTTTGAGATACTTAAGTAAGGATGTTTTGAACATATGGTTGTGCTCTACCCATCCATGCCTTTGTTTGCAATTATGGAGTGCCATAGCTTGAGTCAATCGAGCTCTACTTTTGCTATAAAATGTTTCCTGGCAAATTGTTTACATGTTATTCAATTTTGCCAAGGTTGTTGTAGTTGATCCGTTTATGCTATGATGTTGTTCTTGCCATGTATATCTTCTATGCCATGTCTTCTTGATGGATGTATGCTTAGTTTATCATGTAATTCTCTGTAGTGAGTGCATCGAGCTTTTGAACATGCCTACTTGTTATCTGTTTTTGCCATGCCCATTGCTGAATCATTACTAAACTTGCTATATTGACATGGGTGTTACTATATTTTCTCGATCCTTTTGGCTTATGGTCAGTAAGGGACTTTTGTTCTATGCTTTGAGTAGATTCATGCCATGCCTTGTTTTGCTATTATAAGTTCCTGTAGCATGTCGTTTGCTTGCTCTGAACATTGCTTCCTGATGCTGATTTTGCCATATTCAGTAATTTCACTAAGTCTGTGAAGCTGATATATTTTGCACTTTTGCCATGCTTGTTTGGACCCGTTATGATGTGAATTAGCCGTAGCATAGTGTTCATATTTTGTCAAGCATCTTGAGTAGATCACTGCCATATACTTTGTTGGTACGTTCGGGTGCAGTAGCTTAATTTCTTGTTGCTTGCTATGTGGCATCATGCTGTTAATGGCAGATTTGTGCCATTCTTGTTTTGCTTGTCATTTGCAAACCGTGCATCCGATTCCGGTGATCTTTATATCGATTTCAACCGAAATCATCTCACCTTTCCAGCGGCATACTTGGTTTGCCAAGTTGATGCCTAGTTCATCAATTTCCTTCCGGAGCGCGCATACACATTGCATATCACATCTCGCATATCATGCCATGTTTTGCATCATGTTGTTTGTGCATTGCACCGTGATTTATTGTGGTTCCTTTGTTTGTGTTCTTGCTTTGGGTAGAGCCGGAGGCGAGTACATGAGCGAGGAACCTGTTGAGAACGCTTACGAGGATCAAGCTTTCGACAACTCGAGAACTTTTGAGCAAGATGACCATACCCTCGAAATCACTTCTATCTTTGCTATGCTAGATGCTCGCTCTTTTGCTATGCCTATGCTACGATGCCTATCACTTGCTTATCATGCCTCCCATATTGCCATGTCAGCCCCTAACCATCCTTTCCTAGCAAACCGTTGATTGGCTATGTTACCGCTTTGCTCAGCCCCTCTTATAGCGTTGCTAGTTGCAGGTGAAGATAAAGTTTGTTCCTTGTTGGAACATGGAGATGTTGTTCCTTGTTGGAACAGGTTTACTTGTTGGGGATACCACAATATATATCTGCTATAATCAATGCATCTATATACTTGGTAAAGGGTGGAAGGCTCGGCCTTATGCCTGGTGTTTTGTTCCACTCTTGCCACCCTAGTTTCCGTCATACCGGTGTTATGTTCCTTGATTTCGCGTTCCTTACGGTTGGGTGATTTATGGGACCCCTTGACAGTTCGCTTTGAATAAGACTCCTCCAGCAAGGCCCAACTTTGGTTTTACCATTTGCCACCTAAGCCTTTTTCCCCGGGTTTCGCGACCCGAGGGTCATCTTTATTTAACCCCGGGCGGTGCTCCTTCGAGTGTTGGTCCAAACTAGAGCACCGTCTTGGGACCATTCCTTGGCAACTTGGATTACGTCGGTACCTATCGCTTAGCTTATCCGGTGTGCCACGAGAGCGAGATATGTGCAGCTCCTATCGGGATTTGTCGGCGCAGTCGGGTGGTCTTGCTGGTCTTGTTTTATTCTGTCGAAATGTCTTGTAGTCCGGGATTCGAGATTGATCGGGTCTTCCGGTAGAAGGAATATCCTTCGTTGACCGTGAGAGCTTATAATGGGCTAAGTTGGGACACCCCGCAGGGTATTATCTTTCAAAGCCGTGCCCATGGTTATGAGGCAGATGGGAATTTGTTAATGTCGGTTGTAGAAAACCGAAGTTGACTTTAATTAAAATACACATCAACGCGTGTGTAACCGTGATGGTCTCTTCTCGTGGAGTCCGGAAGTGAACACGATGTTGGAGTTATGTTTGGCGTAAGTAGTTGAGGATCACTTCTTGATCGCTACTAGCTTCACGACCGTGCCTTGCTTCTCTTCTCGCTCTCTTTTGCGAATGTAGCCACCATATATGCTAGTCGCTTGCTGCAGCTCCACCTCACAACTCTGTCCTACCTATAAGCTTAAATAGTCTTGATCTCATGGTGTGAGATTGCTGAGTCCCGTGACTCACAGATTCTACCAAAACAGTTGCAGTGTGCCGGCGATGCGGGCAGGTGGCGCAACCGAGCTCAAGTGGGAGTTCGATGAGGAGCGTGGTCGTTACTATGTGTCTTTTCCTGATGATCGATAGTGGAGCCAGTTGGGACGATCGGGGATCTGTGTAGCATTTGGGGTATCTTCTTTTATTTTGGTTCCGTAGTCGGACCTTGAGTGTAATCTGAATGATGGATGTTTATTTATGTATTGTGTGAAGTGGCATTGTAAGCCAACTATGTATCTCTTTCCTTATGTATTACATGGGTTGTGTGAAGATTACCTCACTTGCGACATTGCTTTCAATGCGGTTATGCCTCTAAGTCGTGCTTTGACACGTGGGAGATATAGCCGCATCGAGGCGTTACAAGTTGGTAATCGAGCCTTCCCGACTTAGGAGCCCCCGCTTGATTGTTTTTGGCGTTGTTGAGTCTAGAACAAAAATGTTTTGAGTCTTAGGATTATATATATCGGAGAGTAGGATTCTTTTTACTCCCAGTCCCTTCGTCGCTCTGGTGAGGTCTCCGACGTAGAAGTTTTGACTCTCCTCTCCTCAAATTTCACTAAAAAATTTAGGATCACGCTGGTATCTTGGAATCGTTCGATGGTTTTGTGACGAGAACATTGTTCTTGGTGCCTCGACATTTAGGGGTTGTGGCGGTGTCCCGGGAGTTGAGCTCCGAGGTGTTGTCGTCACAATTTTATCGTTGCAGATTCTGGAATACCGAGTTTTGCCGACATCTAAATCTCTTTTGTACAGTTGTTGGTGAGATAACCCGATAACCCGAAGATTGGGCGAGCTCGGGAGTATTGCCATGACTCAGATAACGGATGCTTTTCAAGGTCGAGGTACACGATTTCGAAGGTTTCTTGGTTATGTGTTGATGGATGGATACAGCTGGATCTAGGTATTGTTAGTTTGGGTGATATATTTTGTGTCCCCTGTATCCCCAACACCAGATTGCATAACCAGAAAGTTTCGGGAGTTTATAGGTGGGATTCAAGTAGCTCCTAGCATTTCTTCCCGCAGATATTTGGTTTGTGAGTGGGTAATCCTTACCACTTATTTGTTCCAGTCGTACCTTGTTTATTTTTTTCATCAACTCTTAATCAAGTGGCTTCTCACCTTATGGACGTGTAATGTTAACTTTGGAATTCATTCGTTCATCCTTGTTCGAATGTTTATTGTGAAGACTATATGTTGCAATTTCTATCCGTTGATTCTACTTGTCTATCTGTCTATCAAGTGCTAACGGATGTCACCCTCTTCAGGATGGCTCCGCCAACGCGTCTGAATCCGGATCGCGATGATGGGAATCAGTCGAACCCTCCACCTCCACCTCCGCCTCCGGAGGCATGGCAAGCTATCATGGCAGCCACCAATGCCAATGCTCAGATGATTTTGCAGCTCTTGCAAGAGCGTACCCAAGGGCAAGGCAACCAAGGAAATCAAGGTCAAGGCAACAACCAGCCGCACTTTGCTACCCTCGATCGGTTCCTCGCTAATCAGCGAAGTCTTTCGGTTTACGTGTCGAGGCCACAGACGCCGACGATTGGCTTGTGGATATCTGCAAACATTTTGAATGTAGCAATGTCGGACACGAGGACTTTGTCAAGTTTGTTTCGTTTCAACTCAAGGACCAAGCTGCTTTGAGTGGTTCCAGCAATACAAAGATTCCAGAGGAGGTCGTGTCATTACAGGATGAGTTCGGCCGAGACTTGAGCTCACCACATTCGAAAAGTGTTGTTGAGAGCAAGCGTGAGGAGTTCCGCAATCTCAAGCAAGGCAACATGTCGTGTATCAATACAATATCCAGTTCGAAACTCGCTCGCTTTGCTAAGAAAGACGTCCACGATGAAAAGAGTATGATCTATCAATTCAGAGGTGGTCTCGGAGAAGATCTGCAATTAGCTCTCGTGCTTTTGAGCCGAAAAGTATGATGAATTCTACAACATGGCATCAAGAAAGAAGCTGCCCAGCTCAAATGTGAGGCTTCTAAGAAGAGAATCGGGGATGCAGTTCAGTCTTCTTCTTCCTCTCAAGTGGCAGCTAAAGCGAAGTTCTACCTTCCTCCTCCTCCGTTCCGTCGGCCTTATCGCAGAAGAACTCAGGTGGCGTGGATCTTCCCACCCACCTAACCCAGGCTATCGTAACAAGTCTAATTCTCAAGCTCCAAGGTCAAATGCTCCTTACCACCGTCCGCTCTCGAGGTGACTTGCAACAAGTGTCAGCAGAAAGGTCACTACGCGAACAAGTGCTTCAACCAAAGGCGCCTTCCGCCTCCTCCTCCTGTGAAATCTTCCAGCAATGCAGTGGTCAAGCACAATCCCAAGTCTGCAAAGGTGAACATGATGAATGCAGCTCAAGCAGAGGAATATACTGATGTGATAATGGGTAATCTCTCAGTTAATGATATTCCTGCAAAAGTCTTATTTGATACTGGTGCATCGCATTCTTTCATCTCAAGACCTTTTGTGGCTATGCATGATTTGGTTACTCAAGTATTGCCGAGACCTTTGTCTATTGTTTCTCCGGCTAAGGAGATGACTTCTCGAGTTTTGGTTCAGAATGTCGGTATCAAGATGGGCGATTATAGATTTCTGGCTAAACCAATTGTCCTGGGTGACTCGGATATTGATCTTATTCTCGGGATGGACTGTCTTTCTCAGCACAAAGCTCAGCTTGATTGTGCTGCCAGGGAAATTCAATTGACTCACTCTTCTAATGATGTGATCATCTATGCCGCTCGTGATGAAACCATTCGGTTGTTTTCTCTCAATGAGAAGGGCGAATTGGATGCTATCTCTCGATTCGATCGTTTGTGAGTACCAAGATGTCTTTCGGAAGAGCTTCCAGAATGCCTCCTCACCGCCGCTTGAATTCGTTATCGATCTTGAGCACGCATCGAACCCGTTTGCAAGCGTCCATACAAGCTTGGACCTAATGAGCTGAAGGAATTGAAGAAGCAGCTCGATGAACAAGAGCGTCTGGTTTGATCGGACCGAGTTCATCTCCTTGGGGTTGTGGTGTTCTTTTGTCCGGAAGAAGGATGGCACGGACCGACTGTCGTCGATTACCGTCCATTGAATAAGAAGACAATCAAGAACAAGTATCCACTTCCCAACATCAATGAGCTTTTCGAGCAACTCAAAGGTGCTAAAGTGTTCTCCAAGCTTGACCTTCGTATGGGTTATCATCAGATTAGCATTCGTGAACAAGATATTCCCAAGACAACATTCGAACAAGCTTTGGTTCTTATGAATATCTTGTCATGTCTTTCGCCTTGTCAATGCTCCTCCAACATTCTCTCGGATGATGAATTTCATCTTCAACCCCTACACCAATGAATTCGTCTTGGTCTATCTTGATGATATTTTGGTCTTCTCCAAGAATAAGAAGGATCATGCCAAACATTTGCGATTGGTGCTAGACAAGCTCAGAGAGTATCAATTCTATGCGAAGTTCTCCAAATGTGAATTTTGGCTTGATGAAGTGCTTTATGTTGGTCACATCATCTCCGCCAAGGGCATCGCTGTTAATCCTGAGAAGGTTTCTGCAGTTGTGAATTGGGAACCTCCTCAGAATGTCAAGCAGCTCCGCAGTTTTCTTGGTCTTGCAAGCTATTGCCGAAGATTCGTTGAGAACTTCTCTAAGATTGCAAAGCCTCTTTCCAACCTCCTTCAGAATCATGTCAAGTATGTCTGGTCTCCTGAGTGTGATGTTGCTTTCAATACTCTCAAAGAGAAACTCGTCACAGCTCCTGTCTTGACTCCTCCTGATGAATCCAAGCCATTCAAAGTTTTCTGTGATGCTTCTCTCCAAGGTCTCGGTGCTGTGTTAATGCAAGAGAAGAGAGTTGTCGCCTATACCTCTCGTCAGCTGAAGCCCAATGAAAAGAACTACCCCACTC
This sequence comes from Aegilops longissima, assembly GCA_021605205.1. Taxonomy (NCBI): domain Eukaryota; kingdom Viridiplantae; phylum Streptophyta; class Magnoliopsida; order Poales; family Poaceae; genus Aegilops; species Aegilops longissima. The sequence goes on along the minus strand of CM038678.1, from coordinate 639,704,195 downwards.
ACGATCTTGAGTTGGCGGCAGTTGTCTATGCATTGATAACATGGAGACATCTCTTGTTGGGAAGGAAAGTGGACATTTTCACCGATCACAAGAGTCTCAAGTATATCTTCACTCAACCCAACCTAAACCTCAGGCAAACTCGATGGGTCGAAATGATTCAAGAGTACAACCCAAGTATTGAATATACTCCGGGCAAGGCCAATGTCATTGCAGATGCTTTGAGCAGGAAAGCTTACTGTAACAGTTTGATCCTCAAGCCCTTCCAACCGGATCTTTGTGAAGCTTTCCGCAAGCTGAATCTTCAAGTTGTTCCTCAAGGCTTTCTTGCCAACCTCATAGTCTCTCCTACTTTGGAAGATCAAATTCGTGAGGCTCAACTCCTGGATACCATGGTGAAAAAGGTGAAACGTGGTGTCGACAAGGGCATTTCCAAGTACAAGTGCTTCCACATTGATGACAAAGATACTCTTTTCTTTGAGGACCGGATTGTGGTTCCAAAGGGTGATCTACGTAAAGTCATTATGAACGAGGCACACAATTCGCTTCTATCCATTCATCCTGGAAGTATGAAGATGTACCAGGACCTCAAGCAGTCGTATTGCTGGACTCGAATGAAGCGAGAAATTGCTCAATTCATGAATGAGTGTGATGTCTGCAGAAGAGTGAAAGCAGAACACCAACGACCAGCTGGTCTCCTCCAACCTCTTGCTATTCCAGAATGGAAGTTTGATCATATCGAAATGGACTTCATGACTGGATTTCCAAAGTCCAAGCGTGGAAATGATGCTATCTTCGTTGTCATTGACAAGCTTACTAAAGTGGCTCATTTTCTTCCTATCAAAGAATCTATCACAGCAGCTCGGTTGGCGAGCTATACACCTCGAGATTGTCTCCTTGCACGGCATTCCACAATTGATCTCTTCGCACCGTGGCAGCATCTTTACCTCCAAGTTTTGGGATTCTTTTCAGATGGCCATGGGCACCAACATTCGTTTCAAAGACAGCTTTCCACCCTCAAACAAGTGGCCAAGTCGGCGAGTCAATCAAATCCTTGAAGATATGCTCGGGGCTTGTGTCATTTCCTTCGGTATGAAGTGGGAAGATTGTCTTCCATATGCCGAAGTTCTCCTACAACAACAGCTTCCAAGCGAGTTCGGGCAAGGCCCCATTCGAAATTCTCTATGGCGAAAGTGCGTACTCCTCTCAATTGGTCCGAGACAGGTGAACGCCAACTTCTTGGCAACGACTTGATCACGAAGCGAAGAAATGTGCAAAGTCATTCGTGAGAATCTCAAAGCCGCGCAATCGCGCGGAAGAGCTATTATGATGACAAGCACCGTGGCGTGGCTTTTGAAATCGGAGACCATGTCTACCTCCGCGTCTCTCAATGAAAGGCACTCGCCGCCCGGTATCAAAGGAAGCTTGCCCCTAGATACGTGGGTCCTTTCAAGATCATTGGCAAAAGAGGCGATCTCGCCTATCAACTTGAGCTTCCGTCCAACTTCGCGAATGTGCACGATGTGTTTCACGTGTCACAGCTTTGCAAGTGCTTCAAGACGCCTGAACGCACTATCAACTTCGAAGAAATTGATCTTCAAGAAGATCTCTCTTATCATGAGCACCCCGTTGCTATTCTTGAAGAACCCGAGCGCAAGACTCACAACAAGTCAATCAAATTCCTGAAAGTGAAGTGGTCACACCATTCCGACCGAGAAGCCACCTGGGAGCGTGAGGATCACCTCCGTTCCGAATATCCGGAGTTCTTTCAGTCCTAGATCTCGGGACGAGATCCTCTTGTAGTGGTGGAGTGTTGTAACACCCCGGATGTAACTTTCCATATTTGTAACTCCAACTCTTGCCATTTTCGGCATTGTGATATGATATTCCCTCCGTGGTTGGGTTTTTCTTCATTTTTGCTTTTTGTCTTTGTCATGCATCTCATATCATGTCATCATGTGCATCTCATTTGCATACATGTTCGTCTCATGATTCCGAGCATTTTCCCCGTTGTCCGTTTTGCAATCCGGCACTCCTATGTCCCCCGGCGCCCCCTTTTACGTTTTTCCGTGAGCGGGTACTAAACTTTCTCGAAATGGACCGAGGTTTGTCAAGTGGCCTTGGTACACCACCGGTAGACCACCTGTCAAGTTTCGGGTCATTTGGAGCTCGTTTGGTACTCCAACGGTTAACCGCACTCTCGCAAAGGCCTCTTTTAAGTTGCAGCCCAACACCCCTTCAAAACAGCCCAATAACCCATCTAAGTCACCTCCATGCTCTCGGTCGTTCGATCACGACCGTGTGGGCGAAAACCGCACCTCATTTGGACTCTCCTAGCTCCCTCTATGCCTATATTACACCCCCATTCCAAATTCACAGATCCTCTCCCCCCTAACCCTAGCAAAATCCCAGATCCGCCGCCGCCGGACGTGTCCGGAGCGGGCCGGACAACGTCCGCCGCCGCCCGCGCTCTCTCGTAGGCGCCACGTGGCGCCGCCGCCCCACCGCTCGGCCCAGGGAGCCCAACCGCAGCCCTCCGGCCCGCGCGCCGCCGCCGCCCGGCCAGCGCGCCCGCCGCCTCTCGCCCGCCCGCGCGCGCGCCCGGCCGCCTCGGCTCGCCCTTGCAGCAGCGAGCTCCAGCGCCGCCGCCTCGACTTCGCCGCTGCCAGTGGAGCTCGGCGCCGCGCCCGCCGCCCCTCTGCCGGACCTCCTCCGCCGAACCTCCAGCTCCGCTCCGGCCAGCTCCCTCCGAACTCCGGCGATCGCCGTCCTCGAACTCCGGCCAGATCCGATCTGGTAGGACTAGGTTGACTTCTTCTCCCCCTGTTTTTCTTCTAAGTCATTTTCTGCCAGAATAATTGTTGCATCTTCATCGCATCACATCTTCGCATCTGTAACTCCGTTTCGTGCGTGTAATATGTCAAAATGTTCGTCTCGAAGAGTAGATCATTTCATCTCATTGCATCATTTTCATTTGAGCTCTTATTGATGCCCGAAATGCTGTTAGAAGAGGGCTATGTGATGTTAGTTTACATTTCTTAATGAACATGCTCTTTGTCATTTTTGCCATGATTGATGTGTGCACCCTATGATCTTGAGTCCTACATGTGTTTTGTAATATGCCATGCCATCTTTCCAGGGGTGTATGCCATGTATTTTTGTGACCTCTTGGGTGACTAGCACAAGCATGCAAACTAGGCCTCATGATGTTGCTGATTTCAGCCCCTATTTTTGCTAATATTTTATGCCATGTTAACTTGATGCTACCGAGAGATCCATGCATATTTTGAGATACTTAAGTAAGGATGTTTTGAACATATGGTTGTGCTCTACCCATCCATGCCTTTGTTTGCAATTATGGAGTGCCATAGCTTGAGTCAATCGAGCTCTACTTTTGCTATAAAATGTTTCCTGGCAGATTGTTTACATGTTATTCAATTTTGCCAAGGTTGTTGTAGTTGATCCGTTTATGCTATGATGTTGTTCTTGCCATGTATATCTTCTATGCCATGTCTTCTTGATGGATGTATGCTTAGTTTATCATGTAATTCTCTGTAGTGAGTGCATCGAGCTTTTGAACATGCCTACTTGTTATCTGTTTTTGCCATGCCCTGTTGCTGAATCTGTTAACGAAACTTGCTATATTGACATGGGTGTTACTATATTTTCTGATCCTTTTTGGCTTATGGTCAGTAAGGGACTTTTGTTCTATGCTTTGAGTAGATTCATGCCATGCCTTGTTTTGCTATTATAAGTTCCTGTAGCATGTCGTTTGCTTGCTCTGAACATTGCTTCCTGATGCTGATTTTGCCATGTTCAGTAATTTCACTAAGTCTGTGAAGCTGATATATTTTGCACTTTTGCCATGCTTGTTTGGACCTGTTATGATGTGAATTAGCCGTAGCTTAGTGTTCATATTTTGTCAAGCATCTTGATTAGATCACTGCCATATACTTTGTTGGTACGTTCGGGTGCAGTAGCTTAATTTCTTGTTGCTTGCTATGTGGCATCATGTTGTTAATGGCAGATTTGTGCCATTCTTGTTTTGCTTGTCATTTGCAAACCGTGCATCCGATTCCGGTGATCTTTATATCGATTTCAACCGAAATCATCTCACCTTTCCAGCGGCATACTTGGTTTGCCAAGTTTATGCCTGGTTCATCAATTTCCTTCCGGAGCGCGCATACGCATTGCATATCACATCTCGCATATCATGCCATGTTTTGCATCATGTTGTTTGTGCATTGCACCGTGATTTATTGTGGTTCCTTTGTTTGTGTTCTTGCTTTGGGTAGAACCGGGAGACGAGTACGTTAACGAGGAACCTGTTGAGAACGCTTACGAGGATCAAGCTTTCGACAACTCTGAGAACTTTGCAGGCAAGATGACCATACCCTCGAAATCACTTCTATCTTTGCTATGCTAGATGCTCGCTCTTTTGCTATGCCTATGCTACGATGCCTATCACTTGCTTATCATGCCTCCCATATTGCCATGTCAGCCCTAACCATCCTTTCCTAGCAAACCGTTGATTGGCTATGTTACCGCTTTGCTCAGCCCTCTTATAGCGTTGCTAGTTGCGGTGAAGATAAAGTTTGTTCCTTGTTGGAACATGGAGATGTTGTTCCTTGTTGGAACAGGTTTACTTGTTGGGATATCACAATATATATCTGCTATAATTAATGCATCTATATACTTGGTAAAGGGTGGAAGGCTCGGCCTTATGCCGGTGTTTTGTTCCACTCTTGCCACCCTAGTTTCCGTCATACCGGTGTTATGTTCCTTGATTTAGCGTTCCTTACGGTTGGGTGATTTATGGGACCCCTTGACAGTTCGCTTTGAATAAGACTCCTCCAAAGAAGGCCCAACTTTGGTTTTACCATTTGCCACCTAAGCCTTTTTTCCCCGGGTTTCGCGAGCCGGGGTCATCTTTATTTAACCCCGGGCGGTGCTCCTCGAGTGTTGGTCCAAACTAGAGCACCGTCGGGACCATTCCTTGGCAACTTGGATTACGTCGGTACCTGACGCTTAGCTTATTCGGTGTGCCACGAGAGCGAGATATGTGCAGCTCCTATCGGGATTTGTCGGCACAATCGGGTGGTCTTGCTGGTCTTGTTTTATTGCTGTCGAAATGTCTTGTAGTCCGGGATTCGAGATTGATCGGGTCTTCCGGTAGAAGGAATATCCTTCGTTGACCGTGAGAGCTTATAATGGGCTAAGTTGGGACACCCTGCAGGTATTATCTTTCAAAGCCGTGCCCGCAGTTATGAGGCAGATGGGAATTTGTTAATGTCCGGTTGTAGAAAACCGAAGTTGACTTTAATTAAAATACACATCAACGCGTGTGTAACCGTGATGGTCTCTTCTCGTGAGTCCGGAAGTGAACACGGTGTTGGAGTTATGTTTGACGTAAGTAGTTCAGATCACTTCTTGATCGCTACTAGCTTCACGACCGTGCCTTGCTTCTCTTCTCGCTCTCTTTTGCGAATGTAGCCACCATATATGCTAGTCGCTTGCTGCAGCTCCACCTCACAACTCTGTCCTACCTATAAGCTTAAATAGTCTTGATCTCGGGTGTGAGATTGCTGAGTCCCGTGACTCACAGATTCTACCAAAACAGTTGCAGGTGCCGACGATGCGGTGCAGGTGACGCAACCGAGCTCAAGTGGGAGTTCGATGAGGAACGTGGTCGTTACTATGTGTCTTTTCACGATGATCGATGAGTGGAGCCCAGTTGGGACGATCGGGGATCTGTGTAGCATTTGGGGTATCTTCTTTTATTTTGGTTCCGTAGTCGGACCTTGAGTGTAATCTGAATGATGGATGTTTATTTATGTATTGTGTGAAGTGGCATTGTAAGCCAACTATGTATCTCTTTCCTTATGTATTACATGGGTTGTGTGAAGATTACCTCACTTGCGACATTGCTTTCAATGCGGTTATGCCTCTAAGTCGTGCTTCGACACGTGGGAGATATAGCCGCATCGAGGGCGTTACAAGTTGGTAATCGAGCCTTCCCGACTTAGGAGCCCCGCTTGATTGTTTCTTTGGCGTTGTTGAGTCTAGAACAAAATGTTTTGAGTCTTAGGATTATATATATCGAGAGTAGGATTCTTTTTACTCCCCAGTCCCTTCGTCGCTCTGGTGAGGTCTCCTGACGTAGAAGTTTTGACTCTCCTCTCCTCAAATTTCACTAAAAAAAATTTCCGATGGTTTTGTGACGAGAACATTGTTCTTGGTGCCTCCTGACATTTAGGGGTTGTGGCAGTGTCTCGGGGAGTTGAGCTCCGAGGTGTTGTCGTCACAATTTTATCGTTGCAGTTCTGGAATACCTGAGTTTTGCCGACATCTAAATCTCTTTTGTACAGTTGTTGGTGAGATAACCCCGATAACCCAGTACTGGGGCAAGCTCGGGAAGGCCCTAGGCTTGCAATACGTGATGCTGACGAGGAACCACCAAGAGACGCTCTTGTGAGGCCCTGTGAATGGCCTTCGGAAAATTTTATGGATCAAGCGGGAATCAAAGAAGAATTTAACACATATTTGCGTAACACCGATCTTGTGGACTTCGAGGCAGACAAATGCCCACAGTATCATGATCTCACTAGTTCATTTGTGAGCAGGTTTGAATTTTCATCTTCACGTAATTCCCCTTCTGTCATGTTTGAAATGTATGACAAATCTTATACCTTGGACTTAGAGGATTTTACTTTTGCTTGCAAACTCCCATCATTGTTGATCCCCGTAAATTTGAATTTAGAGACTTCCTTGCTGGTATAACTGTGGGGGAATCTAGAGATATAACGCAAGCCACTATAGGGAGCATTCACTTTCCTGCTATACATTATTTTGCTCTCTTCATCGGTAGGTGCATGAATGCTAAGGCTCAAGCATGTCGCATGTGTGTCCCTGATCTCAGCATTCTCAGGAGTGCTGTGTTAGGAGACCAATCTTATCATATGGGAGCCATAGTAGCTCGTAGGTTGCATCATAATAGATATAACGGAGATTTCTTTGGAGGAATTTTTGCAACCCGCTTAGCTAATTTTCTTGAGATAGACATTCGTGAGGGTGATATGGAGTTACCCCCTACTTATTTATATTTTGATTCTATGGTTTCCCACCAGTTTGTTGAGAGGACTAAACCACCTCTCCAGTATCGACTAATCTTTAACAAATGGCATGTTGTCTGTATTACTCTTCCTGCTCCTGCCTTCTTTGATTCTCAGACAAAAGGAAGATATGTTATTACCAGAGAGGAGGCAGATGAGTACGAGAGAAGAGCGGAGGTGGCTCGACGCCACGCTGCAGCTCAGGAGGCGATAGCTGCTGCATCACGGTACGACCCCAGCTACACCTACGGGTATCCGCCAGGCCATCCCTGGCAATGAACCAACTTAGGCTAAAAGCCTAAGCTTGGGGGAGTACGTATTTCTCACCGACATTACATTTATGTTCACATACACTCATTGCTAGATGTCGGTGCTCATACTCTTTCATTGTAATATCCATGCTAGTTTATTTTCTTTTTCCTGCTTTCTTCTTGTGTGTCTGTTAAACCTTAAGAAAAAAAATAGTAGTAGTTTATTTCTTTGCTGTAGTAATTAAAAAGAAAACCCAAAAATATTTCCCGTTCTTCTTTTGCTTGTTGGGAGCTTTCCCGTGTAAATAGTTTTTATTTCTTTTCTTTTCTTTGGGGGTCAGTAGGAGAAGACCATGATTAAATTGTTGAAGTGGGTCTTATATGCATCATTGTTGATTTAACCAAGAGCCCATATTGCCTTGTCTTCTCCTGTTTATTGAATGCTCACAGATTCCAGCTTAGTCCAATGCACGTGCACTCTTATCATTATTCACACCGTTCGGTCGTGCAAGTGAAAGGCAATTATGATGATATATGATGGACTGAGTAAGATGAGAAAAGCTGGTATGAACTCGACCTCTTTTGTTTTTGTAAATATGATGAGTTCATCGTTCTTGATCCAGCTTATTATGAATAAACATGTTTTGCAATGACAATTAGAGATCATAGTTGCTCGTGCCATGCTTGATTAGCTATGAGTTATAATGGTTTACCTTGAGTGCTAACATGCTATTAAAATGGTTGTGATGTGGTATGATGGGGTGGTATCCTCCTTCGAATGATTTAAGTGACTTGACTTGGCACATGTTCACGCATGTAGTTGAAACAAATCAACATAGCCTTCACGATATTTATGTTCATGGTGGATTATATCCTACTCATGCTTGTATTCAATGTTTATTAATTTTAATGCATGTTCATGACTGTAAATCGCTCTCTAGTTGGTCGCTTCCCAGTCTTTTGCTAGCATTCACTTGTACTAAGCGGGAATACTGCTTGTGCATCCAATCCCTTAAACCCCAAAGTTATTCCATATGAGTCCACCATACCTTCCTATATGCGGTATCTACCTGCCGTTCCAAGTAAATTTGTATGTGCCAAACTCTAAACCTTCAAATAAACATTCTGTTTTGCATTCTCTAATAGCTCATATATCAACTAGGGCTGCCCTTATCTTCCGTGTTAGGCGGGTTATTCTCAAGAGGAGTGGACTCCGCTCCTCACTCACGAGAAAATGGTTGGTCACCGGGATGCCCAGTCCCATGCTTTATGCAAACTAAATCAAAATAATTGCAAACAAAACTCCCCCTGGGACCCGTTGAATGTTGGAGGCACTCGTTGTTTCGAGCAAGCCATGGATTGATGCTTGTGGAGGAGGGGGAGTATAAACTTTACCATTCTGTTTGGGAACCGCCTATAATTTGTTTAGCATGGAAGATATCGTCATCTCTTAGTTGTTATGTTGACAATGAAAGTATACCACTCAAAATATTATTTATCTCTATTTCAAAACCGAGCTCTGGCACCTCTACAAATCCCTGCTTCCCTCTGCGAAGGGCCTATCTATTTACTTTTATGTTGAGTCATCACCTTCTTATTAAAAGCACTAGCTGGAGAGCACAACTGTTATTTGCATTCATTACTGTTAATTTATATCGGGTATGACTATGATTGGATCTCTTTTACCATGAATTACAATGTCTAGTCAGTCCTTGATCTTTAAAGGTGCTCTGCATTTATGTTTTGCGGTCTCAGAAAGGGCTAGCGAGATACCATCTTGTTATATCATATTATGACTATTTTGAGAAAGTGTTGTCATCCGAGATTTATTATTATAGCTTGCTAGCTGATTATGTTATTGATATGAGTAAACATGAGACCTAGGCGTTATTGCAAATGTGGTTAGTTATGATCTTTGCTGAAAACTTGAATGCTGGCTTGACATAGTTACAACAACAAGAGCAAACAGAGTTTGTAAAAGTTTTTCATTTTCTCTTTCAGTTTGTCAACTGAATTGCTTGAGGACAAGCAAGGGTTTAAGCTTGGGGGAGTTGATACGTCTCCGTCGTATCTACTTTTCCAAACACTTTTGCCCTTGTTTTGGACTTTAACTTGTATGATTTGAATGGAACTAACCCGGACTGACACTGTTTTTAGTAGAATTGCCATGATGTTGTTTTATGTGCAGAAAACAAAAGTTCTCGGAATGACCTGAAACTCCACAGGATGTCTTATAAAAAATAAAAATAAAATCCTCGCCAAAGATGAAGACTAGGGAGCCCACACCCTGTCCACGAGGGTGGGGGGCGCGCCCCCCTACCTCGTGGGCCCCCTGGACACCTTCCGACGCCAACTCCAACTCTATATATTGGCTTTCGGGGAGAAAAAAATCAGAGAGAATAAATCATCGCGTTTTATGATACGGAGCCGCCGCCAAGCCCTAAAACCTCTCGGGAGGGCTGATCTGGAGTCCGTTTGGGGCTCCGGAGAGGGGGATTCGTCGCCGTCGTCATCATCAACCATCCTCCATCACCAATTTCGTGATGCTCACCGCCGTGCGTGAGTAATTCCATCATAGGCTTGCTGGACGGTGATGGGTTGGATGAGATTTATCATGTAATCGAGTTAGTTTTGTTAGGGTTTGATCCCTAGTATCCACTATGTTCTGAGATTGATGTTGCTATGACTTTGCTATGCTTAATGCTTGTCACTAGGGCCCGAGTGCCATGATTTCAGATCTGAACCTATTATGTTTTCATGAATATATGTGAGTTCTTGATCCTATCTTGCAAGTCTACAGTCACCTACTATGTGTTATGATCCAGCAACCCCGAAGTGACAATAATCAGGACCACTCCCGGTGATGACCATAGTTTGAGGAGTTCATGTATTCACTATGTGCTAATGCTTTGTTCCGGTTCTCTATTAAAAGGAGGTCTTAATATCCCATAGTTTCCATTAGGACCCCGCTGCCACGGGAGGGTAGGACAAAAGATGTCATGCAAGTTCTTTTCCATAAGCACGTATGACTATGTTCGGAATACATGCCTACATTACATTGATGAATTGGAGCTAGTTCTATGTCACCCTATGTTATGACTGTTACATGATGAACCGCATCCGGCATAATTATCCATCATTGATCTGGTGCCTACGAGCTTTCCATATACTGGTCTTCGCTTATTTACTTTTCCGTTGCTATAGTTACAATCACTACAAAATACCAAAAATATTTACTATTGCTTGCACTGCTCTTTTGTTACTGTTACACCACTATCATATTACTTTGCTACTAAACACTTTGATGCAGATACTAAGTTTCCAGGTGTGGTTGAATTGACAACTCAACTGCTAATACTTGAGAATATTATTTGGCTCCCCTTGTGTCGAATCAAAATTTGGGTTGAATACTCTACCCTCGAAAACTGTTGTGATCCCCTATACTTGTGGGTTATCAGTGTCAAAACCGGTGGATCTCAGGTAGGGGGTTCCGAACTGTGCGTCTAAGGCCAATGGTAACAGGAGGCGGGGGACATGATGTTCACCCAGGTTCGGGCCCTCTCGATGGAGGTAATACCCTACCTCCTGCTTGATTGATCTTGATGATATGAGTATTACAAGAGTTGATCTACCACGACATCGTAGAGGCTAAACCCTAGAAGCTAGCCTATGATTATGATTGTTGTTGTCCTACGGACTAAACCCTCCGGTTTATATAGACACTGGAGGGGCTAGCGTTACATAGAGTTGGTTACAGAGAAGGAGATCTACATATCCGAATTGCCAAGCTTGCCTTCCATGCAAAGGAGAGTCCCACCCGGACACGGGACGAAGTTTTCAATCTTGTATCTTCATAGTCCAACAGTCCGGCCAAAGTATATAGTCCGGCTGTCCGAGGACTCCCTAATCCAGGACTCCCTAAGTAGCTCCTGAACCAGGCTTCAACGATGATGAGTCCAGTGCGCAGATTGTCTTCGACATTGCAAGGCGGGTTCCTTCTCCGAATACTCCATAGAAGATCTTGAATATGAGGATCGTGTCTGGCTCTGCAAAATAATTTCCACATACCACAGTAGAGAGCACAATATTTTACACATCTAATCTGCTGACAACTTTTCATAGCGTGACATCACGCCATTGCCCGGTCATTATGAACCATTTTTCTATACCAGCTACTGCACGTATTGCGAGGCAGTTTTCTTGGCACGTCTTGTCGAAGCAGAGATTGTCTCCCCTTATCACGGGATTCTCACCAATACGGGTGTGGGTAACCCAACCGCGCCATCAATCGTGGCGCTTGGGGAATAAGCGATTTTACCGGGCAAGTGGGGAGGCGCACAGTTTCTACCGCCTTTATAAAGAGATAGGGATTCTCCGTTTTCACCCACGCCTTCTTCTTCCTTCACTCATCCATTCTCGCCTGCTCGAGCTCCAGCGCCCAAGTTCTCACCTTCTCCGTACAGCCAGTCCAAACATGTCCGAAGTGGGAGGCAAGTGGATGGCCTCCTCCGCCATGGAGGAGGACATCACAAAGCTCCGGGAGGCCAGATACTTAGCCGCAGACATCGCGCACCGGCTCCCGGACGAAGGGCAGATCGTCCCTACTCCGGAACCCCACGAGAGGGTTGTGTTTCTCCCCCACTTCGTCCATGGACTGGGATTTCCCCTCCACCCATTTGTCCGCGGGCTCATGTTTTACTATGGGCTAGATTTCCATGATTTGGCCCCCAATTCCATCCTCAACATCTCGGTGTTTATCCTCGTGTGTGAGGCCTTCCTCCGCATCAAGCCCCACTTTGGCTTGTGGCTAAAGATCTTCAATGTGAAGCCGAAGATAGTGGTCGGCCAGCAAGCAGAGTGCGGAGGCGCCATGGTGGGCAAGATGCCCAACGTCTCCTAACTCGAAGGCTCCTATGTGGAGACCGCGAAGGGGTGGCAGTCGGGATGGTTCTATATCACCGAGCCGCGCGATGCCAACTGGGCGGCGGCCCCTGAATTTTGATCCGGCATCCCCATGCGGCTCACCACCTGGAAAAAGAAGGGGTTAGCCTGGGGTGCGCCGGCAGAGCTGACCGGACTCCAGAACTGCGTCAAAAATATGATAAGCAAGAAGATCAAGCTTGTCAACGTGGTCCAAGTCATGCTCTTCCACCGGATCCTCCCATGTCAAAGACGGGCATTCAATATGAGGGAGTTCAATTTGGCCAAACTCCAAATGCTGCGAGAGCTCTTCGACACGACACACAAAGACGTCTGGAAGGTGTTGTTCAAGGCCACCGAAGTACCTCCTCCCGTCACCGAGGATCACGAACTCAGCGCAAAGCGCCCCGCCAATCCGGTAAGCTCTCTATATTTCACGAGATGCTCCTTTCCCCAGTGTGTTCGTGAGAGGAGTCTAAGCCCCCATACTAATTTAACAGGACTGGCTGGCGACAGCGGAGCGAATCGACTGTCCAGCTCCGCTACCTGAAGATCCAGCAACTGCTCTCCTGACGGAGATGCTGTTTCCGGCACCCTATGAGGTGTCGGAGAAGAAGGCCAAGAAGAAGGCCACGGGGACCAGGAAAGGTCTCCGGCGCAAGGTTGTGTCGGACTCATTGTTCGAAGACACTGAGGCGCACTCCTCCAACGAAAACGAGGAGGAGGAAGAGGAAAACCCTCCCCCCAACCCGAGGGGGAGAAGAAAAGGAAGTCTGCCCCGTCTGGGGAGGCCGAAAGGTCCAAGAAGGGAAGGACCCTCCCTCCGGACCACTCCATAACAGCTGCCTACAGCGACGAGGAGTGGTTGCCTAGGGACAAGCCCCGGGCGAAGTCGTAAGTATCCGGACACTTATAATGCTTCCAGTATATTTTGCTTTATTGCTTCTTATCATGTTAAATGTGATTGTGCAGTCCGTCCAAAGCCCACATCAACGTATCCTCCTCGGATGGTTCTCTGAGCCAGTCGGAGATGAATAGCTATTCACTCCCAACGGCCACACCCCCCGGCCCGCGGACGACACCGAGGTGTTGTCCCAGAGGATACCTGAACAGGGGGAGACGGTTCTGGAGACGCCCCAAGGCGAAATCCTAGAAGCCGGACACATGGGGGGGGGGGGGGAGACCCCCATGGATTCTGATGACGGGGGCTGCAGCAAGTCTGGACCCCAGCCGGATACTGCGCCGGAACCTCCAATGGTACCGGATTCAGGTAGGCACCCCCTCGCTAAGGAGGGCGAGCTGCCTATGCCGATGACCTCTGTCCATCCAGAGGCATCGGACAATTTGCTGGAAGCGCTTCGCGGCGCTTCCATTGACTAAGAGCACCGTACTCTTACGAGTACGGTGATTGAGAAGGTTCGGTCCGCCAAAAGCGGATTGACCGAAGCCTGCGCCAGCCTACTAACAGGCTTTGAGGTAAGTAATCTCATTATGAGGAAATATCACAACATAGACAGTAGCCCCTGATGCTCTGAGTGGCGTTCGGAAAGAAAGGCCGAACAGAGGATCAAATAACATCCACAGGAGTCTTATCATATTATGTGAATAAGCAGGCATCGCTGCTGGCCGCTGCCGCCCGCACTGCGGAGGTGTCCGGACTAAAGCGGGACCTGGGGTGGGCCGAGGAAGAGCTCCACCTCGTGAAGAGGCAGCTCGAGGAGAACAAAGGTAAGCGATACCCCGTCCGTGTGTAATATCAAGGAAAAATCGTTGATGCTAATAGAAGCATCATGAATTTTAATAGGGGCCACGACCGAAGTGGCGACCCTTAAGAAAGTGTTGTCTGAGGCCGAGGGCAAGGCGGCCAAGGAGCGCCCCGAGCGCGAGAAACAGGAGGCTCGGGTAAATGAGGTCCAGCAAGAGCTCTAGGACTTCGTCAGAAAATTTGAGTCCTTGGAGCGTGACTCCAAGACCCAAGAGTCCGAGCTTGCGAAGGCCCTCCAGAGCGCGCAAGACGCCAAGGCCGAAGCCCAAAAGGCCCTCCAGGAGATCCAGGCGGCCAAGAAGATAGCGGCGGGTAAGGCATTCATTATGCAAAGCAAGCATGTGAAGGAGACTTTCCTTTTACTTACCCGAATTCGGAGCTCTCCAGGAGTGTTCACAGATCTGTCGCGCGGCATATCGGATGCCGTGGAGTTCTACCGTGTTGAGGAAGGGAGCTCGATGGAGAAGCTGTTCTAGTCCCAGTATATTGGGGCCGAACATCCGATGCCCTTGAGCGACCAGCTGAAGCAACTGGTCAAACTGCACAAGGCGGCCGAACTGGCCATGAAGGACCTCATAGTCCGGCTGTGGCCTGGCGAGCCCCTGCCCAGCAGCTACTTCGGCCTTGTAAAGCGGATGGTAAATGCCTGTCCGTGGCTTGAAGTCATTAAGCGGTCCGTCTGCATTGAAGGTGCACGCAGGGCCTTTGCCCGTGCGAAAGTGCACTGGGCGAAGATGGACGCCGAGAAGCTGGTGACGGAAGGGCCGCCGAAGGGCAAGCAGCACCGTCGCCCCGAGAATTATTATGATGGTGTCCTGAAGGGTTCCCGCCTTGTGGCGGATGAATGTGCTATGGATGTAATATTTGAATGAATGTACTCATGTCATCCTGTAAGATGAAAACGAGTTCATGTGCGCTATATAACGCTTGTTGATTTAAAATATTACCTTCTGTGCGGCCGTTTATAAAGTCTGAGAGTTGGCTAGTCGTCGGCTTCTACCCCCATGTAACTAGTACTGGGGTGTTCGGGATAAATCTAAACACTCTTTTATCCAAATTTTTGGTCCTTTAAGGAGGTGTTTAGCGCAGCGAACAAGGCAATCGGACTATACAACTTTATCACTCTCACTTAGCCATAGAAGTCTACAATTTTAAATTTTGGCGAAGCCCCTAGTATTCGGAAGGCCGAACTTGGGGCGCTATGCACGCCTAAATCGGACAAGGCCGATTCCTCGCCCGAAGCGGAAAAATCTTTAAGGATTTGAGACCTCTCGAACAGCGACCAGCTCTCGCTGCATCATGACAGTCAGTTTTCGGCTTTCTCTACTGAGGTGCTCGTCCGGAAGAACCGGGACACAATCGTAGTAGTTCTTGATACGTCTCCAACGTATCTATAATTTTTTATTGCTCCATGCTACTTTATCTACTGTTTAGGACTATATTCGGCTTTATTTTCCACTTTTATATTATTTTTGGGACTAACCTATTAACCGGAGGCCCAGCCCAGAATTTTTGTTTTTGCCTATTTCAGTGTTTCGAAGAAACGGAATATCAAACGGTGTCCAAACGGAATAAAACCTTCGGGAACGTGATTTTCTCACCGAATGTGATCCAAGAGACTTGGACCCTACGCCAAGGAACAAAAGAGGAGGTCACGAGGGTAGGGGCGTGCCCCCCCTGGGCGCGCCCCCTACCTCGTGGCCCCCCTGTTGCTCCGACATACTCCTTCCTCCTATATATACCTACGTACCCCCGACAGATCAGAACAGGAGCCAAAAACCTAATTCCACCGCCGCAACTTTCTGTATCCATGAGATCCCATCTTGGGGCCTGTTCCGGAGCTCCGCCGGAGAGGGCCGTCATCACGGAGGGCTTCTACATCATCATAGCCCCTCCGATGAAGTGTGATTAGTTTACCTCAGACCTTCGGGTCCATAGTTAGTAGCTAGATGGCTTCTTCTCTCTTTTTGGATCTCAATACAATGTTCTCCCGCTCTCTTGTGGAGAACTATTCGATGTAATCTTCTTTTTGCGGTGTGTTTATTGAGATCGATGAATTGTGGGTTTATGATCCAGCTTATCTATGAATAATATTTGAATCTTCTATGAATTATTTTATGTATGATTGAGTTATCTTTGCAAGTCTCTTCGAATTATCCGTTTGGTTTGGCCAACTAGATTGGTAGTTCTTGCAATGGGAGAAGTGCTTAGCTTTGGGTTCAATCTTGCGGTGTCCTTTCCCAGTGACAGAAGGGGCAGCATGGCACGTATTGTATTGTTGCCATCGAGGATAACAAGATGGGTTTTTTATCGTATTGCATGAATTTATCCCTCTACATCATGTCATCTTGCTTAACGCGTTACTCCATTTTTAACTTAATACTCTAGATGAATGCTGGATAGTGGTCGATGAGTGGAGTAATAGTAGTAAATGCAGAATCATTTTGGTTTACTTGTCTCGGACGTGATGCCTATATACATGATCATACCTAGATATCTTCATAACTATGCTCAGTTCTATCAATTGCTCAACAGTAATTTGTTCACCCACCGTAGAATACTTATGCTCTTGAGAGAATCCACTAGTGAAACCTATGGCCCCCGGGTCTATTCTCATCATATTAATCTCCATTACTTTAATACTTGCTTTGTTTTCACTTTGCCTTTTACTTTTCACTTTCATCTCTATATCAAAAATACCAAAAATATTATTTATCATCTCTATCAGATCTCACCCTCGTAAGTGATCGTGAAGGGATTGACAACCCCTAATCGCGTTGGTTGCGAGTAGCTATCGTTTTGTGCAGGTACGAGGGACTTGAGCGTGGCCTCCTACTGGATTGATATCTTGGTTCTCAAAAAATGAGGGAAATACTTACGCTACTTTGCTGCATCATCCTCTCCTCTTCGGGGAAATCCAACGCAGTGCTCAAGAGGTAGCAAGAAGAATTTCGGCGTAGTTTCGGGAGTCTGCAAAAGTCAACATACCAAGTACCCATCACAATCCCTATCTCTCGCATTACATTATTTGCCATTTGCCTCTCGTTTTCCTCTCCCCCACTTCACCCTTGCCGTTTTATTCGCCCTCTCTTTCCCAATCTCCTCCTCTATTTTCCGTACGCCTTTTTCTCGCTTGCCTTTTGTTTGCTCGTGTGTTGGATTGCTTGTTTGTCGCGATGGCTCAAGATACTACCAAATTGTGTGACTTCACCAATACCAATAATAATGATTTCCTTAGCACCCCGATTGCTCCTCTTGCCAATACTGAATCTTGTGAAATCAATACTGCTTTGTTGAATCTTGTTATGAAAGATCAATTCACCGACCTTCCTAGTGAAGATGCCGCTACTCATCTGAATAGCTTCATTGATTTATGTGATATGCAAAAGAAAAAAGATGTCGATAATGATGTCGTTAAGTTGAAGCTATTTCCTTTTTCGCTTAGAGATCGTGCCAAAGCGTGGTTTTCGTCTTTGCCTAAAAATAGTATTGATTCTTGGAACAAGTGCAAAGATGCTTTTATCTCTAAGTATTTTCCTCCCGCTAAGATCATCTCTCTTAGGAACGATATTATGAATTTTAAGCAACTTGATCATGAACATGTTGCACAAGCTTGGGAGAGAATGAAATTAGTGATACGTAATTGTCCTACTCATGGTTTAAATTTGTGGATGATTATACAAAAAAATTATGCCGGATTGAATTTTGCTTCTAGAAATCTTTTATATTCGGCCGCAGGAAGCACTTTTATGGAAATCACTTTAGGAGATGCTACTAAACTCCTAGATAATATTATGGTTAATTATTCTCAATGGCACACTGAAAGATCTACTAATAAAAAAGTGCATGCAATAGAAGAAATCAATGCTTTGAGTGAAAAGATGGATGAACTTATGAAATTATTTGCTACTGAGAGTGTTTCTTCCGATCCTAATGATATGCCTTTGTCTACTTCGATTGAGAATAATAATGAATCTATGGATGTGAATTTTGTTAGTAGGAATAGTTTTGGTAACAATGCATATAGAGGGAATTTTAATCCTAGGCCTTATCCTAGCAATCCTTCTATTAATTATGGAAATTCCTACAACAACTCTTATGGAAATTTTAATAAGATGCCCTCTGAATTTTAGAATAGTGTTAAAGAGTTTATGAATTCACAAAAGAATTTTAATGCTTTGCTTGAGGAGAAATTGCTTAAAGTTGATGATTTGGCTAGAAACGTTGATATAATTTCTCTTGAAATTGATTCTTTAAAGCTTAGATCTATTCCTCCTAAGCATGATATCAATGAGTCTCTCAAAGCTATGAGAATTTCCATTGATGAGTGCAAAGAAAGAACCGCTAGGATGCGTGCTTCCAAATAAGCCTTTATTAAAGCGTGTTCTTCCAATTCCTGTGAAAATCAAGATGAAGATCTAAAAGTTATTGATGCGTCCCCCATTAAATCTTTTTTTTGCAATATGAATCTTGACGAAACTGAATATGATCTTCCTTTACCTAGAAGGCGTTCTAAGAATTCAGAGTTTTTAGATCTTGATGATGAAATTGATAAATGTGGGATTGAAAGAAATAAAAACCTAGATGATGTTAAACCCACTATTTTGGATCTCAAGGAATTTAATTATGAAAATTGCTCTTTAATTGATTGTATTTCCTTGTTGCAATCCGTGCTAAATTCTCCTCATGCTTATAGTCAAAACAAAGCCTTTACCGAACACATTGTTGATGCCTTGATGCAATCTTATGAAGAAAAACTTGAGTTGAAAGTTTCTATCCCTAGAAAACTCTATGATGAGTGGGAACCTAATATTAAGATTAAAATTAAAGGTTATGAGTTTCATGCCTTGTGTGATTTGGGTGCTAGTGTCTCTACTATCCCCAAAACTTTGTGTGATTTGCTAGATTTCCGTGACTTTGATGATTGCTCTCTAAATTTGCATCTTGCGGATTCCACTATTAAAAAGTCAATGGGAAGAATTAATGATGTTCTTATTGTTGCAAATAGGAATTATGTGCCCGTAGATTTTATCGTTCTTGATATAGATTGAAATCCTTCTTGCCCTATTATTCTTGTAGACCTTTCCTTAGAACGATTGGTGCGATTATTGATATGAAGGAAGGGAATATTAGATTTCAATTTCCATTAAAAAAGGGCATGGAACACTTTCCTAGAAATAAAATAAAATTACCATATGAATATATCATGAGATCCACTTATGGATTGCCTACCAAATATGGCAATACTTAGATCTATCCTTGCTTTTATGCCTAGCTAGGGGCGTTAAACGATAGCGCTTGTTGGGAGGCAACCCAATTTTATTTTTAGTTTTTTTGCTTTTGCTTCTGTTTAGGAATAAATAACCAATTTAGCCTCTTGTTAGATGTGGTTTTATATTTTAATTAGTGTTTGTGCCAAGTTAGACCTATTGGATCTTCTTGGATGATAGTTATTTGATCTTGCTGTAATTTCCAGAAACTTTGCGCTCAGTGCCCGAATTGTTAAAAATCACCAGAACGTGATAAAATACTGATTCAAATTGCTACTGATCAATAAACAAATTGTATAGGTCTTATAATTTTGGTAGATTTTTTGGAGTTCCAGAAGTTTGCGTTAGTTACAGATTACTACAGACTGTTCTGTTTTTGACAGATTCTGTTTTTCGTGTGTTGTTTGCTTATTTTGATGAATCTATGGCTAGTAAAATAGTTTATAATCCATAGAGAAGTTGGAATACAGTAGGTTTAACACCAATACAAATAAAGAATGGTTTCATTACAGTACCTTAAAGTAGTCTTTTGTTTTCTTTCTCTAACGGAGCTCGCGAGATTTCTGTTGAGTTTTGTGTTGTGAAGTTTTCAAGTTTTGGGTAAATTCTTTTGATGGATTATGGAACAAGGAGTGGCAAGAGCCTAAGCTTGGGGATGCCCATGGCACCCCCAAGATAATCCAAGGACACCAAAAATTCAAAGCTTGGGGATGTCCCGGAAGGCATCCCCACTTTCGTCTACTTCCATCGGTAATTTACTTGGAGCTATATTTTTATTCACCACATGATATGTGTTTTGCTTGGAGCGTCTTGTATTATTTGCGTATTTGTTTTTTAGTTTGCCACAATCATCCTTTCTGTACACACCTTTTGAGAGAGCCACACATAAATTGGAATTTGATAGAATACTCTATGTGCTTCACTTATATCTTTTGAGCTTGATAGCTTTGCTCATAGTGCTTCACTTATATCTTTTGAGCGTGATAATTTTTGCTCTAGTGCTTCACTTAGATCTTTTAGTGCACGGTGGTGGATTTGTTTTAAAGAAACTATTGATCTCTCATGCTTCACTTAAATTATTTTGAGAGTCGTTAATAGCATGGTAATTTGCTTAATGTCAATATACTTGGTATTCAAGATATGTGAAACTTTCTTTTGAGTGCGTTGAATACTAAGAAAAGTTTGATCCTTGGTAATTGTTTTGAGATATGATATGAAGATGGTGATATTAGAGTCATGCTAATTGAGTAGTTGTGAATTTAAAGAATACTTGTGTTGAAGTTTGTGATTCCCGTAGCATGCACGTATGGTGAACCGTTATGTGATGAACTCGGAGCATGATTTATTTATTGATTGTCTTCCTTATGAGTGGCGGCCGGGGACGAGCGATGGTGTTTTCCTACCAATCCATCCCCCAAGGAGCATGCGCGTAATACTTTGCTTTGATAACTTATAGATTTTTGCAATAAGTATATGAGTTCTTTATGACTAATGTTGAGTCCATGGATTATACGCACTTTTTCCCATCCTTCCACCATTGCTAGCCTCTCTAATACCGCGCACTTCTCGCCGGTATCATACACCCACCATATACCTTCCTCAAAACAGCCACCATACCTAACTATCATGGCATTTCCATAGCCATTCCGAGATATATTTCCATGCAACTTTCCACCGTTCCGTTTATTATGACACGCTCCATCATTGTCATATTGCTAGCATGATCATGTAGTTGACATCGTATTTGTGGCAAAGCCACCGTTCATAATTCTTTCATACATGTCACTCTTGATTCATTGCATATCCCGGTACACCGCCGAAGGCATTCATATAGAGTCATATTTTGTTCTAAGAATCGAGTTGTAATTGTTGAGTTGTAAGAAAAATAAAAGTGTGATGATCATAATTTTTAGAGCATTGTCCCAAGTGAGGAAAGGATGATGGAGACTATGATTCCCCCACAAGTCGGGATGAGACTCCGGACGAAAAATAAAAAAAAAGAGAAAAGAAAAAAAAAGAGGCCATAAAAAAAAGAGAAAGGCCCAAATAAAAATTAAAAAATGAGAGAAAAAGAGAGAAGGGACAATGCTACTATCCTTTTACCACACTTGTGCTTCAAAGTAGCACCATTATCTTCATTATAGAGAGCCTCTCAATTTTGTCACTTTCATATACTAGTGGGAATTTTTCATTATAGAACTTGGCTTGTATATTCCAATGATGGGCTTCCTCAAATGCCCTAGGTCTTCGTGAGCAAGCGAGTTGGATGCACACCCACTTAGTTTCTTTTGTTGAGCTTTCATATACTTATAGCTCTAGTGCATCCGTTGCATGGCAATCCCTACTCACTCACATTGATATCTATTGATGGGCATCTCCATAGCCCGTTGATACGCCTAGTTGATGTGAGACTATCTTCCCCTCTTTTTGTCTTCTCCACAACCACCATTCTATTCCACATATAGTGCCATATCCATGGCTCACGCTCATGTATTGCGTGAGGATTGAATTTTTTTTGAAAATATTAAAATATGAAACAATTTCTTGGCTTGTCATCGGGGTTGTGCATGATTTAAATACTTTGTGTGGTGAAGATGGGGCATAGCCAGACTATATGATTTTGTAGGGATAACTTTCTTTGGCCATGTTATTTTGAGAAGACATAATTGCTTAGTTAGTATGCTTGAAGTATTATTATTTTTTATGTCAATATGAACTTTTGTCTTGAATCTTTCGGATCTGAATATTCATACCACAATAAAGAGGATTTACATTGAAATTATGCCAAAGTATCACTCCGCATCAAAATTCTTTTTATCATTTACCTACTCGAGGACGAGCAGGAATTAAGCTTTAGATTCCTGATACGTCTCCAACGTATCTATAATTTTTGATTGCTCCATGCTACTTTATCTACTGTTTAGGACTATATTGGGCTTTATTTTCCACTGTTATATTATTTTTGGGACTAACCTATTAACCGGAGGCCCAGCCCGGAATTGATGTTTTTTGCCTATTTCAGTGTTTCGAAGAAACGGAATACCAAATGGAGTCCAAACGGAATAAAACCTTCGGGAACGTGATTTTCTCACCGAACGTGATCTAGGAGACTTAGACCCTACGCCAAGGAACAAAAGAGGAGGTCACGAGGGTGGGGGCGCGCCCCCCCTGGGCGCGCCCCCCTACCTCGTGGGCCCCCTGTTGCTCCACCGACGTACTCCTTCCTCCTATATATACCTACGTACCCCTGACAGATCAGAACAGGAGCCAAAAACTTAATTCCACCGCTGCAACTTTCTGTATCCATGAGATCCCACCTTGGGGCCTGTTCCGGAGCTCCGCCGGAGAGGGCCGTCATCCCGGAGGGCTTCTACATCATCATAGCCCCTCCGATGAAGTGTGAGTAGTTTACCTCAGACCTTCGGGTCCATAGATAGTAGCTAGATGGCTTCTTCTCTCTTTTTGGATCTCAATACAATGTTCTCCCCCTCTCTTGTGGAGATCTATTCGATGTAATCTTCTTTTTGCGGTGTGTTTGTTGAGACCGATGAATTGTGGGTTTATGATCCAGCTTATCTATGAATAATATTTGAATCTTCTCTGAATTCTTTTATGTATGATTGAGTTATCTTTGCAAGTCTCTTCGAATTATCCGTTTGGTTTGGCCAACTAGATTGGTAGTTCTTGCGATGGGAGAAGTGCTTAGCTTTGGGTTCAATCTTGCAGTGTCCTTTCCCAGTGACAGAAGGGACAGCAAGGCACGTATTGTATTGTTGCCATCGAGGATAACAAGATGGGGTTTTTATCATATTGCATGAATTATCCCTCTACATCATGTCATCTTGCTTAACGCGTTACTCCATTTTTAACTTAATACTCTAGATGCATGTTGGATAGCGGTCGATGAGTGGAGTAATAGTAGTAAATGCAGAATCGTTTCGGTTTACTTGTCTCGGACGTGATGCCTATATACATGATCATACCTAGATATATTCATAACTATGCTTAGTTCTATCAATTGCTCAACAGTAATTTGTTCACCCACCGTAGAATACTTATGCTCTTGAGAGAAGCCACTAGTGAAACCTATGGCCCCCAGGTCTATTCTCATCATATCAATCTCCATCACTTTAATACTTGCTTTGTTTTCACTTTGCCTTTTACTTTTCACTTTGCATCTCTATATCAAAAATACCAAAAATATTATTTATCATCTCTATCAGATCTCACCCTCGTAAGTGATCGTGAAGGGATTGACAACCCCTAATCGCGTTGGTTGCGAGTAGCTATCGTTTTGTGCAGGTACGATGGACTTGAGGGTGGCCTCCTACTGGATTGATACCTTGGTTCTCAAAAACTGAGGGAAATACTTACGCTACTTTGTTGCATCATC
This sequence comes from Aegilops longissima, assembly GCA_021605205.1. Taxonomy (NCBI): domain Eukaryota; kingdom Viridiplantae; phylum Streptophyta; class Magnoliopsida; order Poales; family Poaceae; genus Aegilops; species Aegilops longissima. The sequence continues at coordinate 639,680,487 of CM038678.1, read as the reverse complement.
CTCTCCTCTTCGGGGAAATCCAACGCAGTGCTCAAAAGGTAGCAGTTCTTCCTGTGCTACCTTAGCCGATATAGCGGAACGTAAGGCACCAAAACATGGGAGCCGGGCAAACCCAACTATTGACCCAAGACATGATTCGGAGCTGATGCATATAATGCTATAAGTTCGGGGTGCCGCATTGTCGAAAGTGTTCGGACTTTTCTTGCCGTGTTATGGGGTACACTGAAGCCCCTGGTGAGCTGAACGTACCAAAGTGTACGGGTGCAATTTGTAGTAAATAAGCAGCCAAGGAAAAGCATAAAGAAAGTGTAATAATAAGCTGACGTTGTATATTTTTCCAATTTAAATAATACGTCAAAGTGTATGTATACAAGTAGTGCGATAAGAAAAAATAGGACTATTTGACATGTCCTAACCAAGGGTAAGCTGCACGTGGGTATGTAAAACAGGTGCAACTATCGTTATCAGAGACCACCTGGGTATTCCCTTATACGTCAAAGCTTCTGGCCTCCTTGGGTTTTCCTTCCCTTGATGAGTCCGATAATCCGGCTACCTAAAAGGGCTTCCAGAAAGTAGGGTCCTGAAAGAAAGAAAATGATGAAGGAATACAGGTCCTGGGGTGGTTGAGCCGCATTGTGGACCGCGTCGTAGGCGTGCCTCCGCCTATGCCCATTGTATTTTGAGTGCGTAATTATGTGCGCGCGACACAAATTTCGCCGCTTGATTGAGACTAGGATGGAGTCCGAATTGCTAGTCGAGCTCTGGACATGCCAGACGATCCTGTTGCAGGATACTTCGGACTCGCTTGACGGTGTCCGGGGGCTTTATCGCCGGATTGGCGGTCTGCCTAAGAAGGCTGCTTTGTGCTTCTGCTGCGAGGGCTGCAGTGTGCTCCTCCGTACGGAACGAGTGTTTTGTGTTTCCATTGACTGTTATAACCCCTCGAGGTCATGACATTTTGAGCTTTAGGTACGCGTAGTGCGGTACCGCATTGAATCGAGCAAATGCGGTTCGTCCTAGTAGGGCATGATAACCACTACGGAAGGGGACGATATCAAAGATTAACTCCTCGCTTCGGAAGTTGTCCGGAGATCCGAAGACTACTTCTAGTGTGATTGAGCCCGTACAACAGGTCTCTACACCTGGTATGACACCTTTAAAGGTGGTCTTGGTGGGTTTGATCCTCGAGGGATCGATTCCCATTTTGCGCACTGTATCCTGATAAAGCAGGTTCAGGCTACTACCACCGTCCATAAGGACTCGTGTGAGGTGGAATCCGTCAATGATGGGGTCGAGGACCAATGCGGCCGAACCACCATGACGGATACTGGTAGGATGGTCCCTGTGATCGAAAGTGATCGGACAAGAAGACCATGGGTTAAATTTTGGGGCGAATGGCTCCATCGCATAGACGTCCCTTAGTGCACGCTTTCGTTCCTGCTACGTCTTGAACTTGCGTTGGTTTTCCTCGAAGAGGAGAGGGTGATGCAGCAATAGTAGCGTAAGTATTCCCCTCAGTTTTTGAGAACCAAGGTATCAATCCAGTAGGAGGATCCTCAAAAGTCCCGCGTACCTACACAAACAAACCGAGAACTCGCAACCAACGCAATAAAGGGGTTGTCAATCCCTTCACGGCCACTTGCGAAAGTGAGATCTAATAAAGATAGTATGATAAGATAAATATATTTTTGGTATTTTATAAGATAGATGCAAATAAAAGTAGATTGGAAGCAATATGATAAGAGATAGACCCGGGGGCCATAGGTTTCACTAGTGGCTTCTCTCAAGATAGCATAAGTATTACGGTGGGTGAACAAATTACTGTCGAGAAATTGATAGAAAAGCGAATAATTATGAGATTATCTAGGCATGATCATGTATATAGGCATCACGTCCATAACAAGTAGATCGACTCCTGCCTGCATCTACTACTATTACTCCACACATCGACCGACTCCTGCCTGCATCTAGAGTATTAAGTTCATAAGAACAGAGTGACGCATTAAGCAAGATGACATGATGCAGAGGGATAAACTCAAGCAATATGGTATAAACCCCATCTTGTTATCCTCGATGGCAACAATACAATACGTGCCTTGCAACCCTTTCTGTCACTAGGTAAGGACACCGCAAGATTGAACCCAAAGCTAAGCACTTCTCCCATGGCAAGAAAGATCAATCTAGTAGGCCAAACCAAACTGATAATTCGAAGAGACTTGCAAAGATAACTCAATCATACATAAAAGAATTCAGAGAAGATTCAAATATTATTCATAGATAAACTTGATCATAAACCCACAATTCATCGGATCTCGACAAACACACCGCAAAAAGAGTTTACATCGAATAGATCTCCACAAGAGAGGGGGAGAACATTGTATTGAGATCCAAAAAGAGAGAAGAAGCCATCTAGCTAATAACTATGGACCCGTAGGTCTGTGGTAAACTACTCACAACTCATCGAAGGGGCAAAGATGTTGATGTAGAGGCCCTCCGTGGTTGATTCCCCCTCCGGCAGAACGCTGGCGAAGGCTCCAAGATGGGATCTCGCGGATACAGAAGGTTACAGTGGTGGAAATTGTGTTTCGTCTGCCCCCTGGATGTTTTCGGGGTACGTAGGTATATATAGGAGGAAGAAGTACGTCGGTGGACGCCCGAGGGGCCCACAAGACAGGGGGGCGCGCCCTACAGGGGGGGGGGCTCCTATCTCGTGGGAGCCTCGGCTGCTTCTTGACTTGCACTCCAAGTCCTCTGGATCACGTCCGTTCCAAAAATCACGCTCCCAAAGGTTTCATTCCGTCTGGACTCCGTTTGATATTCCTTTTCTTCGAAATACTTAAATAGGCAAAAAAAAACAGCAATATGGGCTGGACCTCCGGTTAGTAGGTTAGTCCCAAAAATGATATAAATATGTAAAATAAAGCCCATAAACATCCAAAAGAGGTAATATAATAGCATGGAACAATAAAAAATTATAGATACGTTGGAGACGTATCAAGCATCCCCAAGCTTAATTCCTGCTCGTCCTCGAGTAGGTAAATGATAAAAAAGAAATTTTTGATGTGGAATGCTACCTAGCATAACTCTAAATGTAGTTTTCTTTATTGTGGCATGAATGTTCAGATCCAAAATGATACAAAATAAAAGTTCATATTAACATGAAAATGGTGATACTTCGAGCATACTAATCAAAGTAATCATGTCTTCTCAAAATAACATGGCCAAAGAAAGTTATCCCTACAAAATCATATAGTCTGGCTAGGCTCTATCCTCATCACACAAAGTATTTAATCATGCACAACCCCGATGAAAAGCCAAGCAATTGTTTCATACTTTAATAATCTCAAACTCTTTCAACTTTCACGCAATACATGAGCGTGAGCCATGGACATAGCACTATATGTGGAATACAATGGTGGTTGTGGAGAAGACAAAAAAGGAGAAGATAGTCTCACATCAACTAGGCGTATCAACGGGCTATGGAGATTCCCATTAATAGATATCAATGTGAGTGAGTAGGGATTGCCATGCAACGGATGCACTAGAGCTATAAATATATGAAAGCTCAACAAGAGAAACTAAGTGGGCGTGCATCCAACTCGCTTGCTCATGAAGACCTAGGGCATTTTTGAGGAAGCCCATCATTGGAATATACAAGCCAAGTTCTATAATGAAAAATTCCCACTAGTAAATGAAAGTGACAAAACAAGAGACTCTCTATTATGAAGATAATGGTGCTACTTTGAAGCACAAGTGTGGTAAAAGGATAGTAACATTGTCCCTTCTCTCTTTTTCTCTCATTTTTTTATTTGGGCCTTTTTATCTTTTTTTATGGCCTCTTTTTTTTCGTCCGGAGCCTCATCCCGACTTGTGGGGGAATCATAGTCTCCATCATCCTTTCCTCACTTGGGACAATGCTCTAGAAATGATGATCATCACACTTTTATTTACTTACAACTCAACAATTACAACTCGATACTTAGAACAAAATATGACTCTATGTGTATGCCTCCGGCGGTGTACCGGGATATGCAATGATTCAAGAGTGACATGTATGAAAGAATTATGAACGGTGGCTTTGCCACAAATACGATGTCAACTACATGATCATACAAAGAGCAATATGACAAAATTAATGCGTGTCATATGAACGGGACGGTGGAAAGTTGCATGGCAATATATCTCGGAATGGCTATGGAAATGCCATAATAGGTAGGTATGGTGGCTGTTTTGAGGAATGTATATGGTGGGTGTATGGTACCGGCGAAAGTTGCATGGTACAAGAGAGAGGCTATTAATGATGGAAGGGTGAAAGGGTGCGTATAATCCATGGACTCAACATTAGTCAAAAGAACTCATGCACTTATTGCAAAAAATTAGAAGTCATCAAAAACCAAAGCACTACGCGCATGCTCCTAGGGGGATAGATTGATAGGAAAAGACCATCGCTCGTCCCCGACCGCCACTCATAAGGAAGACACTCAATAAATAAAATTGTGCTCCGACTTCATCACAAAGCGGTTCACCATACATGCATGCTACGGGAATCACAATCCTTAACACAAGTATTTTTCATAATCACCTCAACTAGCATGACTTTAATATCACTACCTCCATATCTCAAAACAATTATCAAGCATCATATTGATCATAGCATCCAATTCACTTTCTATGATAGTTTTTATTATACCCAACTTGGATGCTCATCATTATAAGACCAACTTTATGACCATAGCAAATACCATGCTGTTCTAAAAGACACTCAAAAAGATATAAGTGAATCATGATAGACTAGCAATTTCTTCAAAATTAAGACACCACCGTGCTCTAAAAGATATAAGTGAAGCACCAGAGCAAAAACTATAAAGCTCAAAAGATATAAGTGAAGCACATAGAGTATTCTAGCAAATTCTAATCAAATAGGCTTCTCCCAAAAGGTGTGTACAGCAAGGATGAATGTGGTAAACTAAAATGCAAAGACTAATATAATACACGCCGCTCCAAGCAAAACACATATCATGTGGCGAATAAAAATATAGCTCCAAGTAAAGTTACCAATGAACGAAGACGAAAGAGGGGATGCCTTCCCGGAGCATCCCCAAGCTTAGGCTTTTGGATATTCTTGAATATCTTGGGGTGCCTTGGGCATCCCCAAGTTTAGGCTCTTGCCACCCTTTATTCCATAGTCCATAAAAGCTTTACCCAAAACTTGAAAACTTCACAACAGAAAACTCAACAGGAAATCTTATAAGCTCCGTTAGTGAAAGAAAACAAAACCACCACATAAGGTACTGTAATGAAATCATTATTTATTTATTTATTTTGGTGTTAAACTTACTGTATTCCAACTTCTCTGTGGTTTATAAACTATTTTACTAGCCATAGATGCATCAAAATAAGCAAACAACACACGAAAAACAGAATCTGTCAAAAACAGAACAGTCTGTAGTAATCTGTAACAAACGCAAACTTATGGAACTCCAAAAATCCTACAAAAATAGGACGTCCTAGACAATTTGTCTATTGATCAGCAGCAAAAATAATCAACGCAAAAGCACGTTTCTGTGATTTAATAAAAAAATTCTTGTGCACGCAAAGTTTCTGTTTTTCAGCAGAATCAAATCAACTATCATCATAGGTTATCATATAGGTTCTACTTGGCACAAACACTAATTAAAAGATAAAAACACATCTAAACAGAAGGTAGATGCAAGATTTATTACTAAACAGGAGCAAAAACAAAAAACATAAAGAAAATTGGGTTGCCTCCCAACTAGCGCTATCGTTTAACGCCCCTAGCTAGGCATAAAAGCGAAGATAGATCTAATGAGTGCCCTCTTTGGCACTTGATTCATAAGTAGCACGCATGATAGATTCATAAGGTAATTTGACTTTATTTCTTGGAAAGTGCTCCATGCCTTTCTTTAATGGAAATTGGAATCTAATATTCCCTTCCTTCATATCAATAATCTCACCAATCGTTCTAAGGAAAGGTCTACCAAGAATAATAGGGCAAGAAAGATTGCAATCTATATCAAGAACGATAAAATCTATGGGACCCAATTTTTATTTGCAAAAATAAGAACATCATTGATCCTTCCCATAGGCTTTTTAATGGTGGAATCCGCAAGGTGCAAATTTAAAGAGCAATCATCAAGATCATGGAAACCTAGAATATCGCATAAAGTTTTCGGAATCGTGGAAACACTAGCACCCAAATCACACAAAGCAAAACACTCATAATCTTAATTCTAATCTTTATAGTAGGTTGCCACTTATCATTAAGTTTTCTAGGTATAGAAACTTCCAAATTAAATTTTTCATCATAAGATTGCATCAAGGCATCAACGATATGTTTGGTAAAAGCTTTATTTTGACTATAAGCATGAGGAGAATTAACAACGGATTGCAACAAGGAGATACAACCTTTTAAAGAACAATTATCATAAGCAAATTCCTTGAAATCCGAGATAGTAGGTTCAATGTTATTTGAAGTTGTGACCTCTCCAATCTCACTTTTACCAAATTTAGCATCAATATCTAAAGACTCCGAATTTTTGGGACGCCTTCTAGGCAAAGTTGATTCACTATCAGTCCCATAATAATCAAAATTCATATTGCAAAACATATATCTAATAGGATACACATCAATAACTTTAAGATCCTCATCATTATTTTCATCTAACTTTTCTGGTTTAGCAGCCATCTTATTGACTAAGGTGGCTTGCTTATCAGAAATTTTGGCTATAGCATTTTCAAGACAGGTAATTTGAGCATTAAAACCATAAAATTCCTTATTCATATCATCAAGCTCTTTGTTCATAAACCCCCAAAAACCTTTTTGTTCCTTAAGCTCTTTTCTAAAGAAATTATTATGCTCAAATTGCAAATTCATAAAGCTTCTAATATTTGATTCAATCTCATCCATCCTTCTGAGAAGGTGGTCAGGACCCTTAGGTGAAGCCATAAGGTTAAACAAGCACATAGAAAAAGGTAGGCGAAAAGAGAGGAGGAGATTGGGAATGGGAGGGCGAATAAAATGGCAAGGGTGAAGTGGGGGAGAGGAAAACAAGAGGCAAATGACAAATAATGTAAATGCGAGGGAGATGGGTTTGTGATGGGTACTTGGTATGTCTTGACTTGAGCGAAGACCTCCCCAGCAACGGCGCCAGAAATACTTCTTGCTACGTCTTGAGCTTATGTTGGTTTTCCTCGAAGAGGAGAGGGTGATGCAGCAATAGTAGCGTAAGTATTTCCCTCAGTTTTTGAGAACCAAGGTATCAATCCAGAGGAGGCTCCTCAAAAGTCCCACGCACCTACAAAAACAACCGAGAACTCGCAACCAACACAATAAAGGGGTTGTCAATCCTTCACGGCCACTTCATGTAAAGTGAGATCTAATAAAGATAGTATGATAAGATAAATATATTTTTGGTATTTTATAAGATAGATGCAAAAAGTAAAGATGCAAATAAAAGTAGATTGGAAGCAAATATGATAAGAGATAGACCCGGGGGCCATAGGTTTCACTAGTGGCTTCTCTCAAGATAGCATAAGTATTACGGTGGGTGAACACATTACTGTCGAGCAATTGATATAAAAGCGAATAATTATGAGATTATCTAGGCATGATCATGTATATAGGCATCACGTCCATAACAAGTAGACCGACTCCTGCCTGCATCTACTACTATTACTCCACACATCGACCGACTCCTGCCTGCATCTAGAGTATTAAGTTCATAAGAACAGAGTAACGCATTAAGCAAGATGACATGATGTAGAGGGATAAACTCAAGCAATATGATATAAACCCCATCTTGTTATCCTCGATGGCAACAATACAATACGTGCCTTGCAACACTTTCTGTCACTAGGTAAGGACATCGCAAGATTGAACCCAAAGCTAAGCACTTGTCCCATGGCAAGAAAGATCAATCTAGTAGGCCAAACCAAACTGATAATTCAAAGAGACTTGCAAAGATAACTCAATCATACATAAAAGAATTCAGAGAAGATTCAAATATTATTCATAGATAAACTTGATCATAAACCCACAATTCATCGGATCTCGACAAACACACCGCAAAAAGAGTTTACATCGAATAGATCTCCACAAGAGAGGGGGAGAACATTGTATTGAGATCCAAAAAGAGAGAAGAAGCCATCTAGCTAATAACTATGGACCCGTAGGTCTGTGGTAAACTACTCACAACTCATCGAAGGGGCAAAGATGTTGATGTAGAGGCGCTCCGTGGTTGATTCCCCCTCCGGCAGAACGCCGGCGAAGGCTCCAAGATGGGATCTCGCGGATACAGAAGGTTAAGGTGGTGGAAATTGTGTTTCGTCTGCCCCCTAGATGTTTTCGGGGTACGTAGGTATATATAGGAGGAAGAAGTACGTCGGTGGACGCCCGAGGGGCCCACGAGACAGGGGGCGCGCCCTACAGGGGGGCGCCTTCCTATCTCGTGGGAGCCTCGGCTGCTTCTTGACTTGCACTCCAAGTCCTCTGGATCACGTTTGTTCCAAAAATCACGCTCCCGAAGGTTTCATTCCGTTTGGACTCCGTTTGATATTCGTTTTCTCCGAAATACTGAAATAGGCAAAAAAATAGCAATATGGGCTGGACCTCCGGTTAGTAGGTTAGTCCCAAAAATGATATAAATATGTAAAATAAAGCCCATAAACATCCAAAATAGGTAATATAATAGCATGAAACAATCAAAAATTATAGATACGTTGGAGACGTATCAGTTCCCGCTTGGGAATATGGGTTGCGTATATCATGTTCACCGTTTTCACGTGGGGAGGAAATTTCTTCTGTCCTCCTGTGTTCGGCGGCCGGGGCTCCTCGTCATCATCGCTATGCAGGCCCCTTTCTTTATTTTCGGCATTCAACTTGCCTGCCTGTTTGAACACCCAACATTCTCTGTTGGTGTGGTTGGCTGGTTTATCCGGGGTGCCGTGAATTTGACACGAGCGACCGAGTATGCGATCCAGACTGGACGGGCCCGGATTGGTTCTTTCGAATGGCTTTTTCCGCTGACCGGACTTAGAGCCACTGAATCCGGAATTGGCTGTCGTGTCTTCGGCGTTATCGCCATTGTTGGGACACTTATGTTTGTTGCGTCGTGGCTTTCCGTTGCTATCTCGGGCATCTGAAGTGCCAGGATTTCTTGGTATGATGTTACTACGAGCCAGCCAGCTATCCTCGCCCGCACAAAAATGGGTCGTGAGTGTCGTGAGGGCTGCCATGGACTTCGGTTTCTCTTAGCCGAGGTGTCGGGCGAGCCACTCATCGCGGATGTTATGTTTAAAGGCCGCTAGGGCTTCGGCATCCGGACAGTCGACGATTTGGTTCTTTTTAGTTAGGAACCGAGTCCAGAATTTCCTGGCTGACTCTCTGGGCTGTTGGGTTATGTGACTTAGGTCATCAGCATCCGGTGGTCGCACATAAGTGCCCTGGAAGTTGTCAAGGAATGCGTCTTCCAGGTTTTCCCAACTACCAATGGAGTTTGCCGGCAAGCTATTCAGCCAATGCCGAGCCGGTCCTTTGAGCTTAAGTGGGAGGTATTTGATGGCATGTAGATCATCACCGCGGGCATGTAAATGTGGAGAAGGAAATCTTCAATCCATACCGCGGGGTTTTTTGTACCATCGTATGATTCAATGTTCACGGGTTTAAACCCTTCTGGGAATTCATGATCCATTACTTCATCAGTGAAGCATAGGGGGTGTGCGGCGCCTCTGTGCCGGGCTACATCACGATGCAGTTAAAATGAGTCTGGTTTGTTGTATTCAGCCCGGCCGGACTTGTTTTTAGTGTATCCGGCGTGACGGTCATCATCACGCATTGTGGCCCACCCCCGTGATCCGTAGATCGATCTTGACTGTCCTGCTTTGTTTTCCAATACGTCTCGCAGGTCCTGCGTGTAGCCTCGGGCCTTGGTGTATTTGTTTGATTGGCGGCGGGGTGTGTGCTGGTGTTCGGGCTGATACGCCGCTTTGTCTCGGCCACGAGGTGGCCGGTCAGCCGCATCGTGCACTGGTAATGTGGGCTTTAATGCCTCCTCCTCGAGCTGAGGTAGCAACCTGCGCTTTGGGTAACTTTTGGTTTGGCGCTCGAGTCTGTATTCCTCGGCTGCCAGGACCTCAGTCCATCTATCAGTTAGCAGATCTTGATCAGCTTGAAGCTGCTGTTGTTTCTTCTTCAGGCTTTTTGCAGTGGCTACAAGCCGGCGCTATATGCGCTCCTACTCGACGGGGTCCTCAGGCACGATAAATTCTTCGTCGCCAAGGCTCACTTCGTCTTCAGAGAGGGGCATGTAATTGTCATCCTTTGATTCTCCATCTGTTGCCTGTTCCTTAGGGCTAGCTTTCCCATCCTCCTGCACGGCCTGCTCAAAGCCTGGCTGGGCGGGATTGTTTTCGTGTTCGGCACCATCCGGATTGCTATCATCTCTTGTGCAAGTATCGCTATTTTTGCATGGCGGCGCCGATGATGCCGATGCTTAGATTGCTTCTCCAAGGGATTATCCTCCGTTTCCTCATCGCCATTGCTTTGTTTGGGGGTGTCCACCATATATATATCATATGATGAGGTGGCTATCCAGCGCCCTGTGGGCGGTGGTTCTTGTCCTTCTCCTGCATCATCGTCCATACCATCGATGTCTTCGGAGTCGAAGTCAAGCACGTTGGTTAAGTCATCGACATTGGCTATTAAGTGGGTGGTGGGTGGGAACGAATTTCTTCGTCGCCCGTTTCCCACTCAAGCCGGACATAGTTCGGCCAAGAGTCTCCTGATAGAGAGAGAGACCTCAATGAATTTAGCACGTCACCCAAGGGTGAGTGCTGAAAGATATCCACGGAGGTAAACTCCATGATCGGTGCCCAATCAGATTCGATAGGCACGGACGCACGCGGTTCGGAACCTATGGCCGGAGACGAGTCCGGGGGTCCCACGACATAGATCTCTTTGGAGGCGAAGTCTGTGTTCGGCTCAATCGCCGATGAATATGCGGCCTCCATGGCGGGGTCCATCCTCCCGTCCTCGGATGGCACAATCTGCTCCGGATTAAGGGCAGGGGCAGCCGCAGGTGCGATCTTCCAAACACCGTCCGATGGCAGATCTAAGTCGTGCTCGCCGTGACTGTCTGGCGCTCCTGACATGGGCTCGAATCCATCGAAGATCAAGTCTCCGCGGATGTCGGCAGTGTAGTTCAAGTTTCAAAACCTGACCTGATGGCCAGGGGCGTAGCTACCGATCTGCTCCAGATGGCCAAGCGAGTTGGCCCGCAGGACGAAGCCGCCGAATACGAAGATCTGGCCGGGGAGGAAAACCTCACCCTGGACCGCATCATTGCTGATGATTGAAGGAGCCATCAAGCCTTATCACGACGACATAGTGGAACTCTCAATGAAAGCACCAATGTCGGTGTCAAAACCGGCAGATCTCGGGTAGGGGGCCCCGAACTGTGCGTCTAAGGCCAATGGTAACAGGAGGCGGGGGACACGATGTTTACCCAGGTTTGGCCCTCTCGATGGAGGTAATACCCTACTTCAGGCTTCATTGATCTTGATGATATGAGTATTACAAGAGTTGATCTACCACGAGATCGTAGAGGCTAAACCCTAGAAGCTAGCCTATGATTATGATTGTTGTTGTCCTACAGACTAAACCCTCCGGTTTATATAGACACTGGAGGGGGCTAGGGTTACACAGAGTCGGTTACTGATAACCCACAAGTATACGAGATAGTTGTAGCCTCGTTCGATAAGTAAGAGTGTCGAACCCAACGAGGAGCTAAATGTAGAACAAATACTCTCTCAAGTCCTATCGGCCACTGATACGACTCTACGCACGCTTGACGTTCGCTTTACCTAGAACAAGTATGAAACTAGAAGTACTTTGTAGGTGTAGTTGGATAGGTTTGCAAAATAATAAAGAGCACGTAAACATAAACTAGGGGCTGTTTAGATAAAGAAGCAATAAAGTAAATATAGCGAGTGTGGAAAAGTGGTAGTAGAAGTTGTGAAATTGTCCCTAAGCAATTGACTAGGTTACTAGACCGGTAATCACTATTGCAATTCTATTTGAGGGAGAGGCATAAGCTAACATACTTTCTCTACTTGGATCATATGCACTTATGATTGGAACTCTAGCAAGCATCCGCAAATACTAAAGTTTCATTAAGGTAAAACCCAACCATAGCATTAAAGTATCAAGTCCCATTTATCCCATACGCAAACAACAAAACTTACTCGGGTCTGTGCTTCTGTCACTCACGCCACCCACCATAAGCAAATCATAAACATATTGCAAACCCTACAACGGGAATCCCTCACGCTTGCGCGACACGGAGGGCACAATAGGACAGCACCAATAATAAAACATGCAACTCAAACCAATCATATCAATTCATCAATCACTGATAGGACAACAAAAATCTACTCAGACATCATAGGATGGCAACACATCATTGGATAATAATATGAAGCATAAAGCACCATGTTCAAGTAGAGGGTACAGCGGGTTGCGGGAGAGTGGGCCGCTGAATATAGATGGGGGAATGTGATGGAGATGTTGGTGAAGATGGCGGAGGTGTTGGTGAAGATCGCGGTGATGATGATGGCCTCCGGCAGCGCTCCGGCACCACCGGAAGCAAGGGGGAGAGAGCCCCCCTTCTTCTTCTTCTTCCTTGACCTTCTCCCTAGATGGGAGAAGGGTTTCCCCTCTGGTCCTTGGCTCCCACGGCTTGGGAGGGGCGAGAGCCCCTCCGAGATTGGATCTATCTCTCTGTTTCTGCGTTCTCTGATTCTTCCCCTTCACCGTTTCTTTTATATCTGGAGATCCGTAACTCCGATTGGGGTGAATCTTTTGCCCAGATTTTTCTCGTAAAATTAGCTTTCTTGCGGCAAAAGAAGAGCGTCAACCGCCTTACGGGTGGCCCACGAGAGTCCAAGACGCGCCCAGGGGGGAGGGCGCGCCCCCTGTCTCGTGGCCACCCCGGACACCGTTTCGCGTTGATTCTTCCTCCGGAAAATCCCAAATATTCCAAAATAATTCTCCGTCCTTTTTTATCCCATTTGGATTCCGTTTGATATTGGGTTTCTGCGAAACATAAAACATGCAACAAACAGGAACTGGCACTGGGCACTGGATCAATATGTTAGTCCCAAAAATAGTATAAAAAATTGCCAAAAGTATATGAAAGTGGAAGAATATTGACATGGAACAATAAAAAATTACAGATACGACGGAGACGTATCAGCATCCCCAAGCTTAATTCCTACTCGTCCTCGAGTAGGTAAATGATAAAAAGATAATTTTTGATGTGGAATGCTACCTAGCATAATCTTGATCATATGTCTAATCATGGCATGAATATTAAGACACGAGTGATTCAAAGCAATAGTCTATCATTTGACATAAAAACAATAATACTTCGAGCGTACTAATAAAGCAATCATGTCTTTTCAAAACAACAAGGCCAAAGCAAGCTTATCCCTACAAAATCATATAGTTTGGCCATGCTTCATTTTCGTCACACAAAATGCTCCCATCATGCACAACCCCGATGACAAGCCGAGCAACTGGTTCATACTTTAACGCGCTTCAGCTTTTTCAACCCTCACGCAATACATGAGCGCAAGCCATGGATATAGCACTATAGGTGGAATAGAATATAATGATGGAGGTTATGTGGAGAAGACAAAAAAGGAGAAAGTCTCACATCGACGCGGTTAATCAATGAGCTATGGAGATGCCCATCAATTGATGTCGATGCGAGGAGTAGGGATTGCCATGCAACGGATGCACTAAGAGCTATAAGTGTATGAAAGCTCAACAAAAGAAACTAAGTGGGTGTGCATCCAACTTGCTTGCTCATGAAGACCTAGGGAATTTTAGGAAGCCCATCGTTGGAATATACAATCCAAGTTCTATAATGAAAATTCCCACTAGTATATGGAAGTGACAATATAGGAGACTAACTATATGAAGAACATGGTGCTACTTTGAAGCACAAGTGTGGAAAAAGGATAGTAACATTGCCCCTTTTCTTTTTCTTTTTCTTTTTCTTTTTTTTCTTTTTTTATTTTTTCTTTCGGTGGGCTTCTTTGGCCCCCTTTTTTTATTTAGGCTTCTTTGGCCTTTCCTTTTTTTTCTTTTTTTATGGGGCAATGCTCTATAATGATGATCATCACACTTTTATTTACTTACAACCCAATATTACAAATCGATACTAGAACAAAGATATGACTCTATATGAATGCTTCCGGCGGTGTACCAGGATGTGCAATGATCTAGCGTAGCAATGACATAAAAAACGTACAAGCCATGAAAACATCATGCTAGCTATCTTACGATCATGCAAAGCAATATGACAATGAATCCTCAAGTCATGTATATGATGATGATGTAAGTTGCATGGCAATATATCTCGGAATGGCTATGGAAATGCCATAATAGGTAGGTATAGTGGCTGTTTTGAGGAAGATATAAGGAGGCTTATGTGTGATAGAGCATATCATATCACGGGGTTTGGATGCACCGGCGAAGTTTGCACCGACTCTCGAGGTGAGAAAGGGCAATGCACGGTACCGAAGAGGCTAGCAATGATGGAAAGGTAAAAGTGCGTATAATCCATGGACTCACATTAGTCATAAAGAACTCATATACTTATTGCAAAAGTTTATTAGCCCTCGAAGCAAAGTACTACTACGCATGCCCCTAGGGGGATAGATTGGTAGGAAAAGACCATCGCTCATCCCCGACCGCCACTCATAAGGAAGACAATCAAAGAAACACCCCATGCTTCAAATTTGTCACACAACGGTTACCATACGTGCATGCT